>WEKY01006529.1:47602-92940 GCA_013390045.1 Picathartes gymnocephalus | reverse complement strand
AGGACAAGGGGTAATGCTTTAAAGAAAGATGGGTTGGATTTAAATATAAGGAAGAAATTCTTCCTTGTGAAGGTGGTGAGGCACTGACTGGCTGGTTGCCCAGAGAAGTTTGGGCTGTCCCATCCTTGGAACTATCCTTGGAAAAACCTGGTCTAATGGAAGGTGTAGCTAGATGATCTTTAAGGTGTCTCCCAACCCAAACCTTTCTATGACAGGAAATTCCTTTTTTTGTCTTCTGTGTGTTGTTTTTGTCCCGTCTCCTCCTCAGTCTCTTATTTCATCTCCCATGGAAAGTTAGGAATACATTAGAATAAAAGTTTTCATTTCAGAAAAGAGAAAGAAAAGCAATCTCATTTTTCTTTTCAGAAACATGAGGAAAGCAGACTTACAAGTTAATCCAAAGACATATAAAACATTCTCATAAATTACTTCATATAGTG
The DNA here is from genome assembly GCA_013390045.1 of Picathartes gymnocephalus. Lineage (NCBI taxonomy): Eukaryota > Metazoa > Chordata > Aves > Passeriformes > Picathartidae > Picathartes > Picathartes gymnocephalus. Next base: position 92,500 of record WEKY01006529.1, on the reverse strand, counting down.
TGAGGAACTGCAGGAGCCTGTTTTCTTTTGAAATCTTGCAGAATGCAGTATTGCCTTTCAGATCTTGATTTTGCAGAAGAATACTAATGTGAACTCTTCTGGGGAATTTTCCTAATGGCTTTACCTAAAATGACTGCTTTACATAGAATACATAAGGGAAAATACTGACTTGTCAAAATTCAAATCATTTTGTGGGAACAAATAATTTTCTTGAGGTTTCTGACAGGGAAGCAGCTTCTCAGTTGAATGAGAGATCTTCTACTGCATTGCCCTTCTCCACTGAATTTGGCTGTCTTTAAGTCTCTGCTTGCAGTTCTGCTGGCAGCCTGGCTTGGTAACTAATGTGTGTCAGGTTTTTATTGTCACCTACTGAGGTTGTTTCATTTCTTATCTGTGTTAGAAATGCTGCAGGACAGAACTGAGACTGAGTGTTTGTAGTGTGCTTAAGCAACTCCACTGGTTCAGCTTCCTGCCCTGCTGTTGCCAGCACATCCCAGGTATCTGCCTTGGGAAGTGTTTGCCAATCTTCCAGGGGTTGGATAGAGACAGGCTGAGGATAAGGCTCCTGTCCTGAGCTGATCCACCCAATTCACATGGCATCCTTCCTCTGAGCAGCCTGTCTCTGAGGATGTTTTTCCTCCAGGCTGGATCAGCATATACATGTTTTGTTTTCTTTCCTCTCTTCCACTAAAAAAAAAAAAAAAAGCAGCTCAGTGACACCTGTTTCATCTGCATGGAAAACAGGGCACTCAGATTACGTGGCGTGAGACCATTTTCCTCTCTGCAATGAGCATGCTACCACCACCCTGCAGTCTTAGGGAGCTCAGTAAGATGCTGTAGCAGCATGCTTTCAGGATGCTGTCAGTTTATTTCTGTCCTGTTGGACTCCATCCCAGCATCAGAGGCTTGAATAGTCAAACCTTTTATACATTGCTAGTTTTCAAGTTCACAAAGGTAGTAGCTAATACTGTTTTAACTGAAGTCACATGGTAGAATATCTTCAATAATTTGGGAGTGCCTGATACTTTCTGGCCTTTCAAGAAAGATTCAATCTCTTGGAACTGTTTGCCTTGCTGTCAGGAGGACCTGCCAGTGAGCTGGTTTATATATTTCAACATTTCCATTTTGTAGTTTTTCCATAATATGCCGATTTTTCCCTCCTTTCTTAGATAAATACAAGTCAGACACTTGAAATGAAACCAAAGCAAAGGAATATTAAAAGCTGACTGGAATGGGAATGTTTGCTTTCAGTTTGTTGCTTCCTGTTCTGATCATGAAATTTGATTAAAACTTGATTTAAAGATAACAACAACCCCACAAATCAATATATGGTGTAGTAATGTCTGCTAACATTTCTTTTGAAGAAGGGATGATTATAAACTCTGTCTTTTAGGGTTTTATAGTACAAAGGAGACATTTTAGTTGCCAAGATCATAGTTCTTGTTCTACTTTTTCTCTTTTCCTGTTTTGGATCAAGCAAAGAATGAGTCTGTACCATGTAGTTCTCACTAAAATTCACAGACTAAGGGTTTGTTTTTTTCTGGGGAAAAGATGGTGAAGGTATTAGTTGAAAAGAAAAAACATATTCTGCTGTACTGATACTGATGATACTGAAAAAATAGCTTTAAGTAGAAAAACCTATTTTATTATTATTTGAAATTAAAAACTCCATTGATTAGTAAGATTCCCCTACTGCACAAATTTGTAATCAGAGATGACTTTAAAGAAATGCTGATATTTATCACAGAAGAGTGAGAATCCTACAAAATGGTTGGTTTGGGTTGGGTTTTTTTCCCCATAAGTCACAGGAATCTTTCTTGTAGGATCTTTTTTAAAAAAAATGAATTTGTGTTTTGCGATGCTCAGCAAGACAGGAATATAACATCCTAAAGGCATGTGAATAGGATTAAACCCCACATTTACTGTTTGCTAGGTGTATGAGTCAATAGGGATGAACAATTCTTCTGTCTTAGTACTTTCTTTGACGGTGGATTTCAAAATTCTGAAACTCAGAATAGAAGATGAATTTGACCATAATAGATTCTGTTTTCAGAAACTTCGTATTTCTGCAGGGTATAATCACACTTCTGTCTGAAATTCAGTTGGCCTTGCTTGCTTTGGGACAAATCCTCACAGCTCTGCCCATCTCTAATCCCTGACTAGGAGAAGTTTAGTTCAGTCTGGAATTGTTGCATTTTAATGCCTACTGGCTGCAAATCAAACGTTTTATAGTGATAACCACCAACAACTCCTTATCAAGCTTTATGCACGTAGTGGAACACTACTTTGTTGTCGTTGTTGTTGGTTGGTTGGGGGTTTTTAAGTGGAAGAGAACAGGACTGGGCTCCTGTTTGTGTTGCAAAGGCAAAGTGTGGCTTTGATTGTATGTGACTGTTGAAGGACTGGCTTAGAGAGCAGGTGTGGAAATCCTGCAGGAGGGAACAGCATTAGCATTAAGACTCCTACTGGTTGGTTTTTAGATAATAATTACATAGTGAAAGTTGCCTGTGATTGCAGGAGAACAAAGAATGCTTCCTTGCTCTTTGCCAAGGGTCCCCCAAAATACCTCCCTCAAACTTAATACAGATATTTGTTCAAAAATTAGGCTTCATTTGAACCCACAGCAAAGAAACTTAAGCCATGTGTAGCAGTGCCACCTAGTGTAGACTATTACTCCTTGGTTTTCCAGAATTTTACTGTTGTATCTTGAGTCTGTAATGGTTCAAGAAAATAAACATTACCTCTTCATTGTAGAAAGTGCTTTACAGGTGATTCTCTTGAAATCTGGGCCTGAATACCTTCTTACATGAAACAAGCTCTTACCTGATGTCTGTTTCACTCATCTTTACTGAGTTAATGACAACAATAGTTTGAAGTTATTCATGCACAACAAGTTATTTTATTTATGCTATGTTTAGCTTTTACAATGAAATGGACAGTTAGGATAGAGCAGCAACTGGATACTACTCTTGCTCAGGAAATAGCAGCTTGACATTGTGGATTTTCATTGAGGATTTGATATTACTGTAGAATTATTCATGGAATAAAGTAGCACTTATTATAACAAAAACTGGTAGAAGATATCTGTCAATCTACATGACAGACTTGAGTTGGAAAGTGAAGGAGTAGAAATAAGGATTAGATTACAGATTCAAGCAGTAAATGGTTTATCGTGTTTGAGAATTTTGAAAAGAAATGGGCTTAAACTTGCCTTGGGTCTTAGCAAATGGTTGTAATTTATAACTCTTAGCCCTAATGACTGCTCTTGCTGTTGAGTTTTGGCTCCTGACTGGCAAAGAATAGTCCTCACAAGTCTGAACCTTTATTATGATAAATAAACAAAGCTGTGGAATGGATTTTTCTTTTCACTATAATCCCTCTAAAGATAGACTAATGAAATCTAAAGAAGTTTTTCTGGATTTTCACCAGGCTTAGGAAAACAGACCTTTAGTTCTGTGCACCTCTAACCTAGAGGAAGTTCATCACTGCAGCTGGAGCTGCTGGGAATTGCATGTTTTCTCTAGATTCCCAAGGGAAACTATCAGCCAAAGTTAGAAATGGCAGGAGGACAGAAAGCAAAAGGCACAATGTCTGGATTTATACTGACATAGTATTTATTCTGCTTTGCCTTCCAAATCAGCTGCTGAAGCTCTTTTTCAGTTAAGAATTGTTTATCTAGTGCTGTCTAGCTCGATACACAGAGACACTTCTGAGGCCACCCAGGGAATGTGAAAAGCCCTGTCTCGAGCGGAGGTGTGCACATGTGCCCTCTTTGACTGCTGATTCCAGACATGGGAAGGGGAAAAGACCAGCAGGATGCCTGAAGGAAAGATTTATATTAAACACTATTACTGAGAGGGTAATTTTTAGTGTATTGATACTCAGTGTCTTGGGATGTTGTGCTGTACAAACAGCAAACTACTCAAAGATCTCTTCAGATAATGCTGCCTTGGAGTCCTTTCTTTGAGGGGAAATGAGATTGTGACTAGTCCAGTGCCAAGGTCTGATATCACTGCCAGGGCATGGTGCAAATTAAGTGAGCAGGTATAACAAACCCTGTCTTGTGCATGGGTATATCTCATGTTTCGCAAGAAAATCAGATCATGACTTGAAAATTTGGGCACCCACAAGATTGTTCTTATTCGGAGTGGATATGAGGCAAATCTGTTCACAGTACTTCACTGCTCACAAGGGTTTTCTATTATTTTTGTTTGTTGGACCAAAGTGCTGTAGAAACAAAGCTTCAAATTATATCAAGAACATTGTGTCTCCAGAACTTTGAGCTGCATAACTCTCAAAGGGGATTGTTGTTTTGGCTGTTATCAGTGAAGAGGATGGACAGTGTTTCTGACTGAGATGAGCTTGGTATTTCACTCACATCATTGTAAGGGGTTTATATTATCAGCTATAATTCAATCTCTTACTGTACATTTTTGGAAGCCCTGGAGGGCATTTAGGTAGCTCAAACTTTATGTAGCCTAAGTTATTTTTTAAAGTACATAACATATATTAGGCATCCATGGCCCTGTAGCTGGTGATTCTGAGCAAATGTTGTCAATGGCAGTAATATTTCCGAGTGCTTCCTGGCACTGATCTACAACTGATGGCTTTGAAAACCAAGGTTATTGGGTGGAATCTGAAGCACTTTGGAAGAAGCAACACCTTTGCTGTTAATAATTGTGAGTTATCTTACTCTGATTTTACTTACTGATCTAGTGAGGAGTCATGGGTTGTACAGAAAAGCAGGTGATCTGATGTAGTTCCTGCCATTCTTCTCTGTTGATATGCTTCTGTGATCTGCGGTTTCTATCACCAAGTGATAGAGGAACATTTCAGGGGACTCCTTGTTAAAATGCTAACATTGCATCACAGCAGCCTTTTCTGTTTTTCTCCCCCGGGTTATGCAATAAAAAGTTTTGAAAGCGTAGCAGAGGTGGAGATATTAATGGCAATGTCTTCCCAACTCTGTATTAGCCAACCTGGTTTGTTTTAGTGCTGCAGTCTGCATTAGGTCCTTCTGCAGACCCCTCCAGGGCAGTCTGCTGCCACAGTCAGCAAAGCCAGCAAGCTGTGGAAGGAGATTGCTTGAAACCCCTCAGAGCTTTGCTTTAATTCTCAAGGGGCAACCACATCAAATGGCAAACATACTCACATGGTTGGTTTAGATCCAGGGCAGATCTGTGGATGCCACACTGACAAACACAATCAGAGGTATGAGTTTTGGCCCAGGGAGAATCAAAACAAAACTAAACTGCAAGGGCAAGTTAGGCAGCCTTCCCAGGGAGTCCAGGATAATGACTGGTGTGTCCTGTATCTCACTGGCCTTGCAGCAGCAGAACATACATGTTACTATGAGGTGGCGTTCTGCTGTTTCACCTGGTGGGGTATAACTACAATGGTTGTTTTATTATTTTGCAATATTAAAAAGCCTTCATGAGAACCTAGCAGAAAACTCATGATCTGAAAAGTTACCAGGTTGTCAGGTATTCTTTAAAGCTGTAAAAGAGATTTTTCATTTGCTTCCTTGCAGATGAACGTTCTCTGTCCATTTAATTCCTGATGGTGTGTTGGGCTTTGTGGCCTTTTCTCTTTATTCTGCTGTTTTAAGTGAAAGCAAAATACTGATGTAATCTTATCAGCAGTTGTAGGGCTTGACTATTTTTAAGGATTTTAAAGGGAAAATTCAGATAATGTGTAGACATGAAGGTGGTAGAGCTAAATTGAACTGGAGCTGAATCTTTGAGGCAGTGACAGGCATTAAACAGGGAACCTGTGAGGAGCTGGAACTTTGCCACAAGCAGTTTTAGCAGCAGTGTCTGAAAAGAGAGGCTGTCCTTCCCAAGGGAGGGAACAGTTTAATTCTGACTACAAGTGAAGTAAAGCTGTAGGAAAATTAATTGTCTATGTCTGTTAACAACTGTACTTGAATATTTCACAAGCACATCAGAATCTGGTCATTTGTAAGCAATTTCCACCCATGGTCCTCTGAAAATCAACACTTAGCAGAGCTGTTAATGTCCAAGAATTGAAGTGAATGGTCCTATGAGCCTACACGCATGTATTGATTTTACAATTTTATGAACTTACAGCTGTGCATTAATGTTATACATGTTTCTCAAAAGCATATAAATAACCCTGTTCTGCTCTTGTCTGAACCAGTTTTTTGCCTTTTGAAAATCTCATTCATTAGCTCAGATATGCCAATTAAGGAATTAAAAGTTTTGACAGACTTATCTTTGTTCCAGTTCAAATATTAAGGGAAGCAGTGAGAAAGCCAGTAGATCACACTAAGCAGGAAAGCAACTTCAGTGTATAGTCTCAGATTAATGCCCTGCTTAAAATCCTTGTTGTTTTCTGTATGAAACTGGGAAGGGGGATTTTCTGGAAGAAAATTGCTTGCCATTTAAAAGTTCTTAGAATGAACTTTTGCTGTCTGCAAACAGCAGTTTTCTTTGTCTGAAAACTCTACTGCATTTTGATGGTGATAGAGAAGATCATCGTTGTTTAGTCCATGCCATATCTTATCCTGTTGTAGTATAAAAACCCAAAGCTTCTCTAGTTGTTAATAAATTAGTATAGACATAAAACTCCTTGTATTTAATCAAGAACTTAAGGTTTCATATCAAATAACGCTGGAAAATGTTTTAAGCTGAAAACCAGATTTTCGCTCACCCACTTGTGAACAGCAGAAATACAATTGAAAAACTAGACTAACATGTTCAACAAAAGACAAATATTCCCTGCCTATCACAGCAGAATTGGGGATAAACAAAAGGAGGCAGTGCCAGTACCTAGAATGCACCTCTTTCATCTGACCACATTTGGTTTTTTTCTTCTGGCTGATGCTTTGATAAAAAGGGTTATAATAAGACCTCAGGCTGACTTCAGAGGGAGCTGCCACAATCCATGTCCTTGGCTGATCTCCTGTCACCCCGGCTGGGCTGTGACCTGAGCAATTTGATTGTTTAATTTTTTCAAGTAAGCCTAGCTATGGCACTGATGTTAGAACTTAACTTTATTAGCTTTGTGTATTAGCTCAAGTATCGATATTGCCTGAACGTAGACATAAAAGAGCAGAATAAGGTGGGTAGTTCCTCCCTCTGAGTTGGCATTACTTGCTTTCTGTGATATCACAGTCAACTTTACACTGCCTAACTTTGGCATGGCTGTGCTTTGATTTTTTTTTTCTTTTTTTTTCCTTTTTCATTTTCTTTATGGCATTACCATATCCTTAGTCACAGCATCTTAATTTGAGATGCTGCTACGCATTCCATTTGGGTGGAATTTAACATTTAGGTTTTTAGCTAAACTTAACATCCCTAGAGGCTTTAGAGTTTGAAGGCTTTTTTTGATTTTTTTAGTTAAAGAATTGCAATGCCAGTCAAGCAATAATTTCCCAGGCTGTCTGGTGCTGATGCAAAGTGGCATACTCAGTTTGTTGATAGCATAGGGTAATGCCCTGCTCAAGGAATTGCCCAATTCAATGGAACAAACTGAGGAGCACCTTGATTGTTAGTCAGCTATGTTATGGGAACTATTTGAAATCTTGGCTACTACTCCAAGGAATTACTTAATAAAAATAACTACAATTCAAACAACAACACGCCCGCCAAACTCCCACCACTCCACCGAGAGAAACCCAGTTGTGATACTGAGAGTGTGGACAGGGTGAATGTATTTTGACTGCTCTATCCTGAATGGGTCACAAAAGTGCACTTCCACTTCTTTTTAGTTAGACAAGCACAGTTGTGTTTATTATTCTGAGTATAGAAGTCAGCACACTTCAGATTTCTGGAAAACATCCAAGGATTTGTATTCCGTGCAAAAGGGTTTAAAACAGAATGTGCTGCTTGTTAAAAAGAGCCGATGCCAATTCCCTCCAGAGCCAGCACTCCAGTGCAGGGGAAGCCAAGCCAGTATTGCTGAGAGGGAAAAAAAGAGGGGGAGAAATCTAAGTAACAGAAATGCATCTACATGATTGTCACATGATACCACTGAGAAACATCTGTGAATAAAGCAGAGTTCAGCAGAGAGCCTTAATGACTAAAAATCTATCCCTGTGTGAAGGAAGTTATTTTCCAGTGTATCAGGTAACGTTACACAGACTCCAGGCATTGAATAGTACAGCAGGGTGGGAATTAACTCCCACTGTTTATTCTGATATTTTAGCCATAAGTGCAGCCTTCTGTCAGTTGAAGTTTTTCTGAGAAAGTGCAACTTCGTCAAAAGAACCATAAGTAGAGTAGGAGAGAAATAGAAAATAATGGGAGAAGTAGATAATCCCACACAAGAATTTGGTCTGTTTCACATGCCTTGACAGTGTATTTATGCTACTAGAGGTGAGTAAATGTAGCTGAATCATGAGACTTTCCATGGTTGGTGGGAAGCTGTGGCAGTCCTCCACAGGTTTTAACGCAGTTGCTTGCTTGCCTCTCCTCTTACAGATAGGGATAATTTCTGTGGGTAATTAATTTTAATTTTGATAACTTTCTGCCACCGTGCCAGTGAGTCATGAAATCAATGTCATTAGCCTTTACAGGAAACATGAGCAACTACAGGGATAGAATAATGAGCAATAATGAAGTCAGCGATTTTCATATCTTTTGGGTTTTCATCTTGCATTGTTAAAAACACTGGCAAGATGTATTGGGTGCAAGAGGTCTCTTTGTAACATGTCAGAAATCTTACAAAAGGTAAAGCTGTCTAACTTTGCAAAAGCAAGCAAGCCTGTGTAGAAATGTATGTTATAAATGAGATTTCCATAAATTACAAATAAGACATGTATGCTTGTTAATGATGAAAATTAATCAAGTAAAGGTGACTAATCTAGCAGCATGCTTTCCCAAGGTACTGAATGCTCTCATTTGCCTTTTTGAGTGTCTCATGGAGAGCAGTGGGAAGATCTGCTGAATGTTAGGTAAATCTAGAATGGACTAGAGCACAAAAGTAACTTAAGGGCTTTTTAATTCTTTTACCTTGCAATACTTCTGGACAATATGCCTAGGTAAGTTTGGGAATTCTCACAATTCTTCTGTTCTGAATTTCTAGTTAGTAAGGTTCCTATAACACAAGTTTCTTCAAGCTCTGCAGTTTAAAATGCAAGTAGTTCGTGGCTTTTGGGAACACATATGAAATGCTGTAATAAAATCTGTCGGTCTTCATGTGTACTTAAGGAAATAAGAGCAAAGTAACTAGGGTTTTCAACTTGGATTCATGTTCCTGTTTATTGTTGTAAGTTGACCAGCCAGTGAATAGCTTAAGTTCATTATGCTGATGTATGGGATGTGTTGAGAAACTCTTGGTGTTGTGTTTCAAACAAGGGCCTGAGTAATTCTAAAATTTCATCATCACTTTTTAAGAGATCAGGGGCAAAAAGCTATAAAAAAGATTACTAGTTGCCTATTGTAGAACCTGGATGCATTCAGGTTCCAACAGTACTGATAATGCTGGATCTCAATTGATATTTCTGTTTTATGACAATGCTGTGACGTGGGCTGGTTATTCAGAGTCCTCAGACTGGGCCAGTTGAGACTATTAACAGATTTCAGTAAGTTAACATGAAACCAATGATCAGTGTTCAAATGGTCTAAGAAATGGAGCGAAATAAAAGATAAATTGGCAGTAACTAGTCTCTATTGCAGAGCAGCCTTGAAAATCAAACTGAAATTTGGCTGAGGGGACTGGTTTTTTGTTGTTGTTTTGCTGTTTGTCGGGTTTTGGTGGGGTTTTTTGGGGAGCATGGTTTCATGGAAACATGAAAAACAATGTGGATGTGCTCTGATCTGGCAGTCATCTAACCAGGCATCCCCACTACTGAGGTTTCAGACAAGTCTTTCCTGCTTTTCAACGTGGTGAAAGAAGTTTTTCTTTTTAGCAGTATCTCCTGTTTAGACAGCCCCCACTTTCCTGCATAAGCAGAAACATGGACGCTTATAATACTCCCCATGGGAAATGTCTCCAGAAGTGCCACAATTGCTACCAAAACATCTAAATTTTTTATCTGACTTAAACAGGAAACTTAAATATAAATAATTTTATATTCCACAGTAGAAAGAAGCTGTGATGGAACTAAATGTAGTTTAAAATAAATGCAGTTGCTCCCAGAAAATACCCATATATTGTATTGTCTGTGCAAATGCACCATCCAGGTCCTGTGACAGCATCTTAGAATACATTACTTCTATCACACTCACCATGCTTTCTTCTCCTATTAAAAAAAAGATTTCTAAATTTCCCAAACTGCTTCAATATGTTATTTTTACTTCTAAACACTCAAATTAAAAATTTGATTTTAACACAATACTTAAATCTAGGAGCTGAAAGGAATGGGTGAGTTTGCTTTCATCAACATAGTAAATTACTTTTTCATTTCCTTATTTCTTTATCTTGCAAATTTTATCGTTCAAGTAGAATTTTATTATCTGACTAGTGGAATCAAGTCAACATATTTAATATACAGTAACTTCTTCCATATGATATGTGGTTTAAGGAATTACTTAGTGGTGACTCATTTCTCTGCCATATTCCTTTGCCACTGACTCTGTTGCTGTTGTTGAGCAAGAAAAAAGAAGGCAGCAGTGGTTTGGATACCAAAGCCTCCAGGGAGTAGTGAGTAGAGGATGTGCAAGAGTATCCAAGTAGGAACTGAGAGTGGAGGCCAGAGAAAAAGCTCCAAAAGCAACTGAACTTGTAATTGAGAACATAATAAACCCTGAAATAAATCACTTTGGACTTGGTACTTAAATGGGATTCTGAACTGCAATTTTAAAAAATACACTGCTTTAAACATAGATGTATCAATCTTTGTGATTGCATTGACAAAATAACTGAGACATTCATAAGCTACATGTTGTAAAGGAAAAGTCAACCAGTTGCCAATGAAAATAAATTGCAGTGAAGTAAGATAAAACCCCTAAAATCAGCACTCCCTCTTATTAAGATTAATTAGTTGCCATCAAAAACATCAGAGAACAATGTGCATGAGCTCACTTAGGTCTTCAGGGCATGGGGGAGGATTAGTGGCATACATTAAGTGTAATCATTTTCACTGAGCAAGCAAGAATGTTCTCTTCCTTATCAGAACAGTGATCCATCCCTTTCTTTATATGCTCTCCCCCCATGGACTCTTCAGCCGTTTCTCCCATCAGTCCTGTTCCACCTCCACTAAGGAAATGATGAGTCTTGCTGCTGTCTGTCTCCTAGCATGGAGTTGGAGCAGACAGTTCTCACATTACAGCCAGTAGCTGAATCGCACTTCTCAAATATAACTTTCAAATCCACCCACTCATGTGCATCCAGTGCATTTGGACTATCCCAGGTGGAAACTGCTGTGTATCCGCAAGAATCTGGTTAAATTTTTAGTATGTAACTAAAGATTTTTTTAATGGCTAGAAGATGCATAGATCAATTATTATTTAGTCTTTCTGTCTCTTGACAGGTTCATTCAGTATAAAACTGCTGTATTGAAGCTGTTCATGCAGATACTTAGGTTAGGAAATATAAATACTTTAAAACTTCAGATTTATGTTCTCCCTTATTAATAAACTAATAAATAGATTTAGATGTACTCTTCTGCCAAGTGATATGACTGGTGTCAAAGATTTATGTTTTTTCTGCACTCTACATCTGTACGCATAAAAAACCAAGTTCTCATCATCAAATGGAAGAACTATGAAAACTTAGGTAAAGTTTGTCTTCCATGAACACATGATTCCAAGGAACATTTGGATTCTGGTTATTGTTCTCTCTGTTGGCTCCCCTTGAATACAAATCCATCCCATGCCAAAGACATGCAAGATAACCTTCCACAGGGTCAGTCTAAGGGCTTCGTGTTCTAAGCTCCAGTGGTGGCTGCACTCTGCTGCAATTAGGGAACTGCCAGCCATCGTGGGGAATGCTAACACAAGGAGGGAAGTGACTTTTCCAGGTACAGACTTAACCAGTGAATAAGGAAAAAGCAACTGGTGGTGTAGCTTTCAAAGACAGATCAAAACTTTTTTTCTATCGCTTTCAAATAGAAGGTTCATTGTAGATGCTAATTTAAAAAAACAGACCTATCTCCATATTCTAATAAAAGTTGATAGTGCTACTTTAGGTGACTGGAATATATTGTCTTAACTTCCATTCATTTAATATAAGATGGACCTTGAGGAATCGAATAGAATAATACACTTCAATATTATTTAGTGTTAGCATAAATATTGTGGCTGTGTATACTCTATTGTTGAAATCTAAATGGCTTTACTTCCTTTTTGAATTTTAATTTGTTCATGTTGTTCTTGACTTAGCTACTGTTATCTTTGTTCAGTGAAACAGTCCCTTATTATGAAAACATTAGTAATGGCTTTTAGATGAATGGGGGGAAAAAACAGATGTACAAAATATTACCAAAGAGCTGTAAATATTTCATGAAAGGAAGACAAGGTTCAAGTGGAATAGTTAATGAACCAAGCCACAACAGCATTAAAAATACAGACCTGTGGATGTTCCAGTGTGACCGCACCTGAAACCTTGGGCTTGTGGCAGTGCCAGTAGTGGATGTAGGACTGCAAAGTGGGAGTGAAATCAGGCATAAGACACTTGACAGCAGTGATCTATGACTTGCTGGATGGGGGAAACTTTTTGATCAAGAGAAAAATAAAAGTCTTTCACTGAATGGAGCACACTCATATTTACGGGATTAGAGATATGGATGGAAAGTACTTCCAGCCCAACTTCTCATGTGAAGAAGAAATATTATTGTTGTCATTAGATCAGATCAGCCACAGCAGAGTCCTGAAAATTCCAAAGATGGAGGTGTTTCTCCTTTCCCTCCATAGGAGAAGAGATGGCCCTGCTGGAGCAGGGGGTTTGGACCAGATAAACCAGATGTCCCTTCCAGGCTCAGCCATTCTGTGTTAGGGGAAAGTGGGTCACACCTTATTTGAAGGCTCCTTCCCTTAAATGTTAGGGAGGGAGCACACATTCACAGCCGAGCATATCATCTGTATGATTAACATTGTATTGTGACCCTCTGAAGATAAAATGACATATTAAAGTGTGTTCAGTTAAAGAGATATGACTTCAAGTGCTGTATGAGCCTGGAACAATATTATCCTTCCTGAAGTTTGCTTAAGCTAAAAGAATGTAGACTCTATAAAACACTCTATAAAGTCAGAAAATCACCCAGGCAGAGAAAATGTTCATGTCATTCAAGATGAGACCAAAAATGAGAGGGAAGAAATGGATGTTGTATGAATTGAAGAGTGTGATATCTTCAGCTCTGAGCCACCTCAGCTACCTCAAACTTGAGTTTCCATTTTCATGATAATGGCAAATTATTTCTAAAAGTCAAAATTTGTAATGTAGTTGTACAAAATGCCATCTTCTTCCATATCTGCTCCAGGGACATGACTCAGACAAGTCTTGAGACAGCTGGGAGAATTGAACTGTTTCAAATATGTTCTGTGTCTTACTTGTTGTTTTGGTTTTGATAACTTTTAATTTCCCACTTTGTAATCAAGAATGTAACCCTCTGCCTTGCTAGACTAAACTCAATGCCTTTTTGGATTTGTCTAGCATTAATGATAGCCTCATGCAATAGTGCCAAGTATTTTCCTAAAATAGCTCTATTTTTTTATCATGTTGTGGAGAATTTGAAATCCAGAAAATGTTCAGAAAGGTAATTCAGGGTGACTTTCCCACCGAGCTGCACAGGCAGATTTGGTAGCTAATAAAACCCAGGGTTGAATCTGAGGGAGAAATGCCAACCAGTAATCATCCTCTGGTAAGGACCAGGCAGAATACAATTCCTCTGACTGCCACTTTATGGGTCTCACACAGCCCAATTGATCCCCCATTGTAAACCCCAGGACTGGCAAGGATGTGCAGAAGGGGAGTAGTTGTTTCTATTTCTTGTTTCCAAAGACTTTTCGATACCTTTGCCTGATCTTTTAAAACGATGTAAACAGGTGAATGTCACACATTAAAGAGTAAATTAAGCAGAATATTCAGGTAAGCCTTGTTGGGAGGTCTGGAGGAGCAGGAGGTACTGAATGATCCTATCACTGAGTGAAGCAGGCCAGGAAATAACCCTTTTCTTCCATCAGAACTGTATGTGTCTGAACAAGTCTTTCTACCCATGTTTGACATTATTCCATGTGACGTCTACACGGAATACCACAAGGCAAGATTAAACAGGAACAGTCTGGAGAGTGAAAAGAGGATGGTTAAAGAAAGGTGTTTTCATCTCCCTTCCTTTCCTTCCCCCTTATTAAGATTTTTGCTTACCCTTTATTTTCAAGCCATGTTTCAGTGGACAGAACCCGGTGTGGGAAATAAGCAACCATGCTTAGAGTTTGCCTGCAGTTGTGCATTCAGTGGTGATTATCAGATCAGTCTAGGCACCCAGGCGTTTTATCCCTCATTAGAATGAGTGCATATGTCCAAAATTAAACATAGGCATAGAGCAGGAATTCACATCTCTGCTATGGATGGGAGCTGAGGGAGGGATATCCCTGTGGAGGGAACCAGCTAAATAAGACTGCACTGAGTTTTAAAGAATAGAGGAAGCACATAAGATTCTGAGATATGGTTAGATGCAATGAATCTTAATTTTTTCTTTTTCTGGGACCTAACTCCTCTATAAGAGAGGACTGAGTATAATGCTTCAACTGATACAGGAATCTACTCCTGGCTTTGTGGATAAGAGTGTCTGTTTTTCCTTTCTGTTGTTCCTTTAACATAATGTTAACATGACAAATTTCTTTGTGTCAAAGAAAATCCCATGGGCTACAGCTTGAAATTCTGGCAGACAACCTGTCAAAAGGGTTATATGATAAAAAATACTAATTTTTTTTAAGTGTTGCACTTCTGTGGGGATATTTACAATTGGAAATGAACTCATACTAGTGGCATCCTGCACTATCATTTAATACATTGTAATATTGTTCACTGTAACATCTTGTGTGCATTACTGCTGGTAATGCAAATTAAGGTTCCTGCTCTTTCCTTTCAAGAAGAAATTGACCCCACTGAATTGAAAGAGAACCCCTGAATCAGGTCAGCCTTGCAGCCACAGGTTACAGTGCAGAAGTAGTCAGGTCAGAGGGTATTAAGGAGTTAACAGTACAGGCCCCTGGACTGCAAAACTGCTTTTCAAAACCATAAAACAAATCCTGTGTCAATAAAGAAAATGGCAAAACTACAGACAGCACAAGAGGATGACGTTTCCCACAAGTTCTTGGACCATTGCAATAACTGTGAAATTTGCTAAATAAAAATTTGGAATCTTCCCAATTTCCTGTGCTAGAAAAGACATCTGTATGTCTGTCTCAAAGCTCATCCTTAACTTCCAGATGTGTAACTACAGAGCAACTTCAGGATTTTGTTGTAACTTCCGTGGCTTTTCTTTTAATTATTACACAGGTAATTTCTTGACTTGCAAGTGACCTGCGGTGTGTCGGGGGTCTGTATATATATTTGAACTGTTCTTTCTGTTTTCAGCTGAGGAGAAAGAATTCAATCCATAATATATCTCTCGCAGCACCTCAGTTTGAGTCCTGGAAACTGCATGTATTTCCTGCCAAGTCATGCAACTATAACATCATGGCAATCAGTAACAATACTTCTGTTGTTTGAAGCATGAGATGTTCAGACTGTTAGGAATGCTGGTGGTGCTGCTTCTTTTAGTTATTTAACATTTTCAAAGTCAAGAAACAATTTATATCTAGAGTATACTAAAAAGGCAGCTGAAACCTGATCTTAGTCTTTGGTTTGAATATTGTCTTCGTTTGTGACTCTCCTTTGAGTTTACAAAGACTGTGGTGCCACTCTGGAAATAAATACAAATGTATTTTAAATTTGCTCTTCACTGGATTACTGGGTGACGTGTGTGTGTGTGTCAGTTCATAGGCTTTTTCACAACTATTGCATTTGTAATTTGTTAAGTGCTGTTGTTTTGGGTGGGCCTCTTTATGGTCAGAAAGATACAGGATATAGTGGGCAGCAGGAGTCAGGCCCTGCTCCTCTGGGTTCCTCTTTATATGTCTTTGAAGGTCCTGGTCAGTGTGTTTGCTCTTTTCTATTAAAACCAGTTGTCCCTGCACTTTCTCTACTAAATCCTGCTGTCCAGGGAGCAGCAGTCAGTAATTTAGTGGACCCAGAGGGAGAAGTTAAGATTGTAGAAACATTAGGTTATAGGATTTGTCAATCTAAGAAGTAGGCCAGTCATCACAGCCTGTCAGTACAGACTACCCAAGGGGTTTTATTTGATTATCTAATGTGTGTGTGCGTAATTGTAACACTGACAGTGCTAATTTTGATGTAAGGTTCTTCCAGTGGAAAAATAAAAGATCTAAGAGGTTGTTTTGCTTGACAGACTGTGGTTAAGTGATGTGCTATAAGGATTTGCATAGGAATATATAGGAAATATGGCAATGGAAGTTGCTGAAACCATCCAGTGGTATGTACTGACTCACTGCTCACCATGCTGTTAGGAAGTGTGCAAGAATTGTAGGGATATGCCACGTTTCTCTTCTAATTGCTGCATATCCAGCAAGGGTCAGCTTGTAAACAGTTTTATGAAAGGGAATGTAGGTAGAAGTTTCTACTTACAGGTAGACAGGAAGGAGAAAATCCATGCTTAAGAAATGATGACTTCAGGTATGTTGAGATCTATGAGACTTCAGATCTGGAAGACACAAGTAGACCCCAAACAGTACAAGGGGATAGATTCATTGGGTAGTTTGTGTGTAAAAATCAGATTTTAAGCCCAATCTAGGGACTATCAATAGCGATGCTTTGAAAAAATGGACAGCTCATTTTACAGTTAGTGAAAGCAAAAAGCAACTTAACTTAAAGGATATGTAGACTCAGTCTCACTGCTTCTCCAGAGTGATGATATCCAAGGGGCACTGATGCCCCCTGCCCTTTTGCAAGCAGCCAGTGCTGCCATCTGGGACAGGTGGCAATGGCAGCAGTGAGTGCGGGCAGTGCAGGCAGCCAGGGGCTGCTGTGGGAGCACAGAGCTGCCCGGTCCCTGCCCGGGCTCCTGCTCCCAGGCAGGGAGGGCCCGGCCGCTCAGCGTGAGCAGAGCTGCGGGGCAGGCGCGGGGCAGCGCTGGGACGATGCCAGCTTCTCACTGCTGCTCACTCAGCCCTGCGGCACGGCGGGCCAGGCTGCAGCTCTGCTTTGGGCAGCAGAGAATCGCTTTAAGGGCAATGGGTACCGATTTTATTTTCTTTTCCTTTTTGTAAGCTTTTCATGCCCTGTGTATTTGGGGCTTCCTTTTTATTTTCAGTTCTCATTTCCTTGGTGTAAGTAAAATAGTTTTCCTCTTTCTGCTTTCCTTTTCATGAGTTATTTTGTAACAAAATTAATATCTATCTTAATTTAAGATGATAATTGGTAACAGTTAACAGGAAGAGCACTCTTAGAATCATACGATCATACAATCACCAAGGTTGGAAGAGAGCTTTTATTTCAGAAATGAGCAAAACTTAGGAGAGTTTTGGGTTTTTTGGGTTTTTTTGGTGTAGAACAAGATCCTAGTTAGTGAAAGGTGTGAAATATACAACATTTTGGTTAACTAATCTTAGTTGTGAGCCTTTTCTAAAAATTAATAGTTGTAATACTGGACAAAATGGTAATGGTATACATAGTGTTATAGTCATGAACTTGAGTCTAACCTCAAGATCCTGTCTGAGTAAGAATTATGAGATATTCTTCTTGTAACCTTTGCCATTAATACTTTCAACTTTTGTGGGTTAATATCAACAGAGTCCAATCAGGCTTAGGATCTACAAAAACGTTCCAAAATAAACAGAATGCAGACAGTGTGAACCAGGAAGGGGAAGGACAGGCTTCAGTTCTTTACAAAATGCTGGCTGTATTAACTGCCACAAGGGATAAGGCTCCGGGATCTCTAATAAAACTGCACAAGTAGTCAGATAGATGTGAAATGGATGGTTTGGCTTGTATTTCATCAGAGGAATGCAAACATACAAATATCAGTAAAAGGTAGCAAAATCTAGGTTTAATTTTTTCTTTTGCTGAACAGCTTTAGCAGAGGACTGGAAAGGTTTTGTCTCAAAAGGCTGTGATTGATGCTCTGCACTGACTAATAGTACTAGAGCTTGCTTGTTGTTTTCTGAACTAACCATATGAAATACCTTTTGTTTACAAGATTCTCATACACTTTATAGATGAACCTTGACCAGTGGCTCTTTTGAACAGTGTATTTTGAATGATAATTATAGCATAGAGTCAGATCACCTTTTCTTTGGCTTAAAATTCTGGAACAGTGCTACAGAAATCCAGTGGGGTGATATGATTTTAACAGAATTAAGTGGCAGAAATATTAAAACCTTTAAAATCCTCAATGAAATACACTTTATACAATATTCCATGAGAGAAATGGGATGCTATAGTAATTATTAAGAGGTAGATAAGCCTAATAAAGAATGAGTGAGTATTGACAAGCATAATATTCCATTGTATGTTAGCTCAGTCTAAATCCTATAACTCCTGTTTTTCTTCTACTGAAAGAGAATTTTTTTTAAATATATCTGGGGGTTGTCTGTTCCCCTAGCCAACAGATGGGAAGCAGCTCTTGGAATTTCTCTGTGCAATGTTGGATATCTTTCTGTCACTAAAGTTTTTGTCCAGTTTACTTTACCTGAAAAGGACCCAAATCCCACAATGCAAAAGTAATCTGGTAGCAATGCTGTTGTCCATTTGAAGCTAAGCTCCGATCAGAATAGAATGCAAAGATGGGGAGATAAAATAGGTAGGGAGTAGAAGGAAATCAAAGAAAGTGAAAGAATGTAGCAGCCTTCTGTGTCTAACCATGATGGTTGGAGAGGCAGTGAGACACTTCTGCTGTGTGAGAGTCACTTAGAAATTCATAAGCAATAGCCTGGCATTACAATGGTAACTCAGTCTCACCTAATTACTATCACTAGAAAGAGATGAGTAGTCAGCCATCCAGGAAGAGGAAAACTGATTTCTGTTTGTAATTGCTTTTGTTCATAACTAATGGGAACTGTTAACATCTGTATCCTCAGGCTCTGATAGTCCATTAGGGAGCTCGGAGGAATGGCTAAAATGGGATTGCAGCTGGGAGGAGCATGTGACAAGACTGTGAGGACTGCCAGACATCCTGTAATGCTATCGGCACGGCAGCCTCCACAGATCTGCACTGCATTTGAAAATAGATCCCTCAAAACAAACTTGAGCCCTCATTATAGATCAGAAATAAAAATGTGGACCAATCACCCCATTCAGTGGTTCATAGTGCTTCAAGGATTGCTTTGTTCTCTTCAGTAGTGTGACCTTTCCTCTCAGTGAGTACACTGCTTGCTGCACGGCTGAGCCACCCAACTTGCCAAGACATGAGGAGCCTTAAAGACAGCATGACAGCCTGTGAAATCCAGTTTGATAGTGCTAAAACCATGAAACTACCTACAAAAAAACCCCTAATACTTCCTCCCCCATCTCTTCTTAGTTCTGGATTGCAGGACAGCCAAGAAAGCATTCCCAAGAGCTCTGCTCAGTCTGAGTCATTTGCAAATCTGTTTTAACTTCTTTAACAGATTTAAAATAATGTTTGAGACTATGCATCTGCCGAAGAATATAGTACAACGGTTCACACGTTGTATTTTTTTAAGAAAGGTTGATTTTTTTTTTTAATTTTTTTTTTTTTTTTTACTCTTGCATGTACATCTTACATGTTTGAGGAAGGAATGAGAAAGCAATACCGTGGCCACTTTGGAGGAAATGGCATAGGAGCCCTTGTATTTTTCATTGCAGGAAGATACAGGGAGCCAAATACTACGAAGACTGAAAACAGAGAATTGGGGTTTTGATATATACACCATAGTAATTAGGCAATTTATACTGGTTTAGTTCAAGTTTTCATTCTGAGGGGAATTTGATACCTGTAAGCACAGAAGGGAATTAGGTCCTCAGAAGTCTGCTGAATGCTCAAATTCTAATAAACAGCCAGCTTCCAATTTTACAATGGTCAGCTATTTGAAAATTAATCTTTTCCTGGGAAAGAACTGTCCTAAATGTTTCCCACTTCAACTGTTATATAAATATTTGCATTTCTTCGATGATGCATGTTCAGATTTGGATACTGCTGGTTTGATTACTTATTGTAATCATAGAATTTACATAAATATGCATGAAAGGCACCATCATTTCCTCCCCTGTGTCTCACATACTTTAGATTTATGTACCGGGGAGAGATATATACAATTCTGGTTAAGGAGGGTATGTAGCCTGCTCTGGCAGCACTCACAGAGTGGAGGCAGGATTTATATGCTGCCCTTCGTGTGTGTTTGTTTGGACAACCCACTGTTAACTTAGCTGGCCCTCTCTCCCGCAGGTTTTACTAACCTGAGCTTCATACAGCCTCACCAGAGAAGGCTTTTTCTTTCTATGTGTGTATTGTGTGCTGTACTCTCATCTTTTCAAAATGGCAGTAATACAAAGAGGATGTGCAATTAGTTCAGAGTGTGTATGCTCTCCACTTTCCTTTTAAGCCTGTGAGGAAGATAAAAGACTTTTCTAAACTATCAATGGATGTGTTTGCCAGATGCTTTCCAGATGAGTACAGTGAGGGTGGAGAAAGCAGGACTTTTGGCTCAACACAATTCCTTTGGTTCCTTTCATATTTCTTTCCAAACAAGCTTTTGTTTGTTTTTTAAGAAACAGGACAAAAATCTTGGCAAGTAGAAGGAATTTTAGAGGAAAGATTAGTTTGCATAGTGTTGTATTGAAAAATTGGGCATCTTTAGTTCTAGAGAGATGGAGGAAATTGCTCAAGGTTTTTTCAGACTCTCTGAAGCGTTTTATTTTTTAAATGCATGGGTTTTAGCTTTGCTGATGTTGAAGAATGTTCTGTATGTGAGAAGTCTGAAAATAATGGAATTGTCATTTTTATTACTTGTATCACTTTTTTCTCCTGTCCCCAGTATGTAAGAGGGCACTTGTTCAGTGCACTCTGGGAAACAAAAATGGAAACAAGCTACTACTTTGTTTTCTGTTTACACCCTGACATTTCTAAACAAGAGAAGAATGCAGAACATTTGTAGAAGATATTATCTTCTTCTAATTTTAACAAATAGAAGTTTGATAATTTTGATTTGGTGATGATGTGTTATATGAGAAATATGCAGAGCAATTAGAAATGCCAAGAGAGTCAGGCATTTTAAACCTCCCTACCTGGTTATAAATGCCAGACAGTGCTTCTTTCTGAAGAAAGAAATGTCACATTTTCTGCGTGTGACAAACTACTTCAGCATTTGGACTGCTGATAACTCTAGCACATAAATCATAGAGATTGAAGGCTCCAGTGGGTAAAGGAGCAATTAAACAAGCAATCAACTGATCATCACTGTCATTAGTGAAAGTGGAGAACAATTCAACCAACCAAGCAAAAAACCCACCTCATTCCTGTATCAGTTTGTTCAGAGCTTGTTAACAGGTTTGGTGCTGAAGGCCTTTAAAAATACTAGAACAGGACTTTCCATCAAAAAAATGTGTCCCCATCATGATACTCCAGCCTATTGCACCCAGAATGAATATTCAGCAGCCAGGAAGAGAGGCTTCAATAAGCTTGTGTGTGAGTGATTCTCACTGCTGAGCTGTCAGTAGCATCGCCTTCTGCCCACAAGGGACGGATACATGTTCCTTTTGAAAATTTGTACTTCGTATGATTAATCCAGTATATTATCCAGATCTTCAGCTTCAACATGCCTTGGAAGTGCTTTAAATTCAGACAGACTGAACAGAGAGGTTCGGTACAGACTGATTGCTTTGCTGTGAACAAGTTTGCAAAACCAGTTCAAATGTTGGTCCTCCCCTCAAGATCTTTTTCATAAGTCTTTCCAAAGGACAGATTAGTTCTTTTGTAGTGGCCTGGGAAAGAATTGTAAAGCACCTCAAGACAAAGAATCATGGGTTAAGGCCATGGTCTGCTGGTTGCTGTGCAGAAGCAGGGAAGTGAAGTATCAGGGTGGATGTAATAAAGCACATAGGGGTTTGCAGCGAGCATGCTTAGCTTATCTCTACACCACAGAGTGAGCTGCAGGTCTGGAATATTTCACTGTCAGTGCCTAAGACTGAAAAATCAGTATATTTATGCTGTAGCTAATGTTGTTCACTATAATTCTCTCACTTCATTCCTGAGACAAGTTGAAAAGCAAAGGTCACAGTTTGCTTCAGTTTCCATTTCTGAGTTCATCAGGCAGGAAGGAAATGCCTTCTGTAAGAAACTATTTGGATGGTAACCATTACATGACAAGGTTGGAACAGATAATCCTTGGGGTTCTCTTCCAACCTTGTATTCTATGATTCTCTACTTCTCTAGTGTATATAATAAAATGATGCTGATTCCTGTATCTCCTCTGAGCATCTTTCCCTGTCCCTGTATTGCCACTGTGCTTTTCCCCCTATCCTGTGCAACTTATTCTAAATTACTCTTCCTAGTTGGTAAGAATCTGTTTCTTTCCCACCACTTGTCCTTCAAAGGTAGCAGTGCACCCATTTCCTTCTTTCCTAAAAGCCTCTCAACACTTCCCGTGCTCTGGCTGGCAGTCACAGCTGGCTTTGGCAGGTCCATCTGCCAGGTTACAGCAAAGTCAATGCATGGCTGCAAGCCACTGATGGAGAAAAAGTGTGTTTTCATTGGGTAGTGAAACCATTTGATCTGTCTCCAAATATATTATCCCACTTTTAAATGAGTAGATCTCAGTAGTCTGTCTTAGCACCAGAGATAAAGGGAGTTTGCTGGTAGATGCTGTGGATGGGCAGTTCAGATTTTGAGTCTACTTTAATGTCAGTAAGAAAATTCCAGCTACTGAACCTATGGGAGGCAGATACAAAGGCAGGCTTGGCCCTCTCTCAGGCTACTCCAGACTCCATGCTGCGTAGCTGATGAAAAATTTCCCAGTTCTGTTCTTCTAAATCAAAGAACCTTTCCTCAGAAAAAGCAAAGCTGTAAGGATAATGTGTAGAGCAGTTCTAGGTAAGTTCCAGCATGTATTGGGGTGGGTGCTGGTGCTATGGGGAAAAGGATAAAAGGGGAAGTTTCTTCTAAAGCCCTGTATATAGCACAGCTCAGAAAAACAAGTCTGTCACCATCTCATCAGTTGCTCTCCCTTCCCTTCACTGCATCTTGAATGTTCCCCAGTGAGAGAGTCCTGGCTCTGCTTTGCTCAAGATACCAAACATCCTTGACAGCAGGCTCGGTGCCTTGTGCCAGAGGACTCTGCATGGCTACAGCAGCTCTAAACACTAAGTGAGAGCCTTAAGTAGGCAAATCTGGCTGCATAAACTCTCTTGTAAGTGTTGTCATACTGAGAATAGTTCTTCTGCTGCTCTTGAAATATGGAAGATAAATTAATATCAACATGCTGGAGCTATTTACAAGTAATAAATCACAGTGCCTAAATGTTTATGTATGGAACTTGTGCTCACCAATGCACAGCTCTGACTTATCTGCCCCTGGGGAGAACCAGGTAGCAGTTCTTTTGCATAAGTGCTTCCAGTTGGGGTACAAAAATCTGTATCATTTAGGGCTGTCTGCTTAGCAAGACTGTCAACTTTCCTGCACAAACTGCAGATGAGGAAAAAAACTATTATTTTTCCACCCATCTCTGGATGACCTGTTTAGCAGCAAAGCTTTGTACCTCACCTGCAGGTTAACAAACGAGCCAAACTCACTCAGCAGTCTCCCCCTGACATAACTTCTCTGCTAGACCATGTTATTCCCAAGTTTTTCTTTTGCATAGAGTTGTGCCTTTAGTAAAGTGCCATTGTTTGCTTAGGCACTTCTTGTCTGTGCAGTGTTCAGAACACAGGAAACCTCAGCTATGCCAAAAATCTTTAATGAAGTATTCAGAGTACATTTATAAAAGGCATTCCCCTATCTAGCTGTAAAACTGTAGTCTCTCTGCTCAGACTAACAGTCATGAGGACAAATATATATTCTGATAATTTTATTAGGCAAATCAATTCATTTGTGCTCAGTCCAATGCACAAAACTAATTCTGCAGTAAGTACTTTTACAGATTAACTCTTCCTTTTTTCTTTTTTCAATAGACTCAAAGAATAAGCTCAGCTTTAAGGACCTGGAAGAGGGAGAAATATTTGGTAATTTTGGTACAGGCCATCCAATAGTAGTTAGTCATAAACTCCCTTGTTTTGAACGTGGGTTTGTGTCAATGAATTTCAGTAGAATCCCTGAGCCCAAGTAGCTTGAGGTGGCACTTTCTAGTTAAAAATTTCAGCTGGAAAGGCAAAAACTCCTTGGGACTTTCCCTCTTCATAGGAGTAGGTCTGTGCAAGCCTTGAGAGACAGTGTTGGGCAGACAGCATTTGTGACACTGGCATAGGACAGCTTTGTCCCCAAGTCTGTTATGTCTTTTCCTACATGAAACAGAGGCATGGGGCTGCCTTTCTTTGGTGTCTGGGATGTCAGGAGGGAGGGGCCTGGGAAGGGTTGTGCTCAGACTTAAATGAGAGAGGTGAAGCGGGGACACAGAGCCTGAGCAAGCAGAAAGGAGGAACTGCGGGATGAGAAGCACTCTCAAGGAGAGGGGCAGGGCAGGGTGCATGGAGAGTGGCACGAAGCAGAAGATGCCAGAGGCCTGTTAAAACAAGCAATTGCCATTTCAACAGCCAGTTCAGCAACCGATGGAGGTACTGCGGCAACCACAGCAGCATGGAGCTCAGCTCTGGCTGTAGAACGTGTACAGAATCCTTGCTTAACACTTAAGCAGCTCAGTCCACGGGCTGGAGTCGCAGCAGCATCTGCAGTGCAGGAGCAGCTCGAAGTGCCTGGCCGGAGGGCTGGGTTCATCTCCCCAGGGCTGAGAGCAGCGCGGTCCTTCCCCAGAGCTTCGGGCGCAGCGTTTGGATCCCTGCACCTCTGCAGTGCACGCAACCCAGCCCAGTGGATGCAAATCGCCCTCCCCAGCCCGTCTGCATGTTTACCTTGTTTTCCTGCATGGCGTGTTTGCAATTGCTTGCGAGTTAAACAGGGCTAGGACTGCGTAGGAACACGAGGGGATCACGTACGCAGCCCTGGCAGCGTGTCAGGCTCCCGGGAGAGCCCGTGCTGAGACACTTGGAGGTGGAGCTGTCTGAGACAGCTGCAAGCACAAGTTTCACAGACTGCTCTCAGAACATTGCCTGCAGGGCACAGATGTGATAGGAGGGGATGAATACACTCCTGTCTTTGTTGCATGTTTGTTTTTGAAGCTGAGCTTTTTAAACAATGTCACTCTTCCTCTTACAGTGCCTTAACTACAGCACAGAACAGCAGTGCCTGGATGTTTAGCCTGAGCCTTGCCACAGCAGCTGCCTGTTCAATCAATATTTTCCTTCTTGCCTGCTAAAGCAAGGCAACAAAACAGGATGCACAGGCCACGAGGAGCACTGTGCAGGGGTTCTCCAGGGTGCTCCCATGACCGCAAGTGTGGTCCTTGTGCCAGTCTGTGCTGCTCAGGACCCCCAGCAGCACGGGAGCTCCCTGCTCCTGCTGCCCCTGCTGTCCCCCTCCTCTGGTTGTGAAAACTGTGATCATCTTTTAGACCCTGCACAGTAGGGACCCGCTGACACTCATTGTCCCACCACCTTCCTGACCACGCTTTGCCTGTTGCCCTTTGTGATTATTTTCACCACCACCTTTTGTTAGTGTAAAACCTGCTTTTCTTGAGCTGAGTTCTCTTATGAATGTTTGTTTCAAAACACTAAGAAATTTCTCACAAGAAGACAAACTGTCTTATTTATTTAGACGTATTTTCCTTCTATCTTTTCCACTTTAAAAATTCCATTTTATATTGGAGGGTTTGGTGATAGTCCTACAGTAGCAAATGCCTTTAAAAAAATAAAAAACACCACACAACAAAAACCCTACAAACAACAGATGAGAAATCTCTCTTGTACACCATAGGTCTGCCTTCTATTAAATACACCACATCAGCATGGGTATTTTGTTTAAGTTTTAATTTCTTTGCATTGGCAGCCAATGATGGATTGCCTTGGTGTTTATAAATACTGAGAGAAAATCCAAACAAAGGTTCAGATCACTGTGTTATCTCCTTTACTTATTTGTCCAGTATGGCTACAGGAATGTTATCTGTGTTTTTAAAAATAAAAACCCCTAAGAGATCAAAGGACATCATAGGAAGGCTGAATAAACATTTATGGATTCCAGTTGAAAAAAACTAGAGCTATAAAGTCTAAATACTTAGGAGGGTCTTTCCTTCATCAAATAATACTTGGACCAGTCTGACCTGTATTTTATTCTCCTGACTAAGTTTTAATAGAAGGCTTGGTTTATAGCATGGTTTTCAGCAGCCCTGAGGCCAGGGAACAGATCTGAACTGGTAGTGCCAGCAGTTATTTTATGACTTGAGCAGGCATGTTCTTACATGATGTGGGATCATAATGCAGTGATACTGAAATTTCTCCCATTCTTTAATACTTCAAAGCAATTTGCATCAGAAAAAAAAATTTCTGTTTTATATCCTCTATAAATTCAAAATATTTATTGCACAGTAAAGCACTGGTTATTTGTTATTGGTTATTTGGTTTTCATTGTTGGAATTGGTTGTGCTTTTGCTTTAATAATTTAATCCCTTCATTTGAAAAAGAAGCCTGTAATCCACTTGGGATGGGTCTGCTTAAAAGAATTTGGGGCTGCAGAAACAAGCTGAAAATGTCATAGTACTTTGTAAACTACTGCTTTGGTGTCAGAATCCAGGTCCAGAGTCATCTGATTTGCTTGTGTTTTTCACTGGTGCATCTACCTTTACTGTGTTGCAATTCTCCTGAGCCTCTGCTGCAGAATGTGTTGCCTGTACACTTTCTCTTGCAAGGATGAACAAAAATGTGCCAAAACCCTTGTGTGCAGTGACAAGCAGTGTCAGAGCTGCTTGTGATTAAAAACTCAATCATCAGGCACACAGGTCTCCTATTCAAGGGTACAGGGATTTGAAATCTCATCTTTGCTGAGCGTAGTTTAGATGCGCTTTGCCGTTGTTTCCAAGAGCTGCCAGGAGTTTTGTTGTATTAGGAAATGCATGATCATGACGCTTTAAGTTCATGCCTGTGATGTTATGCGTGGGAGGAAATCCCAGAAAATCCTTTTTGGTCAGTGGCTATGTTGTATTAACCATCCTACCCTGGGCTCACCCTGTGTGCAGTCATTAACTGCCCCAGGGGCTTGCTGATACTGTCCATTTCTAAGAGGGAGAGTATCATTAGACCACGTTCTGATTAATGATAATGACATTATGTCCATGTAGAGTGTAGATATCTTTGGGCTTTTGTGTTTTTCTGCTGCACAAAAATAAGCTTTGCTCATATTCTGAGACACAGGTAGTGTCATGGATTGGGGATGTGTAAGAGTTCAAATTATCTCTAGATTCAAATTTAAAAGGTCCAAGGTCATGAATTTGAAAAGGTTGGACTCAATATGGTATCAGAAATGGGTCTTCTGAGAGACAATTATTTTTCCAAGTAGCTAATATTTAGGTTTTTATACTAGGTAATGAGAAATATTTTCTGGTTAAAACCTTCCAAGCTGACACAGGGGAGGATTAACATCTTCGAAAAGCCTTGTCATACAAGCGCCATCACATATATTGATTGGGAACACCACCTGTACAAATTCTGCTTCACTGCTGTTATTTTAAATTAAAAAAAAAATGCTACTAGTAGAGTTGGGTAAGATAAACTGCCTTCACTACAAGCAGTAATGTTATTGCACCCAACTGCTGTCATCATTAGTGAAGATACTGAGAGCCATTGTTTTCTTACTGTATTTGGAATTTAAGTCTATAAACTTTTATGAGCTATAGTTTAGATAATGTTAGGAAATGGCTTGTCTGGAACTAAAATTACCTCATTGTTTCAAACAGGCAGGGACAAGTTTGGGTCTTTTCTACATTACTCTATTTTCTATAAAACAGATACTACCTTTCAAGTATTGTGGAATTGCACCTTAAATTTCTGGGTTTATACATGGAAATACAATAAATCTGGCTTCTTGATGTCTGTGGCTCCATATGAGTACAATAATTAATGATGTAGTTCACAAGGAGAGATATCTATGGAAAAAAAATGTTATATTCTCTTGGGGGTTTTAATAAGAGATTCTCATGTTTATCTGCGTGAGTATCTCTATGATTGTTAGAAATGTGTTTCCTTTGACGTACTCCCATCACATCTGGGATTAACTGCATTCTGGAGGCTGAGTGTAAATTTGTTTACTCAGTAAATCAGTGGCAGAACAAGATTTTTCTGCATTATCCATCTATCTTGGCTTCTAAGGAGCAAATAGTGAATTATTTGTAGTCTTTTGGGATTTATAGCCAAGGTCCATGGAAGTCTCCTCCTTTTTGATAGCCTAAAGAAAACTATTTACTTTTTAAAAGAGGATGTATGCTATCAAAAAACTGAAATTTGCTGCACATGTGGATACCACTAATAAAGGACAAGAGCAATTTTCTACTGAGGGTTTGTTTTCACTAGGATAATACACTTCATATATTCTGGTCAGTTATATTTAGAGAAGAAGATTATTTTAAGAGTATTGTTTTTGCAGTGCTTAGTGAAGATTTGTTCTTGCTGCTGGTAGGTGTATCTCAAGGAATTCCTGTACTCCAAGTGATGCTCTCCAAGAACAGCATGAGGTGTTGTGGCTCCCTGGGTTTAGGCAGCCACTGTGAGTAGGAATTCACACTGTGAGCAAACACTTCAGTGTTGTTTGCACGGACAATGTACCAAGTGAGGACTCCACCCAAAAGCAGAGTCAAGACCTTAGAGAGAACATGGCTGAACAAAGGCACAGCCAGGAAGGAGCTGGAATGTGTAATGTTCAGAATTATTGTTCAGCCTCACCATCTCTGTCCCAAGTCCTCACATTTTCAAATTCAGGCTGGCTCTTCACTTATGTTGATTGTTTTCAGACAAAGATTTTTTTTTTTCCTTCTTTTTAATTCTGTTAAGAATGAAAAAAAAAGTGAGGTCCCCTAGAAGTGCCTCCCTTCTGGTATATATTTCTTAATTGAGTTCTTGGCATCAGGAAGACAGAAAATATGTCTAGCTATTAGAGTAGCTGTGTGAACTGGGAAAGCCTCCAACTACCAGAAATATATTTAAAGGCTTCAAGAAGATCCAAATTTCCAAATAATTTTTACTCCTATGCTTGGTCAGCTGTCAGTATTTGATAAATAGGGTGGGACTACTGTCAATATTTAACAGCTCAACACAAATATTATTCTCCATACACTGTGAAAATAGTATGTGAAATGCAAATAAAGTACTTTATTCCACAGTTTGGTAGTAACAGAAGCAAGTGATAAAATCTCCCTTGCCTCCATACAAAGGCATAGAGAGGGAGAGAAATGTTACCAGTGGAAACAGTCTTCCCTGCTGAGAAACAAAACAGTGAGATTCCTCATTCCTCTCTAAAGTCAAGTCCCAAGGCGGGCTCTGTGATAGAAGTTTGTTGTGAAGTGTTTCCGAGTAAGAAACAGCAAGGTAGGACAGTTCTCTGAAACCAGATCACTGTG
The DNA here is from genome assembly GCA_013390045.1 of Picathartes gymnocephalus. Classification (NCBI taxonomy): domain Eukaryota; kingdom Metazoa; phylum Chordata; class Aves; order Passeriformes; family Picathartidae; genus Picathartes; species Picathartes gymnocephalus. The sequence continues at coordinate 62,930 of WEKY01006529.1, read as the reverse complement.
AAGTCTGCAGATACAGAGCTCCTCCTGTATCCAGCAATACATTACCAGGACCCCTTGAATTGCTCTGCAGTCAAATATTGCAAAACTCATTTACTTCTGGAACTTTCCCAACATTCAGAAAACTTCATCCCAGAGAGCCACCACTTAGCATTACATGGCTGGATGGAGCAGCCTGCCCTCTCCACAGCCACGTGCAACCTGACTGTGGAATCATCCTGGCAAAAACCAAGATGCAGCGTAGCCTGTGCGAGATGGGTTTAATGGGTACTAGAAGGAGGCCCGGATGTCACTTCCCAGTTTTGTGTTCCAAAATGGTTTCCTATTATTTATTTCTCTAGAAACTTTGTTGCTGTGTGAATGGTTTGATACAAGAGCCAGGAGATGCTGCTTTTTTAGCTGAGGGCAGAATCTGCGTGTGAGCCTGTGACAATGCGGGCTGGCCGCAGGGACGTGCCCACGCCGTGAAGCCCGGCTGCCCCTGCAAGAGGATTTGTGTTGGTAGCCTGATTAAGCCACCACCCACACAAAACAAAGGATGAGGAACAGAGCCAGTTTATTCAGGAGACTTTCAAACCTGTCATTGTTTTGGATTTGGCTTCTGTCCAGTATAAAATGCATTTTGTGTGTTCCTACAGCTGCCATGTAGAGAGGACCCTGAGGCAGCAGGAAACTGCTCAATTACTAGAACTGTAGTGTGCCACTTATTCTGTAAATCAGTGAATAAATCCAGGAAGAAATACAATTAATAGTAAAACTTTATTATTCCATTTTGTCCAAAAGAGCCAGGATGTTTTACCAGCTAATTCTTCCTCTAATCGTTTACTATGATTACTGCATTGTTAGTATGTTTCAGCTGCCATCCAGAAAAGTCATGTCTCAGAGTCCTTTTCATCCTTCTCCTGCCCCCCCTCACAGGATAGAACTCCACTGAAAACCAGAAAGCTGAGCAGCCTTGACTGACTGACTGAAGGACAATTTCAGGGCACTTTAAGAACATCTGTTCCTGGTTCCATTCCTAATTTGTCTTAACACTCTCATCAGTCTCAACAGAGCAATGGTTCTGTCTTGGCCCATGAAGTCCTTTGAGATCCAGTGATAGGTAAGTACACACTTTTAAATAGGTAAGACTTTAAAGATGGGCAAATACCACATCAGTCACAAATAGAGCTTATAAGTACACAAATATTCTGGAGAAGAATCAAATTAGGAGATGGTGATGAAAATATTCCCTCTGAATGAACACAGGCTCCATGTGTACCCAAAGTGGCAGCACTGGAATTGCCCTTCAGCTCCTGTGAATCAAGTTTATTCAACCTCCTCTAATTCCAATCAGCAAATCTAACATTGTTTGACAGGGGGAGAGTGTAAGAATGGGGGAAGCATTTAAACTGCACTTTTCCAGGCAAAAACAAACACAGATGGCATGTTACCCTGAACAGTTAAATGCTGTGTTGTACTAATTCTGACAAGTATGGTGGTTCAGTTTGACTTCTCTAGCTAGGAATTCAGATGTGTCTTACAATATTTGTCTGTTATTTTGTCATGATCTGATTCTCTTAAAATAAGTCGACTATTTCTTTTCAAGTTAGTAGCAGCTACAGCTAAGAATATGAGGTTATTTAAAGGAAAGAAGCTTGATGTTAATTTTCAGTAGTTTACAGGACTTCATTATTTGAGAAAACAGAGTAATTAATTATCTCCATCAGGAAATATTTGCAACCTTTGCAGCTTTTATATCATGCACTGAGGTATCAAAGGTTACTGTTAAGAATTGCTGGTGAGCCATGGGGTGCTGGGTAAGACTTTGCATACATTGACACTTCCTGTCAATGAAGAGGGAGTTTGCCTTCACAGGAGTCATCTGCCAACATTGATTTGGGGAGGATCAGCAGCTGCAGAGTGTAATATGCTTCTGGCAGACATCTCTTTACAGTCTGTATGATGTTAACTATAATGTCAACTTCAGTGGCCTGATGAAAGGGTACAGGTTACTCACATAACTTCAGCAGACCCTCACCACAGTTGTGTTTTTAAAGCAGACAGGTCACACTTCCAGGCAGGGTTTGTACAGCTGGCTTGGACTGAGTCAATATGAAACCTCTGCCAAACTGCTTTCAGAGCCCCTGTGAGAAGTGAGGATTTCTTGCTTGTGCTGACTTCAAGAGTGGATTAAGCCACTCTGCTTTGACAGCTCTCCTTGCTATCTTCGCTTGCAGCCTCTCACTTGTGCAGCCTCTGTAGGAGCATCATGGCTGTTTTGAACGCCTGTAGAATATCTTTGGGATGGATGGTACCAGCCAGGGTTGGTGCAGTTCATGATAGCTTACACTTGTGGGGCAGGATGTGCTGAAGAGTCTAGACTTGGCACAGAAACATGGTAATCAGGATCACTTGCTAGAAAACCCCCTGAATACAGAGCTCTGAAATCAAGAGCATAGTGGTCACAGTGCTTCCACCAGTTTATCAGTGGGGTGTGCGAAATCCTCTTGCACAGTCACTGAGCTGGTAAACTCTTCATACTGACAAAACTGTGTTTCTGTTAATTTCTCCATGCACTATGGACTGTAAGAAAGACTGATTTTTTTAGAAACCACTTTTAACTGATTTTGGGACAGTCACATTTGTTTAACTACAGAAAACTAGACTTTATTAATTTGTTTTCTGTTTAAGCCCTTCAACTATAAAGTTGGCAGCACACACAGGGAACAAGTGCCAATATCAGCACTTCCTTTACAATAAACAGCAACTCAGATAACATTTACATGTTACAAAGCAGTGGTTCATTTGATATTTTCTTTCTCTATTGCAGCTGAGCTATAAGGCTGAATTCTTCCTTTAAACCACGAGAGAAATCATTTAAAAGCAAAAAATCCCTAGAAAGTGAAGCAGCAAATGGTTTTATTTTCTCAGAATTTTGTCTCTAAGAAAATACCTTTTAAGATGTGAGCTCAACCAAAAATTCTGATAGGAAAAAAGTGTCCAAATTTCAAATACCCTGTCAGGATTTCAGTTTTTAATTGGAGATCTGATGAACACAGCATTCAATGATTTGGATCAGCTAAAGCATTCAACAGAACCTGGTCTGGATTAGGGAGCTGTAACAGAGTAAAATTCATATGCATTTGAGGAAGGAGAGGATATGCTAATTATCTGTCAATATAACTACTTCTAGTAAAGACTGTACTTGTATAAACATTTGGGTTAAAATATAAGAAATCACATTAGACTGACAGAAAACTTGCATGTATGTTAAGCCTAAAATACTTCTGAGTATCTGGGGGACATTTTATGAAGCTCTTACATAACCTAGAAGCTAGCAGGAATTAGACTGACTCAGAACTCCCAGGTACTTCTGGGTTTTAAGTATGTAATATTGGAAGAAAAATTCAGAGACATTCTAATGTTCCACTGACTTCAAATGAAGTTTCTTTTTTTTTCAGACAGGACCCTTTAGAACATTAACATCATCACTGGCAACTGTGGGAGGAAGAAGGGATAATGTAACACTCTGCATTTTTGATCCTAATTAAAACATGTTTGGTGTTTTGGATATATGATATCCTGATGACCAGACTGATATCGATCCTAATGCTGCTGACAGTTGTGTGGAAGAGATCTTCAGGGAGGACATGGAAAACAAAACTCAGAGTATAAAACTGGAGTTGTGTATTAATTTCTCAGGCCATCTTGTTTTGTTCCATTTGTTTGAGTTTTTTTAATAAAATTATTATACTGGCTAACTTGCCTACCTAATTGATTGTATGGTGGTACCAGAAGTGAAAAATAATCTGCTCCTACAGTAAATGTAGCTGCTAAGTGAATGCTCCAGAAGAAGGGGAAAAATGTTTATATTTCCTAGCCTATTAATTATTACGGTACCCTCATTTATCAGGATTCATTGCAGCCAGTGTGGTGAACCCATTCAAGCTTTTCCTGTAGGTAGCTTTAGAGTGGAAAAGGTCAAATTGAAGTAATGTAGTTTCTCAGCCACTCTACTAAAATCAATGCAACTTGAATTTCAACAACCACTAAAAAAAAGTTATTTAAATTATGCTGCTATTTAGATCTTGTCTACACAATAAGTTGCACTAGATTTGCTAATGAGGTATGTGGTTTGAAAATTGAATTAGTTCCTGCTGCTGAAAGTTATTTATAGACAAAACCCAAAGAGTTAAGAATGCCAGGAGCCTGCATCCCAGTCCAAATCCTTAAGAGCTTGTTGACACTGTATAGAAGAGCAGTGGGAAAGATCTCCTGGCTAGCACTGTCCAAACCCACTCAGCCCTTACAGCAAAGCAGTTTTGCAGTCGATAAATCACCTTGGGCCCTGAAGCAGCAGCCTGTTAATGTGACTGAACATTTGGAGCCACTTTTCCACATTGTACTGAGCCCTTTGTGTCCAGGGCAGGTTCTCACAGAGCTGCTTGAGAGAGCCTTCACCCAAAAAGAAGCCTTTATTTATTACAGACTGCAGGGGAAAAAATCTGGTTTGGTATGGGGAGAACACAGTATGGAAGAAAGTGAAGATAATGGCAGTAAATTTCTCCTTATAATTTAATTCTGCAGTGGTTCCTTCTTAATCAGATAATCACTGTGAGCTAGCTGTGATTTAGATGAAATATTTATGTAGGTAAGTTAGTGCATTTTGGTAGCTACTTGCTTTGCAGAGGAACTACTTATGATAAAAAAGTATTGTTGGAATCATTGTTTTGTATCTTGTCTACAGTTTTACCAGTTACAGAAAGACATTAAATATTGATTAGACACCAAGCCCATATCCTTCCTTTTCCCTGAGAACACCAAAGATTTGGGTCTTCTGTTGATCAGAAGTAGTTTCAGTAACCTGTACTGTTGTCAGGACTTATTATTTTATATTTTGTGTTTAGCTGTCCATTGCAAAGGTGAGGTCCAGCTCCCAGCTAGCACTGGTGAGTAGATGTGTATCAGGGAGAGGTTTTGTGTCAGTAGAGCCTGTCAGTCCTATCCATTGCTCCCAGTGTCCCCCTCCATTGCTAAGCAAAGCCAGTAGCCTGTGGGGATGTACCGAGGCTGTGAGGCAAAGAATCTCCAGTGCTTTCAGAGGGCACCCACTGCTCAGCAGGGTCCTCCTTTCCTGTGTTTATGTTACATCCCCTGTCAGCACAGCCATGTTTCCCATGCTACTACGCCTTGATGCCTGCAAAGGAGCCAAAGCCTGCTTTGGTTTGGTTCTGTTGTGGGGACTTGTGAGGATGTTGGCCTCTTACATTAATGCTACTTAAAACTGGGACCACACTGTAAACACATTCATTTCTTTTCAATAAAAAAGTATAATTCAAAGTAAAAACAATGAAACAAAGCAGCACGTTTCTCAGCCAAGCAAGAATGGGGCACAGTTACTCAGTTTTAGAAAGTATTGAATGGGTTGTTTTCTACTTCTAGAGGAACAGAAGACTTCTCGTGGTTCAGATTCTGGGTAGGACGTTTGTGGTTCAGCCTCTGGTCTGTATTGCTAGAAACACTTTCTCTCTTGGGCAGCAGCTTCCATCTTCATGAAGCAAATCTAACAATGAAACAGTGCAATTAAAACAGTCCAGAGCACTTGGTTAGCAATGACGCAGGACACCGAAACCAACTCGCAGCGTGATGCTGCAGGTCACACACATGCTCGTGCTATGGAAACTGTGTAACACAGCCACCATTCTGATACTGCCCAGCCTGTGGTCATGAGTCTATGAATTTAATTGTTTTGGTGAATGGGATTGGTTACAGGCTCTCTTACACTAAATTACTTCTAATGAAGTTAGAGAAGAGGATGAAATTAATGTTTTCTGCAAGAAAATGTCTGCAAGCACATTATACAAAACCAAGGAAACTGGTTAGTGCTACAGAGCAAACCTCATTCATTCATTCACTAAAAACAATATTGTTTAAGCCTGGCTGTGAACTCAAAATTGAAACACGTAAAGATGCACCCATCTTTAAGCCTTGCCTGGCTGCATGTAAGTGAATGTGTGTTAGGTTCATAGTGTGTTCTTGAAATTTTTTTTTTTATTATTTTTTAAATGCTCTGACATTTAAGACATACAAAGAAAAATGGCCTCAGGGGAACCACCTCCAATCACAGAAGCTTTGTTCAAACAGTTTTTGATTGTTCACTCTGACCACACATTGGCTGAAGTGCTTTAGATAATCTGCTGTACAGGAACGGATTGGTGGGGAGGATCACCAGACAGCGCTGCACCAGCCCACGTCATTTCTGGATGATGTCCAAGGGCAGGAAGCAAACACAACAACTGCTGAGCAGCATGTTCCTACGAGAGCCTGGGGAGGCACTGGCCCAGCATCTGCCCCGCTGGAAACTTTCCCTTCCAGGACATGAGGAAAGTTTTGTGCTGCAGCATTCTTGGGAGCATGGAGAAAACTGCTCCTGCTGCTCTCTCGTTCCACCAGGGTGTGGTGTTTGTAGGCTGGATTCAGTTAGACTGAGAGCAGTCACTCGAGTTCCATCGTGTACTCAGGGTAGGCCTACACACAACATAAGCACCTCTAAAATGCTGCAGCCTGGCTTTGTCTCTTTGTTGGTTCTGAGGTCAGCTCACTGTTTACTGTCTGAATGCAAAAAGCAGCAGCCAGGTAATGTGGTGGAAGGAACACTTGTGCCTTCTTATTTGTAAATTCCTTTAATATTTTTCTTCTCAGTCAGTTTTGCTAAATATTTGCCACACGTATTTCCATATTTGACTAAATTATTTTGTAAAATTTTACATTTGTTGATATTATACTGACTGAATAAATAGTGTACTCATGACTGATTTCACAATTAATTTTTGGATATATGCAACACTGTTTCAAAGTAAAACTATGACAACTTGCAATATTTAGACTGCAAGTATAACCCAGATCTTGAATCTGAAATTAATTTTAACCTGACCAGTTCTACTGTCATGTCATAGACACACTCTGAGGAGTAAGCTACTAAAACAACATACTGTAGGCTCATCAGGTAGAGAGTGAAAATATAGGCAAAAAAGAAAGTGAGAGTCAAATTCCCTCCTATATTCATATAATAGATTGCCTTTTCACACCCCAGGGATAAAAATCCCCAACACAATGAAGCTGTTTCTAAAATCATTTGCAGTGAGCCAAGGGAAATACTCGGAATCGTGGTGACTTGTTTATTGGAATGGGTGGTTATTTTTTCATTACTTTATTTAATTATGTACATGTTTTTCTAGTATCTTTCTGATCCCTGTGCTCCCAGCCTTGGAACAGCAAGGCCTGGAGGAAGGGTGGTGCTGGGCATGGGAACACTTCTGAGCACAGGACAGGTGTTGGAGCTGGAAGGGATAATCTTCTGTTTAGACACGGTACCAGTACTGGACTAGGTAAACATGTCCTTGCTGCCTGGGCTGACTGATTCCCAGAGTTCATGTCCATAAACATCCTGCCCTATTGGCTACTTCCAGGAGACTGAATCCAAGATAACTATTTATGCTAATATTAACTTTATGAAAAGCAGGTGCAAACATATTAATGAGGGCTGGCACCACGATTCAAGGTCTTCCTTCTTTTCCTAAAGATTTGTTTACTTTTACACCAAATCTAAAATACATTTACCACAAGATCTTTTGGTATAAACTGAGTGTTTCTTGGGACATGTTGATGGCAATGTACCACTACCCTCTTCTACGCTGACTTGTGCACACACTATTTTCTGTTCACCAGTCTGAAGATGTGCTCAGAGAGCAGCTCTGAGTCTGAGCAGTCACAGGCTGTGATTAAACTGCTAAGAATGTTTGCATCCCCAAATGACCACATGCTCTGAGACCAGTGATGATGAAATGCAGAGGAGCTGCAATGCCTTCTTGGGTTTGTGACCTAACCCTTGCCAAATACTTCACTAGGGCTTCTGGGCTTCTGCCTCCAGCACCTCGTATTTCCAGGGTTCCACTATCCAAACTCTAGATGAACCTCACATTGTTATGACCAAGATTAAGCCCAGAATCAAGGAAGATAAATTCATCATAGACGTTTATGTGCAAGGGATATAAACAGAAGAAAATGTGCCATTTCAACATGGAATCATTTTTAGATCATCACCATATTAACACTATTTACTCTTTTATGTAGTTATTGGTTCTTTCCTTTTTCGGGGTACTGATTTTAGAAACAAACGGTTGCAGGAGGGTCCCTGTATGTTATTTTGGGGTTGGGTTTTGGTTGGATTTTTTTTATCTGGAAAAAAATTTGCTGTTTCACAAATCAGGAAAGTATTTTTTATTCCAAAATGGGCTCCAGACCCCATTAAAATAACAGGGTTTTTTTTGCTTTAACTACGTTAATTTTCCTCTCATTTTATGGAGCTAACCTGCTGAGCTGGGAAAATAATTTGTCAGAAAGAAGGATGTCTCTGAGAGCGGCATTCATTGCTTGAGAAGTGCAAAAACAGCCTTTGAAAGATTGATATTTTTTATACACAAAACCTGAACTTGTAGCACCCTTTGTCTAACTGCTATTAGAGGAGAAGGGAACAGGAGCTGTAGTAGCTGCCTTGCTATAACCACTTCCCAGTGGAAGAACAGAACTGTAGTAGAATTTAAGAACGAAGCCAATCACTGTCCTATGGAAACATATCCTATCAATGCTTTTTTATCCAATTATTACAGACTAGAGAAAGAAGAAAGGGTGCTCCATGATGCTTGCTGATGGCTACCCGTTAAATGGGCACTGATCCACACTCACTTCTACCCTCACTTGCCTTCTGCTTCCTCTTGTTCCTCTAATGTATAGTCAGGAGCAAGAGAATTAACAGGACTTCTACCATGTAACTTTGCCCTGAGCTTAATCAGCAATGTTTTTGCTCAATGAACCTATTGCATTTTCCTTTTCTTTTGGCAATGCTGACCAGCCTGAATTCCTCCTCACCAGCATAAGCTGTTTGCTTCCACTCTAACATTTTGTAATTCTGATGTAACTCCATTACTGTGGAGTTTGTGATGAGTAAAGTGTCTCTGCTATGTATGTGCTAACCAGTAACTCAGCAGAAACAGCAGCAATAGACTTCATTCTTCTCTGTTTTTGATCCATGTACACTATACAAACTAATTATTCTTTACACAAATACAAATTCTCAAGTTTCTCCAGGTGGTTTGTTATTGCTATTTAATGGTGTAACGGTATAGGGATATAGCTACTGGGTTTCTTTCCATTATAATCCAGTTGTCAGCAGTCATGTCATAGTGTCAGCTGGACTCCATGACAAAATCCCTGCTTGTGTGTTAATATCTCACAATGCACTTGTGCTCCCTCATGCCAGAATTTGTTTTATAAAGGGCCACTTAAAAACAATAGAAAACACCAATGGAAATTGTGAAGGTTCATACATTTAAATCCATGAGAAACTTGGATAGCCAATTCAGGGATAAAGTGCTGTAGCTGGCCAGACCATATACAAGCTAAACTACACGAAAAACTCCACCTTCTGTGCTTTGTAGACAGGGAGGGAAATAAACAGAAAATGAATTTATATGCTGTGAGCTGACACATATTTAGCTGATTAGTTTGAACTTTCCTAAGAGTTCCTAAAAATAAACTGAAAACATCTTAAACTACTTCTGACAAATAGAATTGCAGGAAAACTCTATTGTTTCCAAATGTGCATTAAAATTGAGTGAACGTGAGGCTGCTCTGTAAGAGAAACAATCTTAATGGAAAAACTTACAGAACTCTGAGTGGAGCCGTATGAAAGTAACATATGAGTCTTGCTGCTTAACAAAATTTTATCTGTCAGTACAAAGGTTAACTTCAGGTTAACTTCAGAACGTATGTTTCAAAATTCAATTAATATACTTCCAACACATGACTTATTTTAGTGCAAACTTGCTGCAAAGGCAATACAGACAGAGATTAATACAGGTCTGTCTTCTTCTGTGCCGTTTCTGCTTTGTATAATAGGAAGACAAGGGCGGAACAAATGTTTAAAAAGTTCACTGTGACCTACTTTGAAATATCAGACTGTTTCTGACCAGAATCAGGCCAACTTTCAGGCTAAAGATATGGAAATGTATTTATCAAAAAGCAAGGAAAACTTGAAACTTAGGTGTCAAGGATAGACTAATGACATTCTGTATGTAAATACTTCTAAATTTTAGGTGATTTAGGGCTCTTTCCTGGCTCCTGCATAATAAAAGTGCAAAAGCTTAGTCATCTTCTTCCTCTAAAAGAGATAAATGTGCTGTTTGCGGGCATCTTTATTTGCACGCTTTCGAAAGTTTGTTCACTGTTTAAGAAAAAAAAAATTAATGTACTATTTCTATATCAGGAAATGACCAGGGAGTATCATCAATTAATGTAAAATAGAAAAAAATACCTTCTAAGATATCTTTCCCCACTTTAAACATGTAAGTTGCAAATGAACACAATCATTGTGTGATTCTGGGTAGATGCTGTGAGGTTCCTTGTAAAACCCTGACATCTGTCTGTGAGCAAGCTCCTCTCAGGCCAGGTGTGAGCCACAGGCAGTTGCAGGGAAGGAATTACAGGTGTGTCTTGTGAGCAGGTGCTTTTTCGGGAAGTACGTAAGTGCTGCAGAACATTTCTATCTATATAGATATAGTAAGTATTGTAAGATAATATGCAGCTGCCAACGTTTAGTGAATCTTACCTCAGTTGTCTTTGGAGATTGTTCCTTGCATCTGCTACTTCAGCAACACGATTATTAAAAGCTCAAGCTAATACGGATTAAATGATTCCACCTCTCCTCAGCTGTGCACTCCAGTCCAACTCTGCATCCTTTCAGAGTGTGACAGAGTTGGCCCCTGCATGTTGACAGCACCCAATATTGTCTCCACTGAATTTGGCCCATGATGCAGGAGCTCAAGCACTCATCATGGATTTTAAATAACTTGCAGCCTGAGCCCCTGGCTTCAAAACCGCTGGTGTGGTGTGAGCTACTGTCTTTGGACTTAAACTCACCATTTCATTAATGCCCTGCTATTCCTGCTAGATCACTCCTCTCTTCACCCAAGTGTTTAATGTATTCTATGAAAAGTGCACGTATTTTACTCACCAAATTGAAAGGCTGAGACAAATATCTGTCTGCATTTAGTCTTCTTTCCTCACACAAAACTTTATTCTAAGAATTAGGCCTGCACATTAAACTTTGCATGGATAAGTCACTATTTTTTGAGTTTCACATTTACTCTAGATTTTAACTGAACACTGAGAGTAAATATTAAGGGATGCAAAAAGAAAAAGTTAGTTTTGGTTCTGTCAGTTGTGTTTCCTCAATAGCCTTTTTTTCACCTTTTCATAGGGGATTCCTGTCTCCAAACTGAAGTACTGACTTTCCTAAGTGATTTGGAATTCCTTAGTGCTGCACACGTATTTAGGCAGCTGCCCTGAAAAGCTTCAAGTAACCAGCATGATACAATAGTAAAGTGTATAAATCAGTGTACTGAACCTGAGCTGGCACTGCTCACAGCTACTGAGCCAGACAATCTCAGTCTATTTTCTGCAAGATATTTGGGGTTGGAGTTCTTTTCCCTTCTCTGTGATCTGATGGATTATATTCATTTTCCCATCAGAAAATTAAATTTCTTAGTAGGTTTCCATCTTGGCTATCTGAAATACTTAGTACTTAATCTGTTCTTTAGCATTGCTTTTTCAGACTGTAATTTATTGATCTGGGTCTGCTGAAGCAGAAAGCACTTGCTCTGCTCCCTGAGTGCTACAGATATGTCTCAGACTGCCAAATGGTTTCAGGAAAACCTTAATGAAAAATGTCATTTCTTTGGATAATGGATGGTAAGAAAGGAAAAGGTCTGCAAAGCTTATCCACATGAATCTGCTTTTTACAAGAGTTGACAAGAATAATTTTATTCATTGCTAATCCTAAAAGTAGGAGTGGTATTAGAGTCAGCAGAATGCCTGCCAAGTTTCCTTCGGATATGCCCTCATTTTAGTAGTGAATGAGGTGATCTTTTAATGAAAAACATAACATAAATAAACAAATAATACCGATTATTTTTTCCTCCTTCCAACAAGACAGAGTCGTTATCATTTGAGATTGTGAAGTACATTCCCCATTGGAGTCCTGCTGTGTTAGTGATTAGGGAACTGACAGGGACAGTACCACAGACACTGCCCTTTATTGCAAACTGCTCCGCTGCTGCTAATGCTCTTGGATTGGCGAGGCCAGTGCTAATCAGGAATTTTAAATCTGCATACGATTGGGGCATTTTAGTTCAGTAATTTTCTGACAGTCTGTAACACCAAGGCTGTGCCAAATGCACTAAGGTCCCAACCACCCAAGCTCTTTTACAGATAGTACATGAAGTCTGCGGTAGACACTGGTGTGCTGCATTGCTCTTACTTGCACCTCAGCTGGATTTTTATTTGATTTTGTTAGGCAAATATATCCACAAACATCAGAGGTTTATGTCCAAAAAGGAGACAGAGGAGTCCTCTTACTTAATTTGAATAAAGGGAGAGGCCATGGGGCATTTCTCCTGGGATCTCTCAAAGTTTTGGAGGATGCAGCCTCCTTTTTATCCTAATTTCCCTCTCTCTTTCCCCATTGGCTGAGGTATTTGAGAGGCACAGACTTCCCGGAATGCTTCCCATCTCTCCTGTTTTGAGGACAGATTCATTCAGCATAATTCAAATTGTACGTCACTGGAAAATATGTTTAAGCATTTCTGCTCATCTTGATCATAAAGAGGGAAATATGTTGCTCCATCTCTGCTTTCTTACTCTCAAGGAAGTTTTGGTGTAACTTCATCTTCTTTGGCTCTTCCAAAAGCAGGGAAGGCCTGGCAGGCCTTGGGCTAGAATCAGAGTAATAAGGATAAGAAAAGACAAAGCCTTGCCTTCCAAAGCATCAGGAAGACAGCAGACTTACTGACATTTTTGGTAAATATTGCTGCCTCCTCGATGAATTTGTAAATTTGTGCTAGCATCAATCTGCCTGATGTGGGGATAGAACTGGACCAAAGGTGACCAGAAATGCCACCGTAAAACACTCTAAAACCTGTAGTTCACCCAGAGAGCCTTGCATGAGGAGCCCTCGCTGACTCAGAGGAAGAGGGGTGCTGAGGAAGAAACTCACTTTTCCTTTTCAGTGCTTTTTGTGGGGAATGTTCTATATAACCTTGGGAATGGGGAATGATCTGTTGGACCCTAAAGAAAAACATTTGGACACATACCTCAGTTTGAAATGTGGAAAGTCTTGCTGACATCAGTGAATCTAATCCATATGTTGGACAGGAAGCAGAGACTTGAAGTGCTGTACTGGGCTGTGGTCTCACACCAAACCAGTTTTTTCAATGGCAAGGTACAATATAAACTTCTCAGATATGTCTTATTGGCCAGTTCCTCCAACCACAGACATCTGAATTTGCTTAAACATTTGACTCCACTTCTAATCGGTGTTTTGTTCATTAGTTTCCCATGGAAGGTAATTACAGAGCAGTAAGTGCAGGAGCTGTACAAGTATCCAGTGGTCTTGAGCTTTTACCTGAGGTAAACATGCTTGAAAGTTCCTCAAAGATCTTAATGTGTTTTCAGATTTTTTCTAGGTTTTTTTTGTTTTGGTGGCGTTCTTTGTTTTGCTGTGTTTTGGGGTTTTGTTTTGGTTTGATTTTTTGCTAGGTGGACAGTTACTGCTTTTGTGTTTGGCTTGTTTTTTTTAATTCCCGGAGTGCTTTCTGAAAAGTTTGCAGTTGTTGAAGTGCTATGTCCCAAAAAAGATAACTTTGCAGTATTTGGCTTTCAAAAAGACAGATTTAACACCCAGATGTGCTGGTACCTTCCCAAATATTACCAGATACTCCTTTCTGTTTCCAAGGCAAGACTACCTCAAATAATAACTTACACACTTGTATGTGAAACCAAACAAGTTTTGGGACTAATCAGTCAGAAATGGGAATACTTGAGACTCCCAACGGTGCTCGAATCAGGAAAATATCCTTTTTACAGCACCTAGGCTCTGATGTTAGCAGTGGAGAAGAGGACAAGGCTGTGCTCAGGTAGCCAAGGGGGAGAGAGAGAGGGAGCAGTGACTAGGATAAGATGGCCAGGAATACGGTCCAGATTGCATCACAAGCTGGTGCACACTCCCTTGGTTTGGAAAATTATTTTATTATTTTTTACATACCAAGCACAGTGACTATCTAATTGCTCAGAAAATGATTGGCCAAGTTAAGGCAGTATAATCTTCCAAAGGAATGTACCCATTAAATTAATGGAAATTGTCCATCAGCAAGATACAGAATTAATATACTCAGAATTATCACGAAATACTGCAACAGCACGATTTTACTGGAATGATACTGGGTATGAAACTCGTGAAGCACAACAGTGAAAAAGTAAAACATTACTGCGTAATGCTTTCCTTGGCAGCGGGAGAGCGCCGCGCCGGGAGCTGGCTCAGCGCTGGAACCTGTCTCCTTCCAGCGGCCGAGCGGGGCACGGGCACACAGCCCCGGGGCGGGTCGGCGCCGGGAACACCGGGCTGCTGTACCGGGATGGTTCCGCGCCGTTCCTTGTCGATCGCTTCTCCCTAAAGCAGTTCTAGCGCAGAAATTCCACCTTCGCTTTAAAAGCACGCCGCTGTCAGAACTGGATCTGCCGCAGCTCATGGACAGGCCGGGCCCCGGGGCGGGTGCGCGGGCTGTCCGCAGGCCCGGGTGCCCCGGGGCAGAGCCCGCCGGGGGATCGGCAGAGTCCCCCGCGACAGAGCTCCCGGGAGTGGCACGGGGGCTCCCGCTGGTGTCACCGGCTCCCTCACTGGTGCCAACAGGGTTCTCGTTGTGTCACCGGGGCTCTGGGGCTGTCACCCAGGGCTCCCTCACTGGTGCCACCAGGGTTCTCGTTGTGTCACCGGGGCTCTGGGGCTATCACCCAGGGCTCCCTTATCGGTGCCACCCCAACCCTCAGCGGCAGCGCCCCCGGGTAGCAGCTCCCCCTGCCGGCAGCGGTTGGGCACCGCGGGCCCGAGGCCCCGCCCCCGGCGGCGGAAGTGACGCGGTGCGATGGCGGAGGCGCCGGGCGCACCGGAGGGTGAGCGGCGGGGCAGGACGGGGCGGGACGGGTCTCCCGCCCGCGGCACTCGCGGCTCAGCTCTCGCTGTCCCTTGCAGAGTGCCCTGGGACCGGCAGCGCCCAGGCAGGCAGGGCGGCCGCCTGCCAGGGATGCCCCAACCAGGGTCTGTGCGCGGCCGGCGCGGCCGGGCCGGACCCGGGTGAGTGCAGCGGCCGTGACGGGGGTGACGAGGGGGCGCGGTGCGGGCGCGCTGGCGGCGCGGTGTCGGTTCGGGGGGCGCGGTGCGGGCACGCTGACGGCGCGG
>WEKY01006529.1:34012-47534 GCA_013390045.1 Picathartes gymnocephalus | reverse complement strand
TCGGATCGCGGGGCGCGGTGTCGGATCGCGGGGCCCGGTGCGGGCGCCCTGACGGCGCGGTGTCGGTTCGGGGGGCCCGGTGCGGGGGCGCTGACGGCGCGGTGTCTCCGCAGCGGAGGCGGCGGAGCTGCGGGCGCGGCTGCGGGCGGTGCGGCACACGGTGCTGGTCCTGTCCGGCAAGGGCGGCGTGGGCAAGAGCACCTTCAGCGCCCTTCTGGCGCACGGGTTGGCGGCCGACGAGACCAAGCAGGTGGGCAGAGAGCGGGGACAGGGCGGGCGGCGGGCGGCCCGGAGCGGGCAAGGCAGAACACTTGCCGTCAGGTGCCGATCGTGTACCCCTGCGCGTTAAGGTTTGACTTTCCTGTATGAGCCTTGCTGGAGTGATCTCATTGTGTGAGGTTGCCTTTGGAGACAGCCCTGTGCAACCTTATTTCCAGTGGGGCAGGTTGGCTGGTTTGTTTTCCAGGTTGCTCTGCTGGACATCGATATCTGTGGGCCATCGATCCCTAAAATGATGGGTCTAGAAGGAGAACAGGTAAGCGAATGTTTAGTGTTGCTTAATGGATTTCTTCTTAGTTTTTCATTAGCATATTCCGGCTTTTTGGATGTAGAGGTTCTAAAAGGAGTGCATAACAGGAAATGTGGGGCAGTGGGTAGGGAAGTGAGGTGAGATGGAGAAGTTCAGCACAATATATTGTGCAAAAGAGTCACCTGCTTTCAGGATGAGCAGTTCTGCAAACCAACTTTCATTGCATATCAGCCACATAATACTGACAGCTTGAAACTTGAATAGTATTAACATGATGCACTTTATCAGCCCTTGAATATTTCTTACAAATACATAAAGTAAATAGTAAACGTGCATAAGGGCTGAACAGTTATTATTCACTTATTAATGGAGATCTGGTGTTCCTCTAGTGCAGTTTTTACTTCAGCTGCCCCACTAAAGCAGGATTGTTCCTGCAGGCAAGAGAGCTCCTTGCCCAGGTTTGAGTTTTGTTCATGTTTTATGTAATATCTGTATTTATTTCTATTGTAACCTTTATGTATCGCTTCACACAATTTTCAGGTTCATCAGAGTGGATCTGGATGGTCTCCAGTGGTGAGTTGGTGCAGCTGTTTCAGAAAGTTCATTGGGTGTGTTTGAGTTGGGTACCATCTTCTACAGTGAAAAAGGAGTGAGGGAGGAGCAGAGGGTACTCCTCTTAATCTGTCTTCTAATTACTTCAATATCCAGGTTCTATAGAATCTACAGATACAGGACATAGAATCTACAGAGTCTGTATGTCCAGACTCTAGATCTATACAGCCTATATCCAAATTCTGTAGAATATCTAGAGAATGCTATAGAATATATATCCAGGTTTTATAGAATATAGAACTATAAAATGGAGAAGCATATCATAGAATCAAGATATAGACTGTGTACATCAGAGTGTTTAATTTCTGTATAATAGTAACACTGTATTTCTAAAATAGTTTTGTTAACTTACGTTTACTGACTTTGCTACTATGGGCAACAAATATAAGTTACCCAGGTGTATTATTTTGGGGTATCATGCAGCTGTAGTGTGTCATCTTTTCTGTGACAGCCAAGAAGTATTTGCACCCAAGAAAAACCTTATTAATCTTTAGAAAATGCAGAGAAGATTTTGCAGCAGTGGTGGTTGTCTAAACATCACCTGTAGTGTGCATGCTGTTAGAAAGGCAGCTGGTGCTGAGAGGGAAAGCTGCTTTTATCCTTACATTGTTTCCAGTGATGCCATAAACTGCTGTAAGAATTTTATTTTTTCAGTCTTAGTGTAGTTGGTGAGTGTTGCACAAGAAGTGGTTTTTAATGCCCTGTGGTAAAAGCTAAGGTTCTCTGCCTTTATTTCATTAATGTCTTCCCCCTCATTCCTTTTTCTGTAAAACAGGGGATCAGAGTTGGTTTCTCTACTTTTTTTCACTGTTCTCTTTCTTTACTTCTCTTTTAGTATGTTGAAGAAAACTTAGGTGTCATGTCAGTGGGGTTCTTGCTTGGTAGTCCTGATGATGCTGTCATCTGGAGAGGACCAAAAAAGAATGGTATGTATTGAGTTATTATACTGTTTCCAACAGTAATTTACATACTTGAAAGGTTTCAAGTACATAGACATCGTGAACTAGTTTAATAATGTAAAGATAGCGTAGTTAGCTAAGACCCTGAATTTGAAATACAGGAAGATACCTTTTTCTCTTCCACATTCTCATTGTTTCCTCTAGGGCTGATCAAGCAGTTTCTGCGTGATGTGGACTGGGGTGAAGTCGATTACCTGATCGTGGACACGCCCCCAGGAACATCAGATGAGCACCTGTCAATCGTGCAGTACCTCAGTGCCACCCACATCGATGGCGCTGTCATCGTCACCACGCCCCAGGTATGAGCCAGAATTCCACTGGGGAGCCATCATGGCAGTTAAAGGCAGTCCTTGGGCTACAGGCCATTGTTTTCACAGAAATCTAACAGTACAGAATCTCAGGGGAATGACTTTTTTGTGTTGTGCCTGCAGCTGGCTGGTCTGTGGATTAGGTGGGTGTCTTAGTGGAACTGGGTGGGGATCCACGTGGGTCACTAAACCACATCAGTTCACAATCAAAAGCTGTTGTGATCTGTGTGGTGAAAGGAAATGTAGTGTTTCACTTCCTCCTCCAGAATCAGAGTTCACATCGTTGTGGATCTATAATTTACTCACCAATGGCTTAATGTTCGGAAGAATGTTCAGAAGAAGCTTCGTTTTTAAGTGATAAGCTGTGCACTCTTTGACACCTGTGAAGTAGCCTGTCACCTCCAGGTGACCCACCAAAGCAGGCAGCTTTGTCATGTGCATTTTTAAAAGAGAAATCAGCCCCTGGAAAGCTGAAACTAAAAACATACCCAGTTCAAGCAGAGTCTGGTTTGGAAATGAACAGGAGATTCAAACTAGCACAGGACACAAAGTATTTCCACAACAGCTGAAAGGATAACACATAAAGGAAGCGAAGTGTTGAGGACAATACCAGAGAATTGGTGAAGGAAGAAGGGAACAGGAGAACAATTGAGGTCAGTCATATATGTGAAAACTCTGAGGATAAGATATTTTAAATTTAATTTGAAAAATGTAACAACTGTAAGCCTGGTGGTTCTTGTCCTCGCTCTGTGGAGAATACAAGGGTTCTTCTTTAAATGAAAATGTGAAAAAGTTGCATTTAAAGAAGATACAAGATGAACATAGGAGAAAATATAAATGTGAGTGAATCTTGACTAGAGTCAGATTTCAAAGCAGAACCACATCCAGTAAATGAAATGTTGTACCTGCTCTGTTGGTACTCATAGAATTGTTGATAGAGCTCATAGCACAGGTTTGTGTTCCTAAAAATATTAAGACAGTAGTAATAATTCATTATAAAGTAGCTCTGAGGAGGTAACTGAATAGATTCAGCATGAAACATTACAGTTGAAATACCAGTGTTTGCTAATATTTGTAGGAAGTGTCACTTCAGGATGTTCGGAAGGAGATCAACTTCTGCCGCAAAGTGAAGCTGCCCATCATAGGTGTTGTGGAGAACATGAGCGGCTTTGTGTGTCCCAAGTGTAAGGTAAGGCTGCCTGTGTATTAGTGTTTTTTCCTCGGCATTGCTTGGATATCAAACATTGATCCAAAAAAGCCTTATTCTCAGAACTGCAGTATTTTAACTCTGATTTTTATGTTGTCCCAGAACGAATCTCAGATCTTTCCCCCAACTACTGGTGGTGCAGAGAAGATGTGCCAGAACTTGAATGTCTCCCTCCTGGGTAAAGTGCCTCTGGATCCACAGATAGGTAAAGTCACTTATTGCACTGCACTTAAAGCAAGGTGTTTCTCCTATACTGCTGTTACTGCTGGAAAACCCTGATGTGGGCACTGATATGTCTTAGCACTTTTAGATAAATGTTTTCTTGAATCAAAAGTCACTGGAACTATGACATAGCATGATGTGGAATGAGGGAAATGCTGGGGTAATTTCCATAACCTTTTCTTAAAGATTACATGCTGCATCTTTTCAGCTCTGTAATCATATTTGAAATAGATGTCTTTCTCTTTGGTGTAATCACCTGGAAATGCAGACTGAATAAAATCATAACCACTTCAAAGAATAGTATTTTGTAGATTTTACACATTAAAACCAGTGCTTTAACCTCACTGTTACTGGCACTGCCCAAATTCTCTTGTGGGTCATGAGGCAGCGTGGTTGTCCACTAGCTGTGATCAAATAATACCTGAATTAATGACGTCAAGGAACAGCTCAGTACTCCCAGCTGAAGGTTTCTGCTAATACTGTTCTCTGTTGCACTGTACACTGTATTTCTAGTCCTATTACTGACTTCAGGACTTCCTAAAAGGTTTAGATGCAGGTGGCTGTTTGAAAAGGTGTAACTGGAACAGGATAAAGGCTAAAAATAGAAAAGCTCATCTTTTCATGTTGCTTTGCTTCTGTGTTTTTCTCTGTCCTTCAAGGAAAAAGTTCTGACAGTGGCCAGTCTTTCTTAGCTGAAGCACCCGAGTCCCAAGCCACGTTATCTTACAGGAATATCATTCAAAGTGAGTCTGAAAATCACTGTGCAAATGAATCCCCTTGGTTCCGAGCACTGTTGCAATATACAAAGGTGTTAACCAGGCTTGTGTTACTCTACCACAAATAATAAACTCAGAAGAGGTGCAGAGCAATTCTGAAAGTAACAGGTGCAAAGACCATGTTTGCCTTTGGGCATCACTTCTGACTGGCTGCTAAAGCGGTAATAGAATTGTATTTGATAACTGGTTTCAGTGTTTGACTTCAGAGAAGTCAGACTTTCAGAGAAGATGAGGTGTCCTTGTGCTCAGAGAAACCTTCTGAGGCTCTTGAGCCAGTGTGTGGAGGAGTTCTCACCATAATGCAGTGGGAGGCAAGGACTGACCAATGCATCCACTTCTAACGGTAGTTACACAAAAACCCCTTGCAAAAACTCCCTAAACAGCTGGTGCTGTGCTGTTTAAAAATAATCCTAAAGCCACTTTCAGTGTAAGGAAGGACCAACTTCAGATACTTGTACCCACAGGGGACAGATGCAGCGACAACAAATTCCTGATGTACAACTGAAATAGTACTTTTACTACTTTTTCTCCATCTTTGCAGGAATTCAGGAATATTGTGAACACCACCATTTTCAAGAAGAAAAGATAATGTAATCTGTAAATGGAATAAAAACGTAGTTCATGTTTAATTATAGAAAAGTAACTTATGCCTTGATTTAATGAAGGAATGTATTCTTTTTGTATATTGCAAATAAATTCTTAATATAAAGGCTCTTGCCTTTGTTTTTTCCAATAGTTCAAGAGTCTTGTAGTTCTTCCCTTACTAGAAAGCTGTGAAAGTGAGTCTGCATCTGGATTATCAAGTGCATTCTGCCTCCAGTGTCATGGTACCAAGGCATGTCATGTGAAGGTGGCAATTGAAGATGTGAGTATACAACACACATTTTATGTAGGAGGTTGAATATAAAATACGCTGGGTTGACACTGGGGCATGAGCAGCAGCCTTTGACCTGCCTCCTGCACAAGGCTGAGCTGTAATGCCCGTTCTCTCTCCCTGAATAACATCATGTCAGTGTCTCCTTTCAGTGGAAAAGATCTGTATTTAGAGTGAAAAGACACGGTAGTATTGTAGTACAAGTGCACTGCTTTATTTTTTTACATGTGTCAAAACAAGATTAATGTTTTAATTATACATAACTGCCAGCTTCACACATGTAGTGTGTGAACATGGTATCTGATTTCTGCTTTCTTCTATTTGACCATAAGCCTGAACATTAAAAAATAAACATTCAGTATCCTTAATAACTAAGAGGCCCTTTGGGATTTTGATTTCAAAGCTCTGAAAAATCAGTATTGTGTACAAAAGGGAAAGGCAGTTCGATTTTTCTTTTAGCATTGTCTTTCCATTACATCTAATTCCTGGTTAAGATAATCCAACAGTTTGAGATTAGTTGACAACTTTCCTGAAAGCAGCGTGGTCCGTGTAAACCATGTGCTCACACAAACAACTTTTTGGTGAAGCTTTTAAGTAACAAAGGCTTTAAACCTTCCACGATCTAAAGACTCAAACACAAATGATTTCATTTCATGCAGGCATAATTCTAAAAGAGCTTTATCTAAATATCTTCCCATGAAGAACAACTTTCATGAATTACTTTTCTTACTGCTCATCCTTTAGCTCTTCCTTGTTTGGCTACCTAGTGCCTGTCTTCCCATGTTCTTCAGTGCCATCTTCTGAAATTCTCCTGCTCTGTCCTGTTGAGGGAACAGAACACACATGGCTGTAAGCATAACCTGGGACCCCGGGATCTCTTACAAAAGCAGGGAGCTAGCCAGCTGGAAGCCTGAGGGTTGAAGATGGGTCTTCCAGCTGTGCTTAAGCAGAGGCATTAGTATTATAGTAACTCCAAGGATTTAACTTAAGGACATTCTTCCTGGAGCTTGGAAGCAGCTCAGTTGTGGAGCTCAGCAGGCTTCCAAACATGGAGCAAAGTGACCTGGGGTATGGCCCTTCCATGTGACACTGCCAGAGAGGCTTGGTGGAGAATCAGGATCACCCTGGACTCCCTGCAGGAACTGAGAACTGGGAAGAGCCAGCACCACCTGTGAGAGGCAGGTTGGCCTGTGCTACCCCACGGGCTGAAGCTCAGTACTCACTCTTGGGAACATCTGCGGTGCCAAACAACCTTGAGGTTACTCTGCTGATGGTTTTTTTTCCCCCTGACATGCAGTGGATGTAGCCATATAAATTAGCAGTCTGGAGGGAGATCCCAGCAATCACGAGAGCCTGTGGACAAATGAGTTCAGCAGGGACAAATCCATGGTTATGTATTGAATGTGCAGGATATAGACATGTGCATGTGTACACACTATCCAGATAAACATATGCTGTAAGAGGGGGACATTCCTCCCAGTAATAAATGACCTTCAGGGGACATTCCTCCCAGTAATAAATGACCTTCAAAAACATCCAGTCATGTTAAACACAATAGTTCCTTTCTACAAAATACCTGGTTTTATCAAAAACCAATACCAGTTTTGTCATTCTGTATCTTGAAAGACTTCATTACTTTCCTAAAAGCACTTACTCAAAAAAGGACCTACTCAACAGGTTCCAGAAACGTTTCAATTTTTTTAAGCCCCATTTTTATCTAAAAGTTTTACATCCAGATACATGGCACACCTGCAGACCTCTTTGGCTGACAAACACCTTATTATAAACAAATAACATCTGTAATTTACAAAGAGCATCCATGGATAGATTCCCTGTCTAGCACTGACAGGCAGTGAAAGTAATCAGCTCCTTTTGTGGTACTTTAGGCTTAGCAGCAGGTGGAACCAATCTGACTAATGCAGTAACTGACAAAAATGTTTCTCTTAGCCTTCAGAACCAATTTCCCAGAAGTGATTTTATTTTCATTTGTGTAACTTGCTTTTTACAAGCACCTGGGCAACCTGCCTCCTGTGCCAGTTAGAGTTCTGTCTCCAAGCAGCTCTTGGCTTAGCAAACAGTCTCTGCTTTTCAAAAATAAAGGTGGAGCCATGGACAAAGAGTGCTGGTTTAATTTTAACTATTGCTTGTTTAGGGCACCAGAAAGCAGTTAATGATTTGCAATTGATTAATGCCCATAGCTGAATTTCTTGTTTAATTGAATAATATGCAGTCTTGGCTGTTAGTGGTTATGTAGCTGCACATGCTGGAGGTGCTTTTTATCTTTTCAAACTGAATTAAGACATGGTACTGAGCATGGCTGGGAACTTGACAGAATGAATAGTGGGGCAATAAGCCAAGCACTTAATGTTTACAGGGGAAAATGTGAAGATTTCATAGACAAAAATACCTTAATGTAATGCAATACATGGGGTAAATTTCCTCTTGTATTTAGAAAAAAGTGTTGGGTTTTTTTAAGTAGATGACTTACAGAGTAATTATAAAATACCTACAGCTCAATTTATCAAGGTTTTAAGAGCTAATGATGCTGGTTCTTTCAAAAGGGAATGGTACCAGAGATCTAAAATCCTTACTTTTAAAAGTACATTTAAGTTCCCAGGAGACGTAAAAACCTCAAAACCAACATCACTGGTTCATGTTTTGTCCTCTCCTGTTAGTTTCATTTGATTGAAATAAGTTGGGGGGAGAGTAAGTTGCTACAGTTAAAAAGAAGCCCATAATTTTGCCCACCACTTGAGGTTCTCTACGTCAAGGAGTTGACCCAATAGAGCTGATAACCCAATAGAAGTGCAGCTGACAATTACCAGTCCATTCCACAGTGCAGGCCCTGACTGCAGAAAACTCCTCAGGATTCTATGAAGCTGCTGGTGGAATTTTTGTACTGTTGGAAGATTTGGTTCAGAACTAACAAGTCTGGGTCTTCCCTCTGCCAAGATTGTCTTCACTACCCCCTGACTCACCAGCCATTTCAGCTTCAAGGAGAACAAAGTGCTAAAGAAAAACAGTGTCCAAATCACTGGGCAGATGATGAGACCAAGCCAAAAGATTCGGACTTCAGCTTCAGTTGAGGCAGCTATTGTAGGCACCTGGAAGGAAAAACTGAGACTATTAGCCACAAAGTCAAAACCCACAATAAATGACAAATGAACAGCGGAAGATTTCACTTATGATATGCATAGAAGATTAGCTAAGAAGAGAAGTTGCTCATGCCAAGTTTCCTTCCTGATGCTCTACTGTACACGACAGCATTTTCATCCATAGGATTTATCAGTTGGTTCTAGTTCAGACTGCAATTCTCATAAAAGTGCACATTTCCATACATTTTCCTAAGAAGATGCAGTATCTTAGCTTAATTTAAATCTTGCATGAAGCTTATTTTCCTATTATATAAACTAATACTTGGGTTTTGCTTCTGAACTCTGCTGACATTCCATGAATTAAGAATCGTAGCTTTGAAAATGCCTCTTGTGTCATGCTGGAGTTGGGCACACTGTAACTGCAAGAGGCAGCCCGATGCCCCGTGCTCTGTCTGCTCTTCAGGGAGAGCACAAAACTTCAGAGCAGGCTGCAAAGCCCTGCTTACAGATTTCTTCAGGTCAGCACAACTCACATGTCTCTATCTAAACCAAAGGGCTCATCACTGACCACACTTTAAAAAGAACAAAAAAACCCCTAAAGTAAGAGAATTGTTCAGAAGGTTCTGATCTTACCAAAATTCAAAATCTTACTCTAGCCCTCAGACCACTCAACGACCACTAGTGCCAAATTCTCAAACAGAAGCATCACAACCTGAAAAGAAAACCCTCTGGACTCTTCCACTCTGAAAACTGAAGAGCTTTTTAGTTAATTTTCAGTATATTGAATTTTCTGTTTATTCTTTCGTGCAGGATTTTCTCTATTCTGTCTTCAGGCCTCCCTTAGACTCACAGGAAGCACATTAATTTGTGTTCTGTGCTCGGGGCACTCCGGAGCCACAACCGAGGCTGCAGAGGGCACTGTGGCCCCACACACTGGGACAGCACTGGGACCGCCCGGCTGGGCTAGGGACACAGCTGGAGGGCTCCAAAGAATGTCCTGGTGAGCAGCACCTGGGTGCTGCTCTGTCAGGCTCAGTGGGGCTGCGGAGACAATGTCAGCAAGTAAAACCAAAACCCTGAGTCTTGACTCTCGCCGTGACACCAAATGCTGTTCTATAGTGCGCTTTTTTTTCCCTTTTGGTGTGTTTGGGGGGCACTGGCAGTATCAGAATGCTCTGTGATCCAGGTTCTCTTTCCCACCATATTCCATGAACGTGAATAAAATATTAACTTCAAAATACTATAGCATTGCTTTCCACGAAGATCTTTCGTGAAGAGGATTCGTGAAGAGGATTCTGTGTTGGGATTATCTATGGAAGGATGTGTTTATTACAGGATATTCTCACTAGAAAATAAAATAGAACTACTAGAAACATTTCATACCTATAGCACCATGATATGAATATTTACTCTGCTGATCCATATGCTGACAATGTTGTGAGACCTGTTTTGCCGTGAATGCTTCCAGGATGTGACAAACGAGTGCTTGCACCTGAATACTGACATTGTTTTGTATGGAAGCTGGATAAAAAGTAACTGTTACAAAGGTGCTCTATTTGTTACTTTATTTGATTTGGTATCAGCTTTACACATTTCCTATGGATTCTGTTTGCCCTGTGCCTACTTCTATTAATATATTTACCCTTTTTGCTTCAAACACCCAGTGACTTTTTCCATCTTCATCAATCTGGTTCCACCAACGCAAACCAACCAGGAGTCTTCCTGTCACATTCTAGTGATGAAACCATTATTTGCATTAATCTGTAGCACAAGTCACTTGTCAGTATAACAGTTAAAAATAGAAAAAATAGAAAAGACAAACATGTTAAAAAATCATCTTCTTTTATCTAATACTAAAATTACTTCTAAAAGCTGTGCCAGCTTGAGTACAACAGCCATTAAAGATGGGTGAAGTTACAAATTTGGAGGCCTGCTCTCTTTCAATATGATAATTAGCACAATAACACTTATTTAAATAATAAATTATAGGTTGTAACTTTTTCAAGTCAGTTAGTTGGCCAAGTACCCAATAAACAAATTTCCACAGTAAAAGAGGAATACTGAGAACAAAAACACACTGAAAAATGGGAGATTAATGACAAGCAAGTAAGCTGTGTGGGATCCAGGAAACAAACCAAGAGAGTATTTCTGCACCTGGATGAACACCAGAAGCTTTCAGAATACTGGAGATGCATCAATGCTTCACTTGTACAAAACAAAAGTCTTGTTCCACGTGTGGAGCTCCTTGATCCTGGGCTGGCCTGAGCCACCTGCCTGCATGGGATTAGGGCACCAGAGCTATAGCTAGGCTTTCAGGAGTCTTCTGCAGGCCCTGCTGTGGGGTTTGGGCAAAGGGTTGCAGATCTGGACATTCTTGGGCATCCATTACTGAAAGCCAGTATTACCTTACTTTTTTATTTATTTTTGTAAGGGGGAAAGCGTAAAAACAAATCTACCTATGGCAAAGCAATTTTCTCACCGTATTAGTAGACCTTAGTAGTCCGCCATAGAAAACATGGTGCTAAATAACTAACATATGTGAACAGCTTCATTAAAATGGGCTAGACATTTGATAAATCAACAGACTGCAATATTTTTGTCACTTCTGTCATTATACATTTTTCAATTGTTTTAATTAATGACAAAATACTTTCCAAGGTAATTACTATTCAGGGTCATCTTACCTTGACAGACCAAAAGTCAAAGGATAGAAGGAGGAGAATAGTGACAAAACAGGCAACAAAGCTGTTGCTGAACCAGTCACAGAACAAGTAGGTAACAATAGCACTCACTCGGAAAAACAGGTGGAAAAATGTGGCCAGTGGGTGCCTAGAACAGAGAAAACACAGAGCATACATGAGGTTATGGGACAGGAGGGAATGTTACAGTACTTGCTGGCAATGTAGCACAATGCAGCTATTTCAAGTTTATAACGTATTTTGGTTTGCAGCTGCTATTATTTTAATGTTGGTGTATATCTTCATTATCAAAGCAATGGTATTTTCAACAGCCAAGTTTCAGTCTAAAGCTAAAAGATGAATGTGGTGTTCCTGTCAAAACTTTCTCAAAGACAGAACAAAATATGGAGCCTTTCACCAGATTCTTTGTTACTGTGTGAAGGAATTTAGTGGTTATGTGCAACACAGTACCATAAAATCCTCCTTGTTTCATGAAATGAATCAGCATTGCAAAGCACAAAAGAATTGAGAGAGCTCTTACACCTTTCAGAACAGTTTTGAAAACTAAATATGAGCTCTATAACTAAAAAAAAAATTGTAGCTGTTTCCTACAAGACAAAATTAACTTTCATATTTAATGTCTAAACCCAAACACTTCCTTTTAGACAGGCAGAATGATTTGGGAATCTAACAGTTCTAAATTAGTGCTTATTATTTCTATAGTATTTGTGTTTTACTCATTTAACAAAATTTTGTCTGTAACAAAATAAAGAGAAATTTCAGTGAAAGAAGTAACTAAGTGACATGGAATATTGGCGTGCAGAATGGATGAGGGGGGCTGGAGAATGCTATAATGAGCACAGTACAATGTTCAGGGTAATATGCCAAGTAAAAATCTTACTCTGTGCAGTGGTTTATGTTAATTAGTTGAAAGTGAGAATTAATTACAGGCTCTTGCAGTTAAGTAGTATCTTTCTTGAAGTTTAGTGAATAAAATATCTGAATAAGATATATAAGTCAACAATTGTCTCATTAAGCTCTCTGTGAACAATTAACAGTAGTGTGGCCAATTAACAGTAGTATGGCCAATTAACAAAAGTATGGCCTAGGGCATAATCAACTGTTTAACTATTAAATTTTATTCTATTATTGTTTTTAATAAAATAAGACATATATACACAATTGCTTATTATAAAGTTGTTGTTATATAGGTATAGTAACTATTATATTTCCTTATTGTTATATAGCTGTTTAGCTATTCTGGTGTTTATCTTTCTCTAATGGCAATACCGTATTTGTAGTACTACACACATGACTGGAGAGGGAAGAATGATGCACAGTTGCAGTTTATATTTACTCCTCGTCATGCCCATGTGAACTTCAAACTTTCCAAAAACTTCTTCTGACTTAGAACTGAACATGTGACATTTCAAGCAAAGGGGCTTTTTCTGCCATAAGCAGCCAGGTGGGTGGAGTGGATATTGTGAACTGGCTAAAACAGACAGTGCCTTGCTGCCTTGAGCCTTGATCTTGGTCAAGAAGATGTAAGAGTCCATTATGGAAGCAGTACCCTTGTGTCAAGAGCAGCTTTCATACATCACAACCCCAAAGCACACCAGGGTTGCCTGAGCTTTTCTAATGGATCAGTGCTTCAAATGTGCCAGTAACTTTGGAGAAGTCATGTTTCATTCTGGAAGGCAGATTCAGCAGTATTAATGGATTACAACAGGATTACTGTTTGGATGCTGCATTTGTTCCAATGTCAAACATTGAAGGGTATTTACTAAAAAAAAAAAAAAAGAAAAACAACAACAACAACAAAAAAAAACCATGAGCAAGAAGCTCTCATTTATCACAGTGCCAAGCACTTACTGAGACTATGGAAAGGATAAGGAAACTGCAACTCTCCACTGGCTCAGCTTGGCATACATTTGCTCCTGAAAGTACAGCAACCCACGTTTCCTGCTGCATCTAAACATCCATGTAATGCAGAACTGGAGCCTCACAGCTCAATGATTGCCATCCACCTTGTTACGATAACCTCTGTGTAATTTTGTGAGCATGATGCCTGTTAGGACAGGAATGAGCTGTAATCAATTTAGTTGCACCCCATGTTAAAGAATCAAATTTGGGTCAGGCCTATGCCAGTGAACTAGAGGAGAATCATTCCAGGTACCTGCTCAGAAGTGCCACAGCAGCACTCTACAAGCTGCTTTTTTTTTCTTTTTTTTTTTTTTTTTTTTTTTTTTTTTTTTTTTTTTT
>WEKY01006529.1:12983-34007 GCA_013390045.1 Picathartes gymnocephalus | reverse complement strand
TTTTTTTTTTTTTTTTTTTTTTTCCCTGTCTGATACTTCAGAATATATTGAGGCGAAGTTTGAATAAATGGGCTCTCTTCTCTGGCTTGATCATTGTGTTTCCTGGCTGATTTGTAAAAGAAGCAATCATATGCTCCTGACTTCCAGATCCAAAGTTCTGGTACTGCAATGAACTTATCTTTTTCCAATTTCTTAGGAAAGTAGCCACTAATATTTTGCTTTTAAGGACCCCGTTTGCACAAATCTCCAAGAATCACAAAAGCACAATTTGTCATAGCCTGTGCAAATTCTAACCAAGTTCAAGATATATGAAATTGGGATAAAGTTAAAGACAAATTATTAGAACACCTTGTTATGCCCTCTAATACGATAAAAATTTGCAGCACCTAGGTATGTTCCAGGCTCATTTGCACAAGATTCTTCAGAAATATAAAAACAAACATGTGTGACCAGTGTAAGCAGTTTCATTTCTGCATTCTATAGCAGACAATGTTTCAAAACTACATCATCTTTTAATACTGAGGGCCAGAATGTTGAGCTGTCTCTAATGAAACCAGTGTCTACACAAAGTGGATCACAAAATAGCGTGGTTTGCTGATACTTTACCTGTGCTGTATTACTGAGTAGCATGAATCAGGAGTAATCTCTAAGATTTCTAGAGTAAAGTGCCTGGCGCTCTTGCAAACATTCCAGGGTGATTTCACTTCATGCTACATCTAGTCTGGTCCCTCAGACAATCTGTGGCTTATGTGATCAAGGTACTTCTAAGCTGTATTTCCCAGCTTAGTTGAATCCTTTAGGCTATGTTCTCCAAGACTGCACCAAAATATAAACCTTCATTTTAAATGTGTGCTGCTGCTAAGGTGGAAAACCAAGGCAGTTCTGAGAAGGTTAATCTTATGTCAGGGGTGACTCAAATAGTTACAAATTCCAAAGCAGTGGAAGGGTAGAAATGCTTCACTAGACACTAGTAAAACAGTAATTGTATTGTTAAGCTACATGATTGCTTGTTATCTCAGATAACGTTGTGTCAGGTTTAACATCTATTATATTTTTTTGTTTACACCTACAAGCAATATTATCATTGTAAAAAACCAGACCAAACTGGGGCAAGGTAGAAGAAAGCAATCTAAATCAAAGCTGATTATACACATTATTGATCAGTGCATGCCTAATTCCTTTTGACATAAAACTCTTCCTTTCACAATCTTTGATTGGAGATTCTTGAAAAGCCACCGCCTGAAAAGTTCTGTCACCTGGGACCTCTGTGTGGCCAGAGCTGCAGTGACACCTCTGGAGAGGAACCCAAGGGTAGACTGCTTAGCCTGACAGATGAGATGGTTTAACGGGCTTGGTTTTCTCAGGTAACATCTCCAAGCATAAGATATTTTATATTCCACATCATATCACATCCCGTGGTAGGAAATCACGACAGTTTTATTGCAGCTATCTGGCTGTTTCCCTTCAGCCAGGTGTGCACTGCAATGCCTGAACACTGCTGCCAGTGGGCTTTGCTGGAGCTGAGACCCGTCTCCACTGCTCCAGCTCTAACTAGAGCACTGTTTGCTTGGGGTGTGGGATGTTGGGTGTGTCAGGTTTTATTTCCAGTGACTGGGTGATGCCGGGCAGCGGGGCCCGGCCTCGCCTGCTCCAGCCCGGGCATCTCCCGGACAGAGGCTCCCTAGCCTCTCCGGGCTGCCTGTTCCAGCGCTTGACCACCCTCCCTGTAAAAAATAGGAATGAAGTGCTTAAATGGAGTTTTCTGTACACCGGAACAGGCAGGGCCGCCCGGGCCCGGGCGCCGCGATGCCGCGGCCTCCGCGCCCTTACCTGATCCGCGCTTTCCGCAGCGCCAGCTCCTCCTCGCTCCCGAAATCCAGGGACACATCCTCGGTGTCGTCCACCAGCGCCTGCGGCGGCAGCCCGTCAGCGCGCAGGGCCCGGGGGAGCCGCGCCACCCCCGCAGCGTCCGCCGCCCCTACCTGCTTCATCCCGGCCCGCGGCTCCAGGGCCCGCAGCTGGTCCTGAGAAAAGGGGCCGGGCTCAGGCCCGGCCTGGCCCTGGGGGGCTGGAGCAGGGCTGCCCCTCGCCACAGCCCGCGGCGGCTGCGCCTCACGGGGCACCGCTCGGGAGACCTCGGGGACACCCGTTCCTTCCTCCAGCCCTGGAGCGGGGGTGCCTGTGGCCGCCTCTCGCCGCGGGCCGGGGACAGAGCGGCCGGGCCGGCTTTGGCAGCTTGAGGGGCCCCGGCGACCCCGGCCGGCAGCCCCCGGCCCTCAGCCCGGCGCGGTCAGCTGTCCGCGCCGCGGGCTCGCCACATGCACCGGCCGAGTCAGGGCCGCTGGAGTCTCATGCTGAATACAAACGCTGAAAGGAAGAAGGAGCGGAGGGAAAGGAGAACGTACGAGTACAAATGCGAGAGCAGACCTGCCTGTCGCCTTTGGCGCACACCCATAGCCCAGCCAGTGCTGTCCCCGCTCCCAGAGGCCCTGTGCCTGTGTGGGGGGACAGCTGTGAAGGCAGGCGGTGGCACCACAACACTGTGGATGCGCCACTGGTGCAGTGGAGGTAACTCGGCCCCTTAGAGCAGCTGAGGTCACTCGGCTTGTTCAGCCTGGAGGAGACTGAGGGAACACCTCAGTGTGGTCTTCACTATCCTCACAAGGGGAAGTAGATGGGCAGACACTGATCTCTTCTCTGTGGTGATCAGTGACAGAAGCCGAGCGAATGGCCTGAAGTTGTGTCAGGGGAGATTTAGGTTGGATATTTGGAAAAGGTTCCTCCAGAGGGTGGTTGGGCACTGAACAGGCTCCCCAAGGAAGTGGTCACAGCACCAAGCCTGGCGGAGCTCAACAAGTGTTGGGACAACACTCTCAGTGTGTGACTCTTGGGCTGTTCTGTGCAGGGCCAAGAGTTGGACTCTGTGATCCTTATGTGTCCCTTCTAACTCAGGATATCCTATGATTCCATGATAAAACTTTTTCGTGCCTTAATTTAAAATGCAGGTGGACTATGCAGCAGAGTTAAGGAAGTGAAACAAGACAACCAAACTTCAGGATAGGGGGAAGGGTTTCACAATAATGAGAGGAAATAGTCTGGACAGCTTAGTATGAAATGGAGGATCAAGAAGATTTGATAAATCACAGCCATGTGTAGATCTGACCAGCTACAGCATTAAATAAGCCTGCAAAATAATAACTCAGTCTTTTCTAAAACATCTAACTAAACCCGATTGTATCTGCTGAGTAAGTACAGAAGCTACTGAGGTGAGCTTTTCAAAAGTACAACTGGAAAGCAGCTTTGTGCAAGACTTACTGGAACAAAGCAAGAAAAGGTAAGAAAAACTGAAACTGTTTTTAGTAGAATTGCAAGGGAGGAGAGGTGTGCTTAATGACTAATGATGTTAATATTTTGATTGTCATATTTTGGCCTTGGTAGTGTTAACTTGTACAGTGTGCTAGTAAGTACGGTAGACTGCCACTAAAAAACAGAATAGGCACCTCTAATTTGATGCTATGGTTCATGATAGCCCACAATATTAAAATACTGATGTGAGCTTTCATTCTCCAAGGAGATATAAAGAGATAGCTCTCTTTGAGAGCTATCATGAGATATAATTATTAAATAATTTTGTGCATACCTGAAGCTGACCTCGACTCCATTTCCTGTATCAACATGCACTTCTGCTAACAAGCCATATATTCACAGTAACTTAAACAGAGCCGGCTTCTGACTCGGAAGCAGCTCCCGGAACTCACTGACAGAAGCCTTCAGCAGTGCAGAGAGGTCTCGCATCATCCTGGCTGCCAGATCATTCACCTCAGCTCCTGCAGCAGCTCCTCTTGCACCTCTCAGAGCAGTTCTGCCAGCAAATCTGATCGTTTGAATTCAGCAATTCTGTAATGTTGCTGTATTGTCCAAGCCATGGCATTTTCATTCTAAGACACCAGAAAATAACTGTGTGGTGTGTCCCTTATCAGATAAAACAACACCTCTATGGGGGAGGTCACAATTAGCCTGTCACAGCATTAGATACCTGATTTACTACTCTGGTGCTGCTCACTGATTTCATGAGTGATGAAATAACTGGAAAAGAAGCAGAACCTGTGTTTTGTGTTTTGATTTTAAAACAGATAAATGTTTCCTTAGTTTTCCCTCTTTCCAGTGCTTATCTCCACTGGCTCACTGTAGGGATTATCTATTTTCCTAAGAAATTGTGTTAGATAATATCACAGGACATGATCACTGTACCATGCAAATGGTTTTGGTAAATTCTCTAAAAAGCTATATGAAATTATGTTGTGTGATTTTTCAAGGTATTTTATGGCTCATAATTTTCTTTTAGAGCAAATTACAAGCTAGAAAGAATCCTTGGTCCTTGGAGGAATCATTGGTCAAACCAAGAATTTCTTCATTTGGGGTTTACTAGAGAAGAATACTTGCTTGTTTTAAAATAAATGTATCCAAATGAAACCTCATTAGAAGCTGCCAGTGTTTTTTAGGATTTCACAGAACAAACTGTCCTATTTTCAACACTTTTTCTGAGTTGTAACTTAACTACAAATTATTTGAACTTTGGAAAGATTAGCGACACCCTAAAGGCGATGTAAGTCAGATACTGCTTCAATAGCCCCAGATGAAAAGATAGTTATGCTGAATTTATGTATTATGGTTTGGTTTACAGATTTTTACACAGGAAAACCTAGACTATTTATGAAATACATTAATATTTCACTTAATTGCTGACTGAAATATATAGAATAAAATAGTTCTCCACAATAAATAGTAGCATTTCTATTGTAGAGCACTATCAGAGGCTTGATATGAATATCTGAAAATCTCTCCCATTATCTGTTTCAACAATAAATAGATCCTCCTCTAAGATTAGTGTTTTGGTTTTTTTCCTCATGATTACCAAGAAGTCAGCTGATTTCCCTTTCTCCAGTCTCTTGGAATACTCCCAATAATCTGTCAGAGACTTGTCAGAGACTTCCCTGTGAACTGCCCAAGGATATTGTGAATAACTTGACTGGTTTTGCTCTGGTTTAGGCATCTCCGTGGGGTTTACAGTTGACTAGTCTATTCTTCAGAATATTGGAAAATATTGTTAATCTGGTAATAACTCTTACCTCACTTTCATTCATCATAGATACACTTAAAAGGCTTGTTGGTGCTTCAATAAAATGTTTATATTCGGGTGTGATAGGGCAAACCAGAGAAGGTACTAAGTAGATAAATTTCTAATAGCATCACTTTCTGATTCATTTGTCAAAGATGATTTCCTGCTTTGGCCCAGAATCAATTTCTATAGATTTTTTTGGCTGTACATACATGAATTAATTGTAATTGGCAGCTGAGTATTAACAGGCGCTAAACCACAGGATTTACTTGAAGGATCAGGACAGTTTCTTTTAGCTGGGTGATATATAACAATACACTCTCAGTAGAGATTAAGTTCTGCCATCAGTAAGAAATGGGTAACAGAAAGCTGAGGAAGTTTGAATCCTAAATATAAATGGGGATTAAAAAAAAAGTTCGTATTGATCCTTCATTTAGTTATGCCCAAAGAGGTGAAAAATAATTTTCGAGTATGTGAAGAAAGGAGTAAAAATTCCCATTATTGCACAGTAACTTAGTTTGATTCTTAGCAGTGCAGAGGCAGCTGTATTCCTTTCAGTTAGGGAAAAAACAAGGAAACATTATGTATTTTATTAAATACCTTATTTTATCCTCTCTAATCCCTGTGTGGCTTTAAGGCCTTGTTTAACTCATGCTGTAGGAGTCTCTAGTGCAGTTAGCCGGGAAAAAAAAGGCTTTGAAATTATTAATGAGTTTACTACGGTATCATTTTCCTGCTTCGACTGGGCAGTGGTCCCTTAGAAGCATCTGAAACAAGGGCACACCAAGGCAAAGTCATCAGCTCTCTTCCAGCCTGGGGTGCATTCCCAGCATTTGGATGCAGATTTCTCAGTGTGTTTAGCTATATATATTTCTTGATATGTTCAAAGCTTCAGTCACTCTCAGCTGCAGTTCTTGGTATTTGTTGCTTTTGCAAAAGATCTCTCATTTCTCAGATTGGGAACTCCAAAAATAAGGAACTTGGACTGTCAAAAGTTTGGTTTAAGCAACTTCATAGATCCACTGCAGTAAGCAGAGCTTATCCTTGAGCCTTGGGATCCATTTCCCAGAGTGGAAGTGATTTCATCAGAAGAGGTGCTTGGAGTCCCTTCCATCCTTTGCTACACGGATTTAAAATGCCTGTACGCTCTCACACAAGTAGCCAATACATCTCCTGCCTTAAGCCTCTATGGTCTTACTGAGTAAAAAAAAGTATAGTAACAATCTTAACCTATTAAATAAAAGACCCTAACGATTATCAAACAGTTGAGAAGCTTAGTATAATAGGAGGTTGATATGAAAAATGGAGCACTGTTTCTTCTACCGGTTTATCTGCAGAAATAAAACTTGAATTTGCTTATAAAAGCTGTAAATGGCTTATTCATTAGATTTTTTACATGTTTCTTTTTTATTTTGTTCCCCCTGGCTGATAGTAGTACCTACATAGCCTTGCTCAGACATGTTTGCTGGACAGTTCTTCAACCACTTTCACTGGCAATTTCTACTTCATCTTTTGTTGTGGAGACTGTGGCTAAGCAGCTGTTGCTACACTTGCTTGCACTTGTTTTTCTTATTTATTCTAAATTGGTGTCAGGGACGTGGTAAAGGCAATTACTTTATCAGAAAAAAAAACCCAAAGAAAATACAGACAAAACACAAAGGAAGGATTTCTAATCTGGTGATGCAATGAAATGAAAAACCTGTACCTACCATTCTTAATTCTTTGAATTTTTCTGTGTACCTGTGAATTTTTTTGAAGCAGCCTATGGTCCCTACTCCTATAGCATTATTGTTCAATAGTATCTTTCTTAATTTATTAATACTTCTTTTTCTAGTTCACCAAGTACTTCAGCTTCCTAGTATTCCTTGTACTGAGACATGGAGAACTTGAAGGGGTATCTGAGGTATTAAAATTCACAAAATCCATGCTATTTCTGTAGATTTGAATGGTACAAAGAGGAGGAGGTGCTCAGGATTGGTCTGCAGGTCCCTAGATCCCCCAGAAAGCTGCAGGGACATTAAGTGCTTTGGATGGGGTCTGACACATTGACTGCTTGTTCTTTACTAGATGCCCCAGATGCTACTGGACATAAGTCACTCTCTGTGGAGTGCACAGCTCTGAACTTCTCCTAGAGGCAGAGGCCGAATCTTTTGCCAAACTGAAAGCAAGGTTCATGTCTGTGGCCTATGAGCCCCTTTTACAACCAAGCCCATGATTAAAGAGACTACAATTTCCTCTATGGCCTGAAAGGTGACAAGCCTCAACCTCCCAGCCTAGAAGAGGAGGAAGCGCCAGGCTGTGCTGGATGTCTCCACAGCTATTCCCATGAAAGCCATTCTCCCTGACTTCCCAACTGGAGAGTGCTTCTCCTGTGACTGGGCCTGAATTCATGAGCCACACACCTTTAAAATCTATAAATAATCACCAATTAAAAGTACTGAAATAAAGCTTGGATGGAGGGCAAGAACCCAAACCTCTTGGTTTCTCAGAGAATGCACTGACTGTCTGGTTTTCATCCTTTGTGCAGGGCAGAGGCGCTTCAGCGGAAGGGTGTGAGAGTTCCTCTTCTCCATGGCAGAGCAGCCCAGAGACCACACTGCAGAACTGTGTAAACATGGACCTGAAGCTCCTGAAGGGGATGTGACCTTTCTATGATACCACAATCACTGTGAGCAGTTACAAGAATATCATAGCTACTGGAATGGGGGTCATGGTAAGCGCTCCTTCATTCAGCTGACTGATAGCAGAGCTGCTATGTCTGGTGGGGATTCTGAAAGCTGTTGTGGCTGGTATGTTTTTAAGTTGACAAAGATCAGAAATGCTCTAGGGAAGCCCCTAAAATATGTGGTGTCTTCAACTGTCAACTGTTTTGCCCAGTTTTTTGCTTCAATCTGAAACTTGACACAAGCTGTGGTTTTGTGCACGCATCCTTTTCCTTGTTAGCTGGAGTTTGCATTTGTATGTTCTTTCCCATTCTTGCTCTATTTTATTTCAGTGAAATGGAAATTATAGGGGGTTTATGTCACATGCTCCAGTGTGCCAGTGTACTGGAATACTTACATGAATTCCAGTGGTGGTGAAAGGAAAAATACAAATTTATTTTATTTTCTTCTTTTTTTTCTTTTAGTTGCTCTTAGCTACAGATAAATGTGAAGTCCTTCTGTTAACAAGATGAACACTGTTGTGCACTGCCTGTTCCAATACTAACGCTAAGAGATCTGTGCATTTTTGATGTTCACAGACTACTGGAAAACCAAGGGAAGGCATAAGAGGTTTTCCCAGTGTCTTCTCCATCTGCAGGCCAGGCAGCTGCCAGCTGCTGGTGCTTGCTAAGAGCTTCAGGACGTTCAGGACGTAAGTGTGACGGGCTGTAAGGGGATACACTAATGGGAGAATGGTAGACTTCTTGTGGAGAAAGAGCTCCGCTCCATAGGATAGGTCCTTCCAGAAGCAGACACCAAGTGAGGAAACACGTTGCGGTACATCATCATGATTGCCACTTAAACATGAGAAAAGCAGATTTTCTGCAAGTGTTTCACCCCTTAAGCAATTTCCACCTGCGAATGTGCCCAGGCAGTGTTCATCATGACCAAGAGATTAAAGACTTTTCAACTGAAATACTGGATTGTTTCTACTGGATTGTTTCCTCTGTTATATATAGCTTGGAGACAGATCAAAAGCAAGATGGACTTTGAATGGGTGTTAAGATATAAAGATTTCAAGTTTGTTCCTGTTTTACTCTTCCCACATATTCTAAGTATTCCTGAAGAGTTTTCCAACAAGATCTGCAAGGTCATAACTTGGGAGGAAGCCTAGTTTCCATAGAGCTGTCCCTGGCTTTTGCTGGGCTACAGGCAAACATACCTAGCAATAACCAAAAGTATGCTGCCTTTGACCTCAAAACTGATTGTCTTGTAACTGAAGCCAAAATGAGGGAAAGGGGACTAGAGGGGCTTAATTTTTGAAAACTTGGTTCAAGTTCTTCTGCTGCTACAGTCCTAATTTGCAATAATTAAATGTGATTTCTATTTCTGGTTTTATTTTTGCATTTGTAGAAACAAAAAATTTTTCTTACTGTCTTGACACCAGATAAAAATTACCAAGGTTCATGACATACCCAAATGCCATGTACTGAAGGACATAATGTGGCCGACATTGGTACACTTTCAGCTACCTCACAGCCCTTGGGAAAAATAGTGACAATAATTACTGACATTTTACTAATATTATTTGGGTTCCAAAATTAGCTGCAGACTGCGCAGCACCGTATTTACTTAGAAGTGATACTTCCCCTCAATGCAGAGAAATCAAAAGCACAAGTTCTCCTTTTCAACTCACTTTCCTCTTTATAATGTGTCACAGCACAAACAGTGTGTGTGAAAAAGAGAACTAAGTCAGGCCATACATTTTTACTGTTTGCTGTGTCTTCTGTAGCTATTGCTTAGCACGTTCCATAGCTAAGGCATGTCTTTTCTTTTGGACCTTGACAGCACTACAATGACAATCCCTAAGAGAGATGCAGCTGCTGTGAAACATCTGTCTTATCTACAAAAGCTGCATGTGAATTAAAGAGAATCCATAGAACAGGAAGTCATGCAGTAAAGCAAAGTAGTGAACTGCTAATGTCTATATATTGTACAGCTTGACTCATTATAATCAGAAAATAGGAAAATTTGTTAAATGGACTTTCCAGTCTATGAGAAATTGCTCAATCAGCAGTACCTCAAAGCTGTTCACCCTGGACAGAAGGAATCCCGAACAAAAATTCTGCTATGGAAACCAGTTTTTGGCTAGAGAGGCCAAAGACAGCAGATGACTGGAAAACCAGAGCTCAGATGCAGAGCCAACATGAAAGAAATTTTCAAGGAAGCACAGTTTCATGTTCATAATACAGTATTGAAATCCGTAGGGACTTTGCAGCAATGTCCATGAGCATTAGAGAACGTGGCCCTCAGTGAATAAGTGGCAGCCCATTCCTGAACTGTGCAAAGCAAAACTGGAGGAACATACTTTGGATAAGGCTCAGGAGCCTTTGGTTACCAATGCTGTGCCTTACATTATGCATACAGACTCACACAGCATTTCCTCAGCAACTCCACCAAGGTTTTCAGCTCTTTATGCCAACCTTTCTGTCTATTATGAAACTGACTTCCTGTAGGAAAGTAAAGCAGTGATATTTTGGAAGATGTTTTGAACATAAAAGCTCGGTCTTTTAGATTGCAAAGGTGGGGTTGTTTTCTAGAGCTTGTTTTAAAAGCTGCCTGATCAAATACTTTCCTTACTTGCTCACCTCAGAAACTAGCTGTGCTTCAAAGTCCTCCAGTATCCTTCCACACCTACATTTCTAGTATCACTTACCGTATTTCTTCCCAAGTGGTGTGACAAGCCTCAGTATTGCAGCATGAACACTGCAGGTGAGACACACCAAGATAGCACACTGCAATGCTGCTAGTGCATGTGCAGCTTCCTCAGAAGGTCATTTTCTTAAGTGAAGTTAGGAATTCAGAAGGTTTCAGAATTTCCAATCTAGTAGATGCAAAGACAGATTATGGCCTCAAATCTTTGTGGTCATTCAGAGTCTCACCAGACTTTGGACAAGCATTCATTGGAGCAAGACTCAAAAGGCAAGAAAGACTGAGCATACAGACAAATTAGCATGAGAAGTGAGGCAATCTTTTAATTAACAGAAGATAGAATACTAATTAATAAGAAACCTATGTAACTTGTAGCCAATGAACATTCATGCCTTTGTTTGCCAAAATGTATTAATAATGAAAAGTTCTAATAGCTGTGGTTCTGGTTTTGTGAATTTGCCACCCAGCCTCCCTTTGTGTGCAGAACTGAATATAAATCAAATACTTTGACTCTGCATGGGGATTGGCCTCTCACACCAGATGAAAAAAAATTTTTGGGACAACAAAGGCATGGATGAAAATACAGGAGGAAATCCTCAGGATACAAAGTAAGATAGTTCATGTGAAGGCAAAATACTGACCTCTATCATCACACACATTCAAATTAATGCCAATAATTCATATTTCAAATGTAGAAAATCAGAGAAAGTGTCCTAGTATCACTTATGTTGGTGCTTCCAATACTGCTGAGCATGTTCTGTCTCCTACTTTGGAAGTAAGTATGGAAGTGTCCCAGTTAATATCAAAGCAAAGAAGCAGATGGTCACCTGAAAAGCTTAGGCAGTTCTCAGCTGTCTCACAGCCTCTTCTTTTTCAGTCTGCTTTTCTCTCTAAGACCACTTTTATAGACTACTCCACTAGATGAACTATGATTTGCTCCTTTCTGCTCTTTCCAAGCAGCTTTGAGTGTTGTACAAAAAGTGGACAACCAGTCTTTGCTGCAGTCATGAACTAGAATCACAGTAATAAGCTGAACTCTTGTTACCCAAACTTTGGTTTCTGATGTGTGTAGAGGTTGCCTCATGGATTTCAGCCTCAGAAGCTGGAAGAGATCTGCCTGCAGGGCTGCTGAAGGAGTTTATCGCTTGAGGGGTGGTGTTGCACATTAGAATAGGGCTAACAAATAACCATCTGAAATTTTGTACAGATTTCTTATGCAGTGATTGCTTTATTGTCTCCCATTACAAAACAAAGCACTAACATGAAGAATCTGTATTTGTGCAGCCTTTCATTATTTTCTGCTCTGAGTGCTGTTGTTCTGAGATGTTGCTTTTCCTCTCAAGTGCATAGAGGAGTTCCAACACAGCCTGGATGTGAGAGACCCTGAAGAGGCTGGTGTCCTGCAGCACGGATCAGGCCCCATGTCTGTAAATACTGGGAAGAGATCAGCTGCTCCCAGGGAGGAAACAGCTTTGTCTGTTCTCAGTGGGCATGTTCCCGTGAAACCTGGTAGAAGTGGATCTCCTCTGCAAAGAGAAAAGTCTTACACAGGACAACAGCTGCTGTGCTCATAGGAGCTGCTGCCTTATGCACAAGCCGTTTCCTACTGGCAGCTGATTAAAATCTTGCTTTACTGAAGCAGGGAGTCTGGATGTCATTGTGTTCATCAAATCCTATTGCCTTTCCCTTTCAGACCCTGATGGAACTTTCTTAAAAGCTATAGCCAATGGAATAATATGACAAAAAGTATCTGTTCACTCTGGAGTACAGCCTCTTTTATAATTAATTTCTAATTTGTGTAGGTCTGTGCATGATTAAAAATAGAAAACTAAGCAAATAAGCTTGCAGATCGCCACAAAAGCAGCTATAGGCATAATGAGAGGAAGCTCATGAATGAACTTAGTTTTCAAAAGGTTGTTTGTCTTACACCAGGTAGGGATGGCAAAGTAAGTGATGATTAGATGAATAAACATTCTGTCGGATGCTGCTACAATAAGCCGTGAACACCATGTGTAAGCCAGACAAGTTCCTGTTTCATGGAACATCTACTTGTCATTTCGAGCCAATGGCAAGAGACTCTTGCATGAGATGCAAAACTGATTTTGTGTTGGTAGAGTCTGTGAACACGTGAAAGACATACTTTCACTTCTGTTACACCCAGTGGAGCTGCAAGGTAAGTGCCCACATGCTGCTGGCTTTATTTTTACTGATGAACTGCTGAACAGCATAGCTTTGGGACAGATTTGAACTGGAATGAAAAAGGAGAGGAAGAATTTGGGGAGTAATGGAAATTGTTACTGTCAGTTCTCATCCAGCTCTGGTTTCCAAACAAATAAATTGATCTTTTCCTGATTAGTGACAAGATCAAGCTCTTCTTATCCGGGACAAGTGACCAGTAAAGGTAACACTGCTTGTTATACTGGTGCTGTTAGAAGGGAGGTTCCTCTTAATTTTCCTGTTAGGAATTCCCCCTCTGAGTGTTCTGGGCTGTTGTATTTCCTCCTTTCTTCTATCACTTTCTGTTAGCCCAGGGCAGAGCTGGCAGTTCTCATCATTTTTTGGTAGTGAATCCAGAGTGAAAGAGCAGGAACTGTCCAGTTTCTTAAGGTCAGTTTTTCTTCAACCCTTGAATGCATGCTTTTCTCATGGTAAATTCATCTTATCTTGCTTTTTGTACATATTTGTAATTGCAATATGTCAGTATCTGGACTTGTGTTGCTTGAAATATTACTAGGATGATGTCTGAATGTGGGTGAAATTTTAGAGATTTTTTTTGTGGTTTTGTTTTGTGGCTAGTCCTGCTACTTGCTGAAAAGGTTGCTGTAGTTTGTTTCAGACTTTATTAAGAATATTCTTTTTTGTATAAATGTTGTGCCTGTGGAAAGCAAAACTGAGAATCACTGAAGGGAACCAGCTTATTTCAATTTTTTCACAATCTGGCAAAACAACCTAGAGCTTTACTTTCCATTTGAGGTGGGCTGAAATTCTGTCTTGAAGAAAGCCATGGAGTTAAAATGTAGACAGGTGTCTGCTGTGATGCTTTGCTTTATCTGACAGCTGGGATGGGAGAGCTGGCCACAGCTATGACACTGGAGGTGATACTGGACATGAAAGGCAAATTCTGCTCTAAATCACAACTCTGACACCTGCAGGGCACTTGTTACAGCTCTGGCTGAACTTGTCCATCTCCAGCACCAGACAAGTAACGTTGTTGGTTCTAAGCTAAACTCATTGAAAGGCAAAAACTCATTGTACCTAATAGTTATGCTTTTTAAAACTTCTTTACACTCATCTCTAAGGGACACAAAGAATAACGTGGCAGGATATAGATCAGGGGGTTTTTTCAGCTTCATCTCTGTTTTGCTTTCATTTTAGACTATAAAGTCTGTAGAAAGTAATACCATTCTACCAGAAAGATAGACTCTCAGCAAAAGTAGTATCTCTCCTTGAGCTGGGTAATACAACAGAAAAAGTTAAACTGGCTTATCAGTGTATGTTTTTCACAGGTCTGAAATAGAAACTAAACCTTCAAGGCTAAATATAAATTGAGCTCCATTACTTGCATTTTACAAATCATCAGGGCATTTCTTAAAGGAAAAATCTGTATGGTACCTGTGGAGCAGAGGAATTGTTAATCATTTATTTGGGGAGAGGAAAAGGAGATAAGTGATTGGAATGTGGGGGGAATTTCATCCTTCCTCACTGCTGGCTTGCCCACCTCCCAGAGAAGCTTATCTCAAAACATTGCCTGGAGCAAAAGCCAGGAAACAGCCCTGCCTTTGGGGGAATGCCTTGTGCACCTGACATAACCTTTGAGAGGGCACAGAAGGTCAGAGAAAACTTTCTAAAATTGATGAAAGAAAACAAGGCTATAAAATTGTGGCCAACAACACTGAGCTTTTCAA
Organism: Picathartes gymnocephalus; assembly: GCA_013390045.1. NCBI lineage: Eukaryota > Metazoa > Chordata > Aves > Passeriformes > Picathartidae > Picathartes > Picathartes gymnocephalus. Next base: position 19,629 of record WEKY01006529.1, on the reverse strand, counting down.
TCAAAGCACTTTTAAATCAAAGTACCGGTATTTCACTGGACTCCTTATTTACGGCTTGATAGAACCTGCTTTTTGTCAGCTTGTTTCACTCAGACTCATGGGTAGCACTTTATGGGTCTGGGATGTTGCAGGAAAATAGCATTTGTTCAGCAATCTTTTTATTTAAATTTTCATCTTCCTGTCTTCATAGCAGTCCTACTCTCCAATTTTTCTGTAATCTGGGACTTGGAATCTTATGAAAGTCTTGGATGTTATGTCATCCTCTTGTTAAAAAGTGTGTGGTTTGCATGGCACTTCTACTCTTTTCTGTGAATTAGCTTCCTAAACTGGTCCAATTTGAGGGGGATTTCCTCTGTTCCTAAAATGACTTTACAAATTTTCATTTTCTTAACCTCTGTACTCATGTGGGAGATTTATTGTCTCTTAGTTCATATGTCAACAGAGGTTTGAGAAGGAAAGCCTCTAACAGCTCCCCTCAAATCTTCTCTCCTTTACATTATTATTGGACTAAATGTTGCTTTTTGGCCTTTATAATCCTTTGTTCTCTAAGATAACATTTGATTTCAATTAGTAGCAGACCCCATTGCCTGGAATCTTTATCATGTTAACTCTTTAAAATATAAGACAAGATTAAATCAAGTTATTTGGGAAAAATGCTGAATCAAAATTACCTCCATTATCTTTAGAAATCTAAAATGCCCCATTTAACTTTTATCATTAATATGTGATTTAAGTGACCACTTACTCCTTCTTTGTCCTTCGTACAGTGATGGTTACTGTTTCTTTCACTACTTTTCCAGCATTTTTAATTCTTATGATATCACTTGAACTCTAAAAGAATACTGAAAAAAAGCATCATGAGTCTTGAAAGTGAACCGTATTGTCATGCCATGTATGCAGGATGCAGAGCTGAACAAAGTGCATCCTGAGAAGAGACCTGGCAGTGCCAGGTGTGCCCAGAGTTACTGCAGAGGAGGCACAAAGGGCATGCGGGGCTGCCGAGCGTGGCTCTGCAGCCAGAGCATATCAGCTGCTGGGGAAAGAAGGTGTTATTTAGGGATTTAAAGAACAATATTTGTCTTAACCAGTGTCCAAACCACAAAGGATTGAACTCTCTGAATGGCTTGGAAATACGTTTGGAAGTACATCCTGTCTCACCCCTGCCCAGCACAGGCCCTTTGTGCATGGAAGCCTTGCAGGCGGCCCTAGGGACTCCTGTCCTGCAGGTCCCGGCAAGCTCTGCCTTGCTTCTGCTGAGAGCTGGCTCTGACCTTCATAGCCCTAACACAGAAATTACTACAAAATTTGTTATTCCTCTGGCATGAAACTGTGCCAAATATCTTTTTTGGGAGCATTGGGTCCCATGAAACCCCAAAGGGAATGTAATATCAGTAAACTGAGTTAAAATCATGTATGAAACAACAGAGGAAGTGCTGAGTAGTACAGAGCTTATTCACCCTTCACCTAGACGAGACTGCTGGGATGCTGTGACAAAAAAAGGGGAAGCTCTGGGAAAGGAATTGCTGTTGTAAACAAGCTTGGTAAAGGTCTGGTTTCATTTTGTGTGCTTCGGTTACAATATGCAGTAAAATACTTGCTGTCCCTGACATGTAATTTTCCTTGCCTCTGCTTCCTCTCCACGTAGAAATTTCCATCTTTCAAAAACTTGCTTTTTTATTCTCAATGTATTTCCCATGGTGGGGCCAAGTTTTTAATGCAGCTGAATACAGCTGCTAGTAAAAATTTGTTGGTTCAGATTAGAAAGAAATCCCAGAATCCTAAATCCAATGTAGTCAATGGAGAAACAGCTATATAAAGATTTATGTCAAAACCAAAATAAGGAAAAAAAAATACCAGAATAAGCTGAGGGCCATTCAGACTGGTTAAGCAAAAAAAGGCAAGCAACTGAGTTTTTCATTCTTGAGAGAGTGGGAATCTTCATCTTGTTAAAGTAGAAGAGTGTATTTCTTTCACTCCTGTGCACCTAAGCTATACCATTTTTTACATTCTAATTTTAAGCTCTGTAGCCAGACTTGGCACTGCCAAGACTTTCCCTTGCTCACTTCCTGACTTCTTGGCCATTGTAGCTGAAAACATTTTTGTATTACTTATGTATTTATCCACAGAGAAATGCTATTGAAAGAAATGTTTAAAGATAGAAAAGCTCTTATGACTATAAATTAATTAAATCTTAGTATTTCCATGAAGATTAAGTAGACCAACTCAGTCTCTTTGTCTAGGACGTGTCCTTTTCTTTGTGCTGTAATCAAGCAGTTTACCAGTCACTGAACTTGGAGTGATAAATTTGTCTGTCTTGCATTCCCCTTAAGCCTTCTGCCCAATTTCTTCTCTGACTCTAACCCCAAAATTATGTTGACTCAGAGGTAATTCTTAACAGATTCACAGTCTGGCAACTTGGCCTGCTGAAAGGCCCTGTCTTGATTTTCTGTTAATTCAACAAATGGAAAGGGCAAAACAAAGTGTTGCAATAAACTGAAAATTTAATCTGGTGTGTTTATAACCTCATTCTTGGTTCTCAGGCAGGTTTGTCAACTTCTGCATTCCATTTATAGCTGCCAGGCAATAATATCAAATTTTTGTAATCTTGGTAATGAAGTGAGGCCATAAAACATGAAAAAGGAGAACTATCTTAGTGCAGGCTATTCCTACTCATAGGACCACACCATGTTCACCTGCTTTTTAAACTTCTGGCTCTAGATTTTGGCCTTTTTGCAGCAAAACAGCAGAAAAGGCCAAAATTTCCAAGCTGTTTAGAGGGACAACCCCATAGAGGAGTAAGAGGAATGAAGAGGAGTTTATAGCAAGGCAGCACGTGGTAGTGTGTGATGAGGTCTGCTCTGCCTTCTTTCATCTCAGCTGCAGTGTTAGTTGTATTTCTCTTTTTCCATGTTGCAGGGAAGTTTCATGGTACAGCAGTTGCTCCACGTTTGCACACCTCAGGAACAGAGACAGATGCAACCAGGGACATCAGTGGCCTTCTGCTAAGGGCAGAGTATTTGAGAGCCATTAGAAATTCTTCATTGCAAAATGTGGTACTTGATGCCAAGCTGAAACTTTGCCTGGTTATGGAGTGTGGACACCTATTTTAACAAGATAGAGTCTGAAAATTTTGCTGGTTGTTCTTTTCATCCTGATATCTCCCCAATGATCTGTAAACACTGAAGAGCCAATATTTGGGTTTGAAATAATTTGATAAAGATGATGAATAAGCAACACATAGTGTTATTCTACACTTGTGGAATATCCAGGAGGAATGTTTGAATTGATTCTGGTGTCTCCTGCAGTAACTGGAAGGAAATAGAAGGGAATTTACAATGATGTGGAGGAAAAGATAAACTTTATCAAGAAATGTAGCTTCTGGATTCTCCCATCATATTCACTGCAGTCTTCTAATTTCCCCAATACCTGCTAGATTTGTGCATCATTTATATCCTGATAAGGTAGCGGGGTTACCATTCATGCAATACTTGGAACTTTTGGTCCAGGTGGTCAGACTGCAGTATCCCACTCCTCTCACTGGAGTAAAAGATAGGTGAGTCTCACTGCAGGCTGTCTCTGGATCTCTAAGTAACTCAGGGGTATAACTCAATGCAGGTCTTGGTAAGAAATGCCAACTCTCCAGCCTCAAGTTCTGTGTCTTGCCAATAGAAAGCCACAGTGCAGGATGTGTGGATTTGACTGACAAAAGCTGTGGCTGTGTCATAGCTAACTGCTGCACAATTTCATTTCAGACAAAGAGACAAACCATGGATTCAGTATTTGTGTCTGAAAATGGATATCTTGATTTACTGCACAGTGATATTGATCCATTGCATCTGTGTACTTTCTTTGATCCTAAGTCATCTGGAGATGAAGAAGGCGACTTCTCTACAGGTTAGTAAAACACTAAAAAATACTTGATTGGTTTATTCCTCAGGCTGTATGTTATTGCCATCTCCTCCCGGCTACAAAACCACCTCATGGCTGTTTATCAAGGTGACTGAGTTAAATTATACAGGCACTTGGAGTTAGGATATGGTAAGTTTATCTGTGTCTGTACATACCATGGCTGCTTCCAGAAACTGGACATATTTATAGCATCCTGCTCAATCAATCTAACAAAACACACTGTACTGTCACTCATCAGGGCATGACAGTGTCTTTCACTTGGATATCGTTCCTATAAGTAGTTTATGTACAAATGTTCCTGTCATAAGCTGGCCAAGTGTAATTGTCAACACCTCTGTGGCTTGAAGCCAAAAGTTTTGCAAAAAAGAGACTTTTAGATGAGTTTGTGATGAAGACAGTCCACAAGCAAACAGTATTTAATTGCCTTCTGACATCCTAAGGCACCAAAACAATGGATTTACATTACCAGATGCCATTTTCCAGCTTTTTGGGACACAGTGATTTTATGATTCCATGACAAATGAGAAAGCTGGAGGGCGAGAGTATAAAAATGATAATTTCTTGCACTTCAGTTCCCACAGGTAATCAGATCAGGAGGTTGCCCTCAAACTCTGTGCTCCTGACTTTGTGTGGAAGTTGTGGACTGTTCTGCTCTCCGTTCCCTGAGTGTTCTATTATAAAAGTATGAAAGTGTATCTGTGGTGTGGAGCGTTAGCTGAGCTTATTTTAAGCAAATGAGCTGGACCATGGGTTGAGAATGGCAATGAGAGGAGAAGAGCTGATGTATGCCACATATGAAGTCTCATACCTCTGTGCCAAATAGGTGGAAAATGTTACCAAATTGGAGCATTGCAGCTTTCATGAGTGACCAATGCCAGTAGGCACATGAGCGAATCAGTGGAGAACTGAGCACCAGAACCTGGAATCATCTTTGTGATTGATCATTTCCCAGGTTGGGCTTTTTCCTCTCAGCTTCTGACTGTTAAAAACAGCTGCAGGAGTATTTCTTACCCTATGGCCTCACTTGCTCAGTGGCTGAAAGTAGGATGAATTAGGGGTCAAGTACTGACTTGTGCTATCACAGATGTTTCACTGATTGGAATACTTTTGATCCTTAGCAATGTCTGAGATGATCTGGGTAAATCAAACATCATCAGGACATGGCATCAGTTACTGGAAGCTGGGCATTTCTGCTATGAAGGTGTTAGCATGGTCTCTGGCAAGGTTTTAGCCTTGGCCAACTGGCAGCTTCTCAGGCAATTTGCAGTGCAGTTCAGGAATTAGCATGGACACAGCATTGTTCTGAACAGGGGACCTGGATGATACCACCATATTCTGAAGGATAAGCAGGTTTAATAGGATGTATGAGTCCGGGCTTTATTGTCATAGAATGGATTCATGAAGTATTTTATTTACTAGGAGAGATAAGGTCTCAGAGTTTAGCAAAAGAAAAGTGCTGATTTCCAGGTGACTATGAATTACTGAGTTCAGTTCTGTTCCTCCTTAGACAACATACAATGAAAAGCCAAAGCCTTCTGCTGAAGTAACAAATCTGCCTGTTCTGCATGTCCTGCTATCTGGCTTTTTTACTGCTTGGTTATGGCTTTCATTGAGTCAATGCATATTCCTTTTTAACTCTAGATCTTGAAGTTGATGCCAGCAACTATGAACAGTTAAATAATGTGGATTTCCCATATGAAAATGGAGATGGGTTGTACCCCTGTTCCAACACCACAGATGCTTATGCTAAAATAGGTATGAAAGCAATTTTTGTTTTTTAAATCACTATTTTACAGTCACTTGCTATAGCTATTTCTTACAAATTCTATTCTCCATCTGAAGCCATGGCATTTACTCAAGTAGCCTTTCCCTAATGCATGGTAGATCTAATTTAGAGTACCTGAACCTGTGCATTGTAGGGAAACCGATTAACAGTAGCTTGTGGTTGTTGGGGGGAAATCTCTCTATTAATGTCTCCTTCTGCTTAATACTTCCTTTCTCAACTTCTCCTTTCTTGTGATCTTTATTTCCTGAACAACAAGTTACAAGAAAAACTTAATTTAACTCTCCAATTTTACTTACACTACAGAGTTCTGTTAATGAGGATAAGCTTGCAAGAGTTTTGCTATGACATTTACTGTATCATTATTGTGTTCCTCTTTTTTTTTTCCTTTGTTGATAGCTGAATTAGTAGAATATGTGCTCAAGGATCAGCAGGAGAAGCAGGTTGAAGACATTTTTGGTAAGACTGATATGGCAAAGACTAATTTTCTCCATGACAGTGTTCTGGCTAACATGTACTTCATCCCCCCAGTTTGAGCACTAGTAAAGTTTCTAGACCTCTGTTATCTTCTTCTTTCCTCCTGGAAACAATGTTCCTGGATTCCCTTGGAAAACTGAAGATTTTATGCATTTTTGCAGGCCTTTCTCAAAGATGACGGTTTTGTCTCTGACCAAGCTGTTGATCATGTCACCATGGCCATAGAATATACACAGCTTAACTGTCCAGTGCAGTAATAGCCTCAAGTAGCATCACACCTACTCTGAGCACAAGAGGCACGATACACATAAGTCCCCAGAGCACTTTGCATGTGTATAAATAGAGTTCATACACACTGATTTCTGTCCAGGATGCACAGAGCTGCCTGAAGAAGCATTTCAAGTTTTACTTCTCACTCTGATCAGTGCAGCAGTGCTGTAATGTGTGCGTGTGTGTATATATATATATATATATATA
>WEKY01006529.1:0-12942 GCA_013390045.1 Picathartes gymnocephalus | reverse complement strand
GTGTGTATATATATATATATATATATATACACATACAGTAAATCATTCCTTCATCCATCCTTGACTGAAGACATTGCTTGACTTGTGGTACCAAATAATTGTTTTGGTAGCAGCACAAATGTGGCTATTTCTTATTCCAGAATTATGTTGAGAAATCCATAGAACCAGAAAGATTCACTGAATATCTGTATATCCTGTTTTATGTTTGAGCAAAATAATTTGGACTAATTTACCAAAGGTCAATCCTTCCCTAGAATAATTCTGGCTGCAGGAAGTTCACATGGCTTTTCAAATGATTTATGCTGCTCCCTGCTGTGTTTAGAATTTGGGGGATTTTACACCTAATGGCAATATTTTTATTGGTTTTAGAAAAAACAGAATACAATATTAGTACTTAAGTATTTTCCAGTGAAAGTATGGTGTGGATAACTTCACAGTTCTTGCAACACAGAATATAAAATCTTTTTAGAACTCTTTATTCTGTCTCTCAAAGGATTTAATCCCTTTAGTACATAGATTGAGTAGTACTGAGATCACACTGTGACACAGCTGCAATGTTTTATCCTTTCCTCATCATTAGAGCATTGAGAACTACTTATGTTTTATTAGCCACTGAATTTATGCCAGTAGATTAATAGTTTGCAGTTCAGAAATTAACACAGGGTGACAAAGTTGCATTCAGAGTTCTGGGAGCTTTCTAAATCATATGAATCTGGATACATCTTTTAGTGCATTATTTGGTTTTTAGCTTTTATTTGGAGCATATCTCATCTTTGCTCTGTGTTGGTGTGTTTCTCTTGCTTTTACTTCTCTCTGGAATTTTTTTAGGAGAACAAATATTGACATTTGGCGATATTTCATGTTTTTAGCAGGGAACCTTACTTTGGATGACATTGCTGCTGAAAACACTGAGAAATTTCCTGACATAAAGATGCAGACATGTGTTAAACGAAGTAAGTGTAAAACAGTGAGAATATGAAAGGCTTTGTGCCTGAGTTCTAAACTTGCATTACAACCCCTTGGCTTTAGCACAGCCCCAATGCACTTGTCATGCAGTTCTTCAGTGACACCGGACGTGCTTCCTCTACCTTTGTTCATGCTCATGGGCTGGAACTGAAAGCAGCTCTTCCAAGCATAGAATTTACAGTTCACAGAATTTGTCGTCCTGTAGCATAACATTAAACATGTTATATTTCTTTGCATTTTTGTCATCCTCATGACGGTGTTGACTTTGTTTTCAGTGCGGTGTTGACTTTGTTTTCAGTGCACCTATAGCTCAGCAAGCATTTGCTGAACAATTGCCTCTTTAATAGCAAGAACAACAGCAAAAATCTTTGGCACAAAAATCTGCTGGCTAATTAACTTCACAGTCAGAATGAAATAACATGAGGCTTTTCACATTCATTTTTATACATTGGACCAGTACTGTTCTGAAACAGCTGAATTGAAACTGATAACACCCCCTTCTACTAAAAAAAGTTAAAATAAGTTTCATGGGGTAAATTTAAAATTACCAAAATTGTGCCACTTACGATGACCTTGCTTTCTTTCAGCCTTCTTAGGCTCTGCAGAGAGTTACTGTGATGCTTCAGAACCCAAATATAAGAAAATTGGTAAGTCATTGGCTGAATAGGGAAATATTATTGAACATATATTGTCTCATGTTCCAAAATCTCATCCTCTGTTATGTATTATAACTCTACCTTCTAGAAAAGGTTTGCTCTCACAGATTTGGTGATTTTGATCATCATGCATTTTCATGTTTCTGCAAAAATCACACTTTTATATTCCTCTGACTAATTTATGATATAACAAATCCATGTCCTCTTATCTGCAGCTATTAAATTGTGCATATTCAGATAAGCTGCATGGTAGCCTAGGAACAGTTGGATCCTTTTGCTTCAAAAGTACATGTTCCTGCCAGGTGATAGGAATATTGCTTAACATCCACAGAGGCAGAGTTGACCTTTTCTAAATCCACAGGAGAGAAGAAAGCAAAATAGTGAAGACCTAGGTTGGTGCCAAATTCGGTAAATTTTATCATGTACACCATTTTTTTCACTGGATTTTTGGAAGATGTCTCACTTGGAACAAAGAGATTCAAACCCAGGAAATGCGAAGCTATGACCTGAGTCATCCGTTAGGTCGTAGCTCTGCATTTCCTGGGTTTGATCCTGTTTGTTCCAAGTGTAACATCTTCCAAAAGTCCAGTGAAACATCCTAGTGAAGGTAATAACTCTGAAGAGATTATTTCTTGGCCCAGACCATGCTCTAAAGTCCTTTAAACCAAAGAAAGAAAAGGAGAAAGGGAAATTTCTAGGTTTTGCACATTGTTAGACCATTTACAAGACAGCACCTGGGGCCAGCAGGCAGTCTGGAACTTGTTCCCTAGGTGTAAACTGGTGCTAATCATTGGTGTAGCCTAAAGGGGTACCTCAGTCAGAGTTAAACCAGCAAAATACTCTTCCAAAATCCAGGTGAGAGCAATCAGTTTTGACTCTTTTATATTGTGTTTCAAATGGACATCTGAATCCTTGTATGTCAGCACACCTGACAAGCTTCCTAAGGGGACTCTGACTGTACCAAACCCTAGGGGCCATGTACATGTCGGGGGGGATGCCAAACCAATGTGTAACCTCGAGATCCATCCAGAGTGCTTGGATCTAGGACTGCACCTCAGCACAATTCAGGTAAGGAGCTGGCATAGACTGCATTAAAGTCATAGAGAACATGCATGTGCACCATGACTGTGGTCCAAGCTGGTTTTCCAGTGTTCATGTGGAGTTCTGAGGGAGTGGGGAGGGAGGACTGAGCAGAATTAGCTGTGAAAAAACACGTTTGCTAGCTCTGGGAAGGTTATCAGAATTTCTACTGAACTAGTACCTGCTGATTGCAGTTATTTAGACACAGGTGAAGTTCCTGGCAGTTAGTACCCGTTAAAGGTGAATTACTTTCTATTTGCTTAAGTTCCTTTATAGATTTGGCACTTTTAAAAGCCTGTGTTTATGCCACACTGACAATGATAGTTTACCATAAGGAAATAGCACATCAGTTCCAAATTCCTCACCCTACAGAACTTGCATTCCAGACAAAAGGATCATCACAGAGATAACAGGTGCTTTGTAAAGCTGCTGCAATCCTTTTGCTGGAAGTCCTCAGAATATTAAAGGTTTCTCTACTGTCCTTGACCCAATGAAGGTGCTGAGGAAGGAACATATACATAAGACAGTATAAGTACTATGTAGAAAAAATCTAATTGACAAAAGGTGGGCTACTTAGCAAAATCAGGAGTTTATTTAACCTGTCATGAGTGTCACAGTATGATCCTGCAAAGGCAAATGCATCAACTCTTCAAAGTGTAAGACTACCTACAGCAAAGAGGATAATGTGTACTGAAGTTCAAAGTAGTAAGCCAAGGTAGAGATTCTTTCAAAGGAATTGAATGAAATAGTGGCACAAACCCCCGACAGGTTTGTAGCTCCTGATAAGAACATCAGGCCACAGAAAGTGATGAAATATAGACTTACTTGTTGCAACTAGACAGGAGAGGGAAGGAAAAAGCAAAACAAACTCTGAGAATAGGGGTGTGGCAAAACCAAGGAAACTAACAGACTGATTCAAATAAGGAAGTTTGTCTTACTTGATTTGTAGGAATCTTTTGATAAGCCGATGAAATTGTAAATGCGGGAGTCTCTCTCCCCATTTGTCCTATTCTTGGAGGAAAAATTGTACTGCAGAGGAGATGCATCTTTAAAAGCTCTGGTGTTTGTGACTGTTCTTTGGGAGACACTTAACACACACTAGTTGTCCTTACAAGCACTGTAGTGTCTAAGCAGGGAGTTCAGTAAGCAGGTCCCCAGTTTATTGCTCTTGGGCCTCTCTGCTCTTGTGTGATATTGAGACAACAAACTGTGCTTGGAAAATCGGTACAGCCAATGTAAGACCTTGTTATGTGTTATCTGTCAATCATCCATGTGTAGGGTCATGTACATCTAGATACAACTGGAAATAAGACAGGCCAGGAAAGATGAAAAAAAAGAAAATTTAAAGAGCAAACTACTGAGGAAAAAAAGTGATCTACTACAGAATTTAATAAATACATTTTAGATTTTAAGAGCTAAATAATTTTCAGAAAGCTATTGTGAATTGTTCTTGCTTTTGGAAAATCAAAACACAGCTGATCAGAATCAAGTGGTTTACTGAGACCTCTTCTTTGGTTCCTTTAACTTCTGCCAATGAGACAACTTTCTCCTTTTGTTTTGCTATTTTATTTTAAAGGGGAACTGCCTGCAGTGTCTGCAGGGAATGGCAGTTTGCTTGCCATGCCTCTCAACAGCCACCCAGTGAGCTGCACCTCCCTAACTAACCAGCACATGTCCTTTTCTATTCCCGCTGCCCATGGGCTGGAAAGGAGCTTCATAATTCCTGGTACGTAGAGTTCAGCTGTAGGTGTGCACTTGTACACAGGCTGAGTTACACATGGGGAAAACTGTCTTATAAATCTTGTCATTGATTTGGAGCAATGGCAGGAAAAACAGGTATGGCAGCTGTTTCAGTCAAGCACTTAAAAGTGTGGTACTCACTAAAGGAATGAAAAATATTCAAGGGAAATTAAAAGGGCATTGCCCCTAATGAAATAGAATGACTCTTTCATTTAATTGGTGCAGATTATAAAAGAACAGTTATTTACTATATGGTAATCTAAGTAATTACTTACTTGTCTTAAGAATAGGTAGTCACAAAATTTTCATTAATAAACTTTAATTTAGATCAAATTTCTTTTTCACCCAGAGGTTTGTAAAGGACTGAGGGATAATTACATTTGCAACAGTAGAGCAAGATCTACACTCTGATTTAGCTCATAAAACCTGAGCAGTAATCCCACTGGTGGGCTGTGTAGCCACCTGGCCGGGGCCATGCTGGGTAGCAGAGGGTGCTCATGGTACACTGAGAAGTGCTAATGACAAAGGCCCAGTTCAGCACCTTTCACTGTTGAGTCTGTGCTGGAAAGGAACCAAAAGCAGTGTGTAAGCTGGAAGTCTTGAAGTACCTGATGCAAGCTGAAGCAGCATACAGTAGCAGAAGAAATTCTGTCACACCAACAGAAATGCAGAGCTATGGCTGATTAAATTTCAAGCACGGAATCATCAGAAAACTTTCCCAGTGTGGGTTGACAGGGTCAATGCTTGTACAACTTGCATGATGTGCAGTCATGTGGGAAGGATGTAGTGCAAAGGAAAGTAAATTTAATGCAGATACATACTATTTACACGTATTCTCTAGGTCTCTGGCTATACATTTACAGACTTTGACTTAAGCACTTTTCCTTATGATAATAGAATTTCTCTTCAGCCCATTGAAAACAGTGGCTGTAAAAGCTGGGTAATGCCATGTACTTCATGTTCATCGTACCTTAAAAGAGTTTTTTATTTAATGGGTTCTATGGACCTCATGTGATTCTGTGAATTCTCCACGGGGATGAATTGCCTAGAAGCTGCCAGAAAGGATAAATAGCTTTTAGAAAGCTTTCTCTTTCTTATAGAGCTTTATAAAGCAGAACCCTTTAAAAACAGAAGAGTAATTATGCTGCATTCATTTCAGGATTGTCAGAACCTTTGACCTCAGAGTGCCTACCAGTCAGTGTGAAAGGGTACCAAGAGAATCCAGGCTTTTCAGGTCCTCCTCAGCAGATATTTAACTTTGTTCTTGAAAATGGCACATCTGATGTTATAGTATATCCAGGTAAGAGCAATAACCTTTTATCCACATAAAGAGGCATAAAGTGCTAAAAAATCAATGCTGCCAACAGCAGCATTGATTAAATTCCCTTATTGATAGCTATGATATGCTGAAAACTATGCTTTTTTTCTTACCAGTGCTGACATCTTCCATGGAAACATTCATATCCCCAGATTTCCCAGATAATTTATGTGGTAAGTAGAAAATTGGAGTTTATATATGTACAGCACTTTGAACTGAGAGTGGGACCATGTTGCTTCTACTTGAAGCCAGTTCTCCCCTCCAAGCTTTACTCATATCGACCTTATTACGGAAAATAAAAATTGATGGCATTTCCTTTGTATTGATTACTGACTGCTTAGTCTGATCCAAAATACAGGTAAGAGTTGTAGAGCTACAGATTCAGCAGCCAATCCCCTGTGTTTGCTATGACATCCAGTTTCTGGAATAAGTCAGGTTTAGTTAAAACAGTGCAAAGCCTGGGGTGCTGGAGCACTCTCAGAAAGTGGGAGATGATATGATGCTGCCATGTCCTGAACATCTTAAATGCTCGGTGCTGGTAGTCAGACTGCAGCCAGCTCCCATGGAAGCCCCAAACCCAACATGATAACAACTTATTTAACTAAACAATACTGAAACCTAATGCACATAAAGGCTTATAAAGAAATCAGAGCCTTGGCCAGGATACAACAGTCCCACTTCAGGTAACAAACTTTCCTGAGACACTTTTCTTCCAGCCTTCAGAGAGCTGTTGGAATCCAGACTTTGATATCAGTGATGTTTCTGGTCCCTGTGGCCAGTACAGCAGTTGGTTGCCCTCTGGTGGCTTCCACCACCCCAAAAGCAAAAGTATAACGTGGAGATTAAGAGGCAAATATACCTAGGTGTGGGGAAGTCTTGTGAATTGTATATACTGTTTTGTGAATAAAAGATGCTGATAATTCCAACTGATTTACTGCAGCACAACATATGTGTGCCACAAGCCTCGGAATTCCAGATGCAGCAGCAGACAGATTAGCACGTAAGATGCCAAGCCAGTTTATTTTCCTTTTATAGAAGTTCTTCAATCCTGACTGCTTTGACCAGTTTCCCATCTAAATTACTCATTACAGATTTTTTTTCTATTCTTGCATTCTGTCTTCTTAGGTAATAAAACAGTAATTCAAAACCAGACACTTGCTTGCCCAACCCTTTTTTATTTAATATCTTTCTTACTGGAAGCCTGTGGTGCTTCCCTTTTAGAAGCAACTCTGAACTCAAACCATTCTGAAGCTTGCTGGCATGCAGGGTAGGACTTAATTTCCAGATCTCTGAAACTCTAAGATTTGTATTTTTTTTAGACCACATTCTACATCAAGATGATCAAGATAATATTATGCTATGAAACACCTTTGTGCATATTTAGGCAGATTAATCTGTTTTGGTTTGGGTAATTTTTTGCACATCTCTGCTGTGTGTGGTTACGAGAATCTGAGGCTGGGTTTGTTACAGCCTCTGTCAATTTAAATTCTGTCTTGCATCTGCTAAGCTCTTCCTACCAAAAGTTCTATCAAAACTGATACTCTGCACTTACCAATCTGTAGCAAATGTGCTCTCTCTGAAAAATTCCCAGTTTATTTGTGTAAAGGAGACACTGTTCACCTGACCCAAGTGCAAAAGTCTGCAGTAGTTTGAAAGCAAATGGGTGAAAAGAAAGAAAATTGGACTTTGTCAGGGAGAGTAATGGGTAAATACTGTTACCAACGGTCACTTCTCTGTGACTTTCATCCTTAGTGCTTCGTTACAAGGTGTAGAATAGCAAGAAGAAGCTATTGCTTTTGAAGACATAAAGAAGCACTATCTGTGAACATGAATTTGTGCGAAATGCTGACATTTGAAAAGAACAGGGGATGTCACCCGGTAATGGTAGATCTGCTTCACGCAACTGTCAGAATAGCTGTTGTCTTGTTTGGTGCCATTTTGCCTCCAACAGTGCACATCAGCAGAATTCTATTTGTGAGAGAATTTTATTCATTTCCTTGTAAAATTAACGAAATATCTCTTACTCTGCATATGTGCTGCAATGAACTTGAAAATTTGCATTAATCTTAACTGTTAAAATTAGTAAAGCTGAATCAGTGATTATCTAGGTGTCTTCTTCAAGTATATTGTTTTGTTTCTCCAGATTTAGAAAAGTTTCAAGAAATTCAAGATTCCATAGTTCCTTCTGAAGAACCTTTCAAAAGACCAGGTGAGTTTAGAATTCTTGAACTTAAACCTTCCAGTATTTTTTTGAAAACGATTCTGTGTTTCTTTCCATACAGAAAAGCTACTTGTAAGAATCATTCAACAATTTGTGAAGCTGTTCTGACAGTCTCAGTGCAATTCCTGGTTTCAAGATGTTAAACTTGGCTTCCTTTAGATATCTAGCTGTAGTAGCTACTCAGCAGCTTGGTGTACTTAGGTGGTTTTATCATCTGTACAGAGACCTCCACAATTATTCCGTTCATAGATCTGAAAATGTCTGTTGTGCCTGCACTTCTCAGGTGCAGTTACATGGGGTAAATCCAGACCTATGGACTTTGTGGGATTGCCTGTGCTTTCATCATACTGCAATTAGGCACTTAAACCACCATGAAATGATGTAGTTTGTGGACTGGTTCCTTCAGTTTGTGTGTGCTCTCTATTTCTCTAGAGCAAGTGGAAACTTTCTGTTCATCACTTAAGGATTATTTCCGAGACATGTGCAAATCTGTGACCCTGGAGCGGGAAGTAAATCTGGATCACCTATTCATTGATGGGACACTTGTTCAAAGTCAAACTGAAACAAAGAATGGAAAGAATAGTGCAAAAGCAACAGAAAAGGAGCTGGTAACTTGCAGCCTGCAAGAGAAGGAAAAGACAGCCATTGATAGAAGCCAAATATTTCAAATCCCACAGCGTAAAGACTTAGAGACTAAAGTGATTGTGGTGCTGGGGAAAGCAGGAATGGGCAAAAGCATTCTTGTTCAGAAGATCTGCCAGGACTGGTCCAATGGAGAGTTTTCTCAGTTTGAATTTGTATTTTGGTTTGACTGCAAGCAAATAAACTTGCCTGAGAAGCGATACAGCCTGAAGGAACTGCTGCTTGAATTTTTCGTAAAACCTCAAGAGGGATGCAAAGAGATCTTTGAGTATATATTGCAAAATCCTGCTAAAGTCCTTCTGGTTTTTGATGGTTTTAAAGGATTGCATGATCACGAGAATTTTCCTCGTTGCTCAGCCAGCCAACCTGAAAAGGATTTGTGCAGTATAAAGGAGCTGCTTTCAGGACTCATCCAGAAAAAGATACTCAATGGCTGTACTTTATTATTTACAGCAAGACCAAAAGACAAACTGTACCAGTACGTGTCCAAAGTGGATAAGACTATTGAAATTGTAGGATTTTCCCCTCAGCAGAGAGAATTGTACATAACAAAATATTTTGAAGAATCATCCTACTGTGATAGTGCACTGAAATTAATCAAAGAGTGTGAGTACTTGTTCAGTCATTGTTATATCCCGGTTATGTGTAGGTTTGTCTGTTTTCTGTGTGAGACAGTGCTTGAAATGGGAGATAAAAGTCTTCCTTCAACTCTTACTGAAGCCTTCCTGAAATTTTTTCAGCAGAAGATAATGCTAATGCAAACAGATGTTACAACGACACAAAATCAAGAGAGTCTTGCTACCCTAGCCCGTATAGCCTGGTGTCTTGGAGAAAAACACCAAAGTGCTATGAAAAGTGATCTTCTTCCTTCTAAGGAAGTTAAAGAGTTTGCTCTGAAGTATGGGGTTTTCCTGCCATTTGCGCTCCCCAGACATTCAGAGAGTGAAGAAGAGGAATTTGGGAGCACATTCTCTGATTTTGTCATTCAGAATTTCTTGTGTGCACTTCACCTTTTGTTAGCAGAAGAGCTCAAGGATAAAAACCTAACAAAGTACCTGTCTTTTCTATCCAAGAAGAAAAAACCTTATAACTGGTTAGATTTAATGCCTCGATTTTTGGCTGGTTTGATGTTTCTCCAGGATGACCCCTACTTCTGCTCTCTTTCAAATGAGGATGGAAAACAATCAACCAAGAAGCAGAAAACACTGTTGAAATACATTAGAAGGCTGCAGATTAATACTCTCTGTCCAGAGAGGTTGCTGGAGCTTTTACATTGTGTTTATGAAACCCAGAACAATTATCTTCTGCAGCATGTGGCCTTGAGACTTGAGCCAGACTTGTCTTTTCTGGGCATAGTTCTTACACCACCTGATGTCCATGTACTGCACTCTATTTTGAAAAGGTCCAGTAAAGAGCTTTCCTTGGATTTGCGGAACAGCGGCATTGACGTGCAAGGGCTGCAAGCCTTGGTCAGCCTAAGGAATGTGACATCATTCAGGTTGGTCACTCTCTGTACCCCATAGCATCATCCATAGCACTGTGTGTAGATAACACTTTGATGTAACAACAGCAGTCACATCTGTTTGTTTGCATGTTTTGTCACTTCACAGGGCCTCCCTCAGTGACACAGTCAGGCTCTGGAAATCTTTAGAACAGACGAAAGACTACGAACTGCTGAAAGCATCCACAGAGAAATTTATTCTTGATCCCTTTAAGGCAAAGACAGTGAAGGACATCAGTGACCTCTCTGACCTTGTAGAGATGCAGGAGAAGATGATGAATTGGTAGGATCATTTATGATCAAAACTCCTCTTACATCAGCAAGTTATGAAAACTGGGTTTCACTACCAGTGCTGGACAATGGAGTTGTCTGCTTGTCCAGAGAAGTAACTAAGGCAGTGCAAGCTCCTGTGTTATCTCAGGGGGTTCTCCCGCCCCAGTGGGACGTGGCTGTCATTGCAGGGAGGAGCAGTGACAGCACCGTGCAGAGCAATCATCAAAACTGCCAATAAAAGAGCCAGCTGTCATTTCTCTTTAATCTCTGAGTATGCCATCTTCCACTTGCTGTCAGTTACACAACTTGGGCTGATTCTTTCCTCCTGTAGCACCTGGGCATAAATGAAAGCCTGTTTTGCACTGGTCCCAAATGGCCTGAGTCAGTTGAGCCCAGGAGGTAAAAGCTTGTGTTACATGGTCTAGAAACCCTGTGTTTCATGCCTGCTGCTGATGTACCTAAGGGATTAGTTGCAATTAAAAACATGCAGAAATAAAGTTTTGTTGGTTTTTTTTTTAATGATGACTTCCATTTTAACACGGATGGAGTATTTTGATTAAAATAGAGACAAAATAGTTTCATGTTTGTCAGAAAATAGTTTATTTAGAAAAATATTTTTAAAAGTTTTTAAAGTTTTATTGGAAAAAGGGCAAACAATTGCACTATGAAAGGCAGTTATTGGATTGAAATGACTCAGTTGAAGAAAAGTTGGAATAGAAGTTACTCTGAAGTTTCCTGGTTCTTCAGCTAATGCAACAGTGGTTAATTTTCTGTAAAAGTTTCCTAACTTAATTATTTTTAAAGCACTGTTTTGGCTACTAAAATATTTATCATCCTCTGGTTCTACTGTGATTTCTTTAGTGTGCAAGAAACATCTGGTTGCACCACCTATGAAATTCCTGCCATCAGAAACCTCAGGAAACTCGAATGTGCGTAAGTGCTAAACTTCTACTGATTGAGATGGTCATGTTTAAGGAGGAGCAGTCATGGGTGTTGGCTACATCCATTGCATTGATGTACAGTCAGTTTATGATAAAGCATTAAGTAAACCCCATTTATTGCTATCTTGCTTTTCTCTGAACTAGATTTATTAAGTTATGGCCAAAACCCAAAAAACACCATTTCTGACCCTTGCAGTGATATGGATCAACAGGGCCCTACCAATTTTGTTTGGTTTAGTACAAGATCTTGTGCCACAGGGCATAAAATATTTTGACTGTGATCAAACTACCTGGGAAATACTTTTTCCCCCAGAAATGCTGAACTTTTCTATCTGAGTTTTCTGATATAATTTTCTACCCTATCAGAGCTAAGGCCATGAGAGGATTACATCAGAGAATGCCTCCCGAATAAATTATTTAGCACCCTTTTCCTGGAAGATGGAAGGTTGACATGGTAACACTACTTTGAAAATGAGGTTTTAGTAACACTTACTTTTTCCCCCCAAACTGTAAGCAGCCCTCAAGGCGATTCTCTTGCTTATAATATCCTGCCATAGCATGTGAAGTAGTTTGGGTGGAAAGTGCAGCAATGCAATGGAGAATTTTCATCAGGTCTTCACCTGTTTCCTGCTCTGCAGATCTAGCCCAACCTGGGACAGCTATACTTGGCCTCACTTCTGGTTTTATGACATTTTCTTTTCTCCTTTCCTCTTCATATTTGCCTTTATTTAAATTTTGTTTAAAACTCTAATCCTTTTAACTAGCTGAACTTGTTCTGATACCAAAGAAACTCCAAATAGGATCTGAGAGACAAATACTTGGAGCATGAATATCAAAGTGCAATTTATGCTTTAAGCTGCAGTAAAATGTTGATCTTAAGTTGGACTGAATTGGCATTAGTCAGGGGAAAAATAATTTTGTATTCATTTCAGTTATACTGAGATAGATATATATTTTATGTCAAGATTAGACTTAAAATGAAAAACCTGAAAAATATAGAGAAAGAGCAGAAGTACAAGAATATAAAACAAATGAGATGAGTCTTGCAAAGAGGAACAAACAAGTGGCAAATGCATGTCCCAGTGCTGCTGTGCAAGCTCTGTCGTGCCTGACCTTAGCCTTGTTGATCCTCATCTGGAGGCTTCACAGCAGAATCCCTTCGTGCAGGTGGTAGGGAATGGCTGCTTCTGAGGAGTGTAAACTAGCTTGCATCGGGGACTCCAGGGAAAGAACTTCAAAAATTCTAAAGTTTTGCTGCTTATGAGCATGTGAAAAACCTGCTGCATTTCTGTATTTTCTTCCAGGCTGGGTCCAGCATGTGGCCTTCAAGGATTGCTAAAACTTGTGAAAATTATTGCAGCATTTCCATCACTTCAGCATTTAGAGTGAGTTCTGCTAAAGATTAACTTTGCTAATGTTTCTCCTCAGCAGCCCTTGATGATGAAGGAGCTCTTGTACCCAAGAAACGTTTTATTTGCCATCAAGACTCCTTGCTTGATGACCAAATTGAACAGCAGAAACATTCCCGGACTGTAAGAGCAGCCTAAAAGCTGATACTCCCCATCCTCCCTCGAGACACCTGGCGGTGGTTTGTTCAGAACCCC
>WEKY01006526.1:16629-61327 GCA_013390045.1 Picathartes gymnocephalus | reverse complement strand
TAGGCAAATTATAATATGGTAAACCAAAAGTCATTTTTTCCCACTGTTACTCCCTCTAGCATCCTTCCAGTCAGGGTATTGGTCCAGCATGAGAGAAGTGCAAAATGAATGAAAATGAGAATGTGAGTCTTTCCCAACTCAGATTAAAAGTTCATCAGTTTTGAACTCTGCAGAAATTATTATGGGTTTAATTGTGGAGGAAGGAAAGTAAGTCTCTGCTTCTGTTTATGGAAATATTTTCATAATATTTGAGAATTGAAAACTAATGTAAAGAACTAAAAGATATATTGATGATAGCATTTCCATTATTATACTTATATACATGTTGGACTTGAAGTAATTACAGTTTATGCTTTTATATGTTTCTTTATATACTTATTCCTACTAACTGAAGAAGGAAATCTTTCTTGCTGAAAAACAAACAAGTAAACAAAACCAATATCAAACAAATAAATAATTTTAAAAGCTATCACCCAAGAATTCAAACCAAATTATACCAAATCGAAATGTTTAAGAACTTTAAGGAAGAATTGACTCAATTTTCCTATATACACTGAAGTCAGCTCTAAAGTCTGTTGGTATTTCACTTATTTCTTGAGTAGATGACTGAAGACATGGGATCATTCACAAATGCTCCCAATAAACAAGAAAAGTAGAAACTCGCTGAAGAGTGCTCATACTCAGCATAGGAAAGAATAAGGAAATATTGCTTTCAATATTTTTAAGGATCAATTAACCTCTTCCTCTCATTTTTTCCATCTACTCAAATTTGGAGTTTGTGAACTGTGGTTTAGCCCCAACCTCTAAAATAGCATCTGGAAATGAATAAATTAAAGCAGTCTGTCTCTTGTTACTGAGACTGGCAAGGGCATATTTGAAAAAACTAAACAGGAGAATAACAAGCATCAGACCTGCAACAATCTTGACAGCACACTACAACCATGATAGGCAGCCTGTGCAGAGGGGAGAATACAAAGACAGCTACAAATGGCAAGGTGCACATTTATGAATACCAATAAAATTCCCCTTCTGCTCTATCATCACTTTAAGGTGCTGTTTTTCAAATAACCATTTCAGAAGTAGCTTTATAATTGCATTCATTTTAAATACCTAAATTAAATATACATACATAAAGTAAGGAACATTTGTCTTTCACCTTTTTTCAGAAGCATGGCACTTTTAAAAGTAACACTGCTGATTTATAAGCAATATGACTGATTTTTAGTCATATCTGTGATTTATAAGTCAGGACTTCATATACTCTGGTTATTAAGATCTATTTTATGGAACCCAGTTTATTTGTTAAAAAAGACTGATTTACTAGGCAGATTTATTAATCATGGCTTAGGAATATAAACCAAAGTCTTGGTTCAATCTTATATTTATAAATTAGATGCTTAAATCAAATTCCAATTTATATGTAATGGGATTGGTTCTAGGGATGTGCAAATAGTAATATATATCCAATCCCACTACTACCTGAAGATAATGATCTTGCTTTCACAAGTAATTTGGTTATTTACATCGATGAAAAAATCCTATCGTTAATCAGATGGATACAATTCAGAAAGTAACTCCATATCAAGGAGTGAGATAGAGAGAAATACTGACTTTTAGGCAGGAAATGAATAGTCTAATCTGAAATATTGAAATACACAGATTTTGAACTCTCCTTTTTCAGGGCTTTCAAGTTGCTGAATCCACTGGGACTATTGTTACACCACTCCAGAAAGAGAAACAGCTTCCATTTCTTGTCATTTGTCTCTTTCTTATTCTGAAAGGAAATACAGAAGTGATATTAAATTCCCCCTTTCCAGCTTCCACTCCTAACAATTATTCACTTTCTTTTGGAAGTCTTTATATATTCAGATTTCTTTCATTCCCAGAAATACCAAACATCTGACGGAAAAGCATGCCAAATGCTTGAAAAGTGCAAACAGTAAGGTCCAAAGTGGTGCATAACAGAAGATTTTACTTTTTAGTCAAACTCATCTATCTGAAACAAATTGATAAAATTCTAGAAGTATTTTTCTGCCTCATTATGCAGAGCCATAGCTTTGAGTGTCATATTTAGATAAGCTGAAAGCAGTAGGGCTGAAAGGTATATTTTCCAATCAGCTTTCTGGATAATCTTTGACTCCAGACATAGAAATATATGTAATCAATAAATGAAACCTACCCTATCAATTTGTCCAAAACAGTGGAAATTGGTCTTTTTCTCTTTAGCAGTGTCTCTCTGTTAACCTTGTCCTGTTACTTCTTGTTAATTTCCCTAGTTCTGAAGGAATGTTGCTTTCAAAAACAAAACCAAAAAAAAAATTCCATCCTTGAGCTTGACAGAGGAAGCCTTGACATATTTCTGTGAGCTTGTTCTATACTCTGTGCATACAGTTTCTTCTTAGCTTGTGACATGGTTCATAAAATCTAGCTGACCTGCTTATATCCAGACTAAACCACAACCTACCATCAGAGGGAAGGCTGTGTGTCTTGTGCCAAAATCAGAGATAAAAAATTCTTAAAATATTGGAAACCAGACTTCTTTTCATTTTGCTTTGTAGATAGACTCGATACACAGAAGGATTAAAATGCTTTCTATTGTGACATTCCTCAGCTACTCTGTATCTTGTGCCAAAGAGAACAATATGAGGAGATAATGTCCTAGGGACTGTTGGACTGGATATTTTGAGTGGCATAGCAGAGTCCTTCTCAGCCTATCTTCTCGCAAGATGTCCTTAGTGGAGCATGCTTTCCTTTTTTGTTTCTCCAGGTTCTTTCGCCTTTCTCTGCAGAAATCCCAACACATCTGTTCAACAACCCCACCTCCAGCTGAGAGGAAGGTAGTGATGGATTGCAGAATCCTGTTTCACATTCTGTTAATTTTGGCATTGCTTTCCTCTTCACATTTAGAGTACAGTGATTTCAGATTACTTTTGAACAACCATTTCATCTGCTTTTATTATAAACCAAAATTGTTGTACTTTGGTTTGACTTAAACCAGCAGTAAGGCCCTTGAATCCCTCTTTTTAGAGATGATCAGTTGAAGTGTTCTGCAGCCTAATTAGGAGGCGATACAGTGGCATAGAGGTGAGCATGACCCCTTTAGAAGTTCAAAACTTGGGTGGCAAATACACACTTGAGACTTAAGGCAAAATTTAGTCAGACTCGTTTTGTGAAACACACTGTGAATGTGTTCAGGAACGTTTCCCTCTGACACCTGCGAAATGAAAATGGAGTTGCTTTTGAAAGAGGAATGTGCAATGTGGGACAGCACATAGTTCAAGCTGTTCAGTGTTCAACTGTAAATAAAAAGTCCTTGTACTACAACTGTCTCACACATTAGGTTTCTCCATAACCTCCAGCTGTAAACTCCAGTACAAAATAAACTCTCATACTTCTTTATCTTGTAATAGCTCCTTTTCTCAAATGCAGGGTTCTTTATTTAAAATGTTCTTGGAACTGGTGATATTTGGAGATGTGGTGGTGACCTCCTCAGTCATTGTGAAGAGGTAGAACATTTTGCCTGACTGATGCAGAGTTCTGAATCTGTTAAAAGTCTGACAATCCTCCCACAGTAGTGAGATTTCTATTTGCATTCTGAAAATAGAGAAAGAAAATGAAGAAAGCAGGAGTAGATGAGAGTGAAGAGTGAATTAAGGAAAGAAAAAGGAGAATAGGGAAGGAGAACATATATGGTCTTTTGCCTGTTACATAAATGAGGAATTATTCCCTAGCCACATCAAGGCTGGTAATGTCAAAGGGGTAAGAACTATTTTGCAATGATGACAGTAGGCATAGAAGACCTATTAAAAGAAAAAAAAAAACAATTACCTCATTCCTACTCTACAGTTTAGGCATATATTGCACATTATTGTTTTAGCCATGGAGAAGACTAACTTCTTCTCAGCTAGACCCAATACATGATACATATCTCTACAACTGAACCACTCGCTAAGCTTTAGCAGTTAATTTCTGGGATTGGTTTAACTGTATGCTTTCATGAGAAAGCATAAAACACCTTTCTCTGGTTAGAACAATGTCCACAAACTTGCCACATTGTTAATGAAGAAGAGCATCTATTCTATTCTTATAGGACTGTTAAGAGAATAGGGGCAACAAGAGAGGATATTGCAGAAGGACCGGCTATCAAGGAGAGAATTTCTGAGTTTCTAACGGAGCTGCTCCTACTCCTCCCTGAATGTACCCACCCACCCACTTTGTCACTTTTCCCCATGTACTGACGTAGAAGAAGGTCGTTGTTGGAAAGATCTGGGGTTTCAGGTGTACCTAAAAACAGTAGTAGAGAAAACAGCATTTTTGTGGCAGAGACTTGCCTATTTTGTCTCTGAAGCCTTTAACTTTGTCACCCTTTGAGTTGAAAAATAGAAGTGAGTTTGAAGTACTAGCTGTCATGTCATCACTGTAAACCTCTTATATTACTGCAGAGATGCATTTTAATATGAGAAGCAGAGACTTTATTGGATCTATCATGAGAAAAAACACAAGACAAAATAAATATTAAAACCAACATATAAGACAGAAAAATAGTGAGGGTGATATAAATACCTGGCAAGACCAATAAGGTAATTCCCACAGGAGAAAAGTATAAGGAAAGAAAATGAAGAGAAATTCTGTTGAAAGCACCTAGTAACAGAAGAATTATATAAGTGTATAAGGTAAAAACTGGGGAGAAGAAGTCAAAATAAAAAATACTATTGAGGGAATAGGAAAATAATAAAGTTAGGTACACCAACTGGATATAATAAAACAAATCACTAAAGTAAGACAAATATTACTCTAAAAGAAAAGGAAAATTATGACAACTGCTGGGAATAAAGGAGAGACTTGAAATAAGACATGTATATTGCAAATGTAGCAAACAGACTACTACATGAGGCTTAATGCAGGCAAAGTGAAAACAAAAGCAGAGACATATTTTTAATTAGATAAGTGAAGCTGGGAGAGGTTTGACTGACAGACATTGGATTATACAAGTGAGACAATATCTAAACTTTAGACCAAGAGAATGTTTCAAGAGCAGCTTGAGCTTTCTTTAAGTTAGCTCAATGTTTTCCAAACTGTGATAGTGTGACTATAACAAAAAAAGAAAGAAAAAAAAAAGAAAAAAAAAAAAAAAGAAGAAAGCAGAATCTGCCTATTCGTGAGATTAGAAAGGAAATAAAACAAAGTGTGTGCGATCTGAAGTGTTTCACTGAAGCATTCTTCCCTATGCTGAGTATGACTCCCACAGAGGACTCGTAAATACTTACCCTGCTGTTGCAGTGGGTTATTTATTTTACGTTAGTGTCCAAAGGGGACTGTAAGGTCAGAGCTCATATTGCTCCGCAGACTATTTACAGGCTTCTGAATGTGTGGGTGGTGAGAGGAGTCCCAAAAGCACCAGAAGAGTGGCTGGACATTGAAGCCAGCTGGAAAGGACCTTAATAAACCAGGAAAAGTGTATAACCATAGTATGGATACATACTATGCAAGAGAGTATCTGTACAATTTAATGTTGCCAAGATTCCTAAAATCCATTCTATGTTCTGGTCTGGTTTAGGGTACTTTTAAATCCCTTGATGTTTCTAGGAACCTAACAAAAGAAAATAGCTACAGAAGATCAAATGCGGGCAATCACAGCAGTCATATGAGAGCTCTTGGAACTCACTCAGCTGAGCCTGATCCTTTTTACTGGGAGAAAAAGCCAAGAACAAGATCTTTCCTGCAATCAAGTGGCACGCTCAAAACATATGCACTTTCTCCTAGCAAGAACTAATCTTTGTCCAAACCTTCCAGGAGAAAGTCAGTTTTGAAGTGACAAAAGAGAAGGACATAAGCCTCCAAAATATCAAAGCTAACAGGAATGGCTTTCACAATTGGAGGCTAAGGAAAGATCAAAGCAAGAGTTAATGCCTCTCTCCTTTCTCCCTTTGAGCTACCAAATACAATTGTATAACAAGCTGCCTGCCAATCGTGCTTACAATGAATACATCCAACAACATTGTCTGGTTTACTAATTTTTGTGTATTATTTGTTTTAATCCAACAGATAATGAATTTAAACTTGTTCTATGCAGTCATTACATAACACAGTGGAACGCAGTGCTGAATAAGTGCTGGGGACAGTGCCAAATCTGAGAAAACCCCCGAAGAGATCTCAAAGCTGCCTTGGTTTTGTTCAGTAGTATTTTCATGTCTTGAACGCTTCCCAGTTGCAATTTGTTTTTCATCCTGGTTTTTATTTAAAAGTCTTAAAACTAACCAAAGATTGTTTTGCCTCTCTCAGTATATGTTGCTTCATATCATTGCTGCTCAAACAGCTGAGACCCAGCCTGCAGGCCAAAAGCCTCAGAAGCTGTGTTTCATTGCAGGTCCTGGTGCACCTCATCGCACTGAGGGAGAGCAAATTCAAGTCAGCTTTGATCCAGAGTGGGTCAGGAGATGCACAGAGTGATCAACCATAGTATCTTCTGTTTTCCTTACATACATGTGTCATCATGTGCAACTTGCCCCCAGACATCCTTTATATCAAAATGATGCATCAAGTTGAAAAGTTCCTCTTCCTCCTTTCTGTGAGAATATTTCAAAAGCTTAGCAGTTGAGGCACTTACCTAAAATGCAAAACTTGGGACATATAAGTATTTTCTTCCTCTGGTTTGTGGTGAGGTCTTAACCTTGAGTCTCATTAATGTAATGGCTACCAGATAATCTTCATTTCCTACTCACTCTCCTGTACAACTTGTGCACCCCCTGCCCACACCTGACATACTCAGGAGGACTAGCCTTTGATATTTTCTCTGCCTTAGCTTAGGTAAGCTCACCTGCAAATACAAGCCCACCTGTCATCTCTACATTAATATTTCAGTACGTACATACTTGCTCAAGTCCTCTGCATCTCACTGGAATCATCTTACTGAATTTTAGTTGCCTATTAAGTACAAATGTATATTAACTTCAGAGTCTACTTTAATAACCAATGAAGACAAACAGACTTTTCTAGGATTTAATTTGTCTCTCTTTTGACATCTATCTATACCATGAATCTATACTCACTAGCTCAGATTTTGACAGACATATGGTTTTATATTTTCTCTTCCTTTCATCCAAATGAAACAAACTCAGCTTGTATCTTCTGCTCTATATCTCCAAACACAAGCCAGTGCCCTGTGTGACAGAGTTTTTGCATTGCGCCAAAGCAAGGCTCTGAATAACTCCAGTCTTTCTCTCCTATTTTTAACTTTTTCCCCTCTTGGGTATAGAATGTGTTTTGTCTATCAAAACTCTATGCAGTCACTGTTAAATTATCCCAGGTTTTGGACTTCCATACACAGGTGAGGCCTAGGTCTTACCAACTAAACCTATCTGGTAGTTTGCTAATATGCTATGTAATCATCTGGTTTTCATTGCTAATATGTCTTATAGTCAAATAAATTATTCCTAGTGATAATTTGGTTTTATTATGGATTTTTCATAGGGGGAAAGTGACTTGATATAAACCAATGTAATTGAAAACCCAGTTAGACTGGTACTATGGAAAGACAGTATAGTTTTAATGTAAAAAAAAAACCCCCAAAAAACCCCATTTTAACTGTGCAACAGCAAAGGAATTGAATGGAGACTGTAAAAACTAAATGAGAATCACTATCAAGGGATTTTTATATCTGCCCTTAATGTCATCAATAATTTATAATCTAATACAGAATATTGAGTAAATTTATTGTTGTGATATCTAGGTGACGTTCACTTCCTATAGAGTTCCTTATTTAGATTTTTTATGTGGAGTATACTACAATAGAAATTAAATTGTGTCTTGTCAGGAAATAAAAATAATATAGCAATCACATATGTTGTTGTCAGGAGCACCAAGATTAGGCTCAAAAATAATGATTTCCTTTCTCTTCCCCCATCCCTCTGCTCATCACTCAGACTCATAACATAGGATTCATCTTCAACTTTTTCCTCTTCCAATGGTTTACATTTGTAACCATTATTTTTTAATCCATTCACATTTTTGTATGACATTTTGGGTGCTTAGCCTTTCCTTTTCTGCAGACTCCCTGAGCCCTCACTCTAATCAGCTACTGAAAAATCTTCTGTTCTATCATTGAACATGAGCAGTCCTGATGGACTACACCCCATGGAAGTGACCTACTGTAGTGGGTTAGTTTTGAAAAACTGGGCAGAAACATCAATTTAATGTAGTGGGTTGAGCATTCTGGCCTATCACCAGTGCACCCACTAAATATATTTACTCATTTTCTTGCTGTGAGATAAGGATTGGGAGAAAACTAAAGCAGGCTCAAAACTTTTAAAGGTATAAAGAAAATCTTATTAACAGAACTAAAAGGAAAATAATAAGAACGAGAATAAACCTTCAGACACTTCTCCCCCCAACCTCCTTTGTCCTTCTCGCCAACAATGTAAAGAGACAAAACCTGAGACTTTCAGTCAGTTTACCACCTCTAAAATAGTCTTTCTTCAGTTCACTTAGGGAGAGGAGTCTCTCCCATCATGCCATGGAGACTTTTCCACAAGAAAACAGTTCTCTCATGCCTCCAATATCACAGTGAATCAGCCGCCCAGAAAAGGAAATCTGGTCGCAATGTGAAAGCCCCTTCCCTCAACATACAGTTCTTCCCGCAACTGCTTTCGAGGGCTCATCTCTGTCTACTGGGGTACTATTTTAAGGATGAGCTGTTCTGGTAGAAAAAGCAAAGGGTCTTCTTGTCTCTCTGGAAGCAAGGTTTGTCCTATCCCTGGAGCAAGGGTTCTCTTGTCTCTCATTTCTGTGGCGAGGTTCCCCATCTCTCTCTGTTCAAGTTTCTCATTAGACCACAGCTGCTTCAACATCTGCTTACTTCAGCACAGGTGCCTTTGCTCAGGCTGCAGTTAGAACGCTGCATCCCCCCAATGCATTCATGAGTTACAAGGAATAGTCTGATATATGATAGTCCATCACCATGGCATTACAAAAGAATTTCAGCTCAAAGCAGCTCCTCTTTCTCTTCCCTCTGGTCTTCAGCTCCTTCTTCACTGACCTCGGTGTCTCCATGTCGGTTTCTTCACATGTCCTCATTCTTTCCTCCTCTCACTCGAGAGAGGATTGATGTCTGTAAGTTTCATCTGTGCACTGAGAGAGTTGTGATCTGTCTCAGGCTCTGTTGTTGGTCACATGATCTCTGCTGGGCAGCAGCCGGAGCTGCTGCAAACTTTTCGCGGGGAGAGGGGAGGCAGGAGCGGCTGGAGTCTCATCAGCCAGGCCAGGATTCAGCTGCAGCTGGATCTCAGCCAAAGTGGGCTTTGCCCCACCTGGCCCCACTGACCCAGCAGGGCCTGACTGAGAGGGCCTGGCCCGGCCCAGCCCCGCCAGGCCACACAAGCCCCCTGTTACCTGTTCAGATGCCGGAAGCAAGAGAGAGATTCTTGGGCTTCTCCTTTCTTAAATGTGAATCACAGAGGCGTACTCAGCTTCTTAAGTGGCTAAACAGAGTGTCCATCTTAGAACCAGCCAGCTAATTGGTTCTCCAGGCCTGAAGGGAACTGTCAGGTTCCTTACAAGGAAAAGTCATTTTTCAACCCACAACACCTACACTGGAATAGTTGAGAAATAACAACAGCCTATGGGAAGGACTCATATTGGAGAAGTTCTTGGAGGAATGTCTCCCATGGGAGGGACCATGCTAGGACAGAGGAAGAGTGTGAGGAGTCTTTCCCCTGAGGAGGAAGGAGCATCAGAGACAACATGTGATGAACAGACCACAGGCCCCATTCTCTGTGCCCCTGCACCACTTGGGAAAAAGAGGTAGAGAAAATTGGGAGTGAAGTTGAACCTGGGAAGAAAGGAGGGGTGGGGGAAAGTTAAGATTTAGTTTTTATTTCTCATTGTCTTACCCTGATTTGATTAGTAATAAACTAAATTCATTTCCCCATGTTGAGTCAATTTTGTCTGTTGTGGTAGTTGGTGAGTGATATTTCCCTGTCCTTATTTTGATCCACAAGCCTTTCATTATATTTTCTCTCTTTCCAGCTGGAAGAGGAGAGTCATGGAGCAACTTGGTGGCCACCTGGCATCCAATCAGGGTCAACCCACCATATCTTCTCTGTTAGAAATAGCACAGAATATTTACTTTCAGTATCGAATCTTCTGGTTTTTCATCTGGAAAAAGTTCAAGTAAACTTAAAGAAGAGTTTGAAGTCTTCTAGAGAAAGTTCGTTTTTGAATATTTCTTACATTTGATGACATATTATATCCCATGAATAAACCTATTGAAATATATAATGTTGAAATATGTAATGTTAATATAAAAGTGTAATACATAAGAAATACAGAAACACTTTAAAGAGAAAGCTTCAGAAATAACAGACATACTTTCTCTGTCTGTTTTTATTTGTGTGCATTTTATATTTTCACTCCCCGGGCACTTGAAGTTATACAACACCGATTTTTTACTAACACTAGATCTTTGGTGATGTCAGTGAATACAATGATGTAAAGCAGGCTTGGCCTACAATCGACCAATCTGATTGACAAATCACATTTAAATAAACATTATTTGGATATTAATCATTAAATATTCACAAAAAATAGTCAGGAATAGTATTAATATTTAGAAAATGAACATTTATTTGCACCATTTGTTTGCTTTGTAGCTTTGGAAATTCTTCCAGTACTTTTCTGAGACGGCTTAAACAGAATGGAGATAAAGAAGCTGCAAAAATGGATCAGAGTGTAATATTTGCTGCTATACAAAACCTATTGGTATTGGTTTGTCAACAGTCCCAAACAATGATAACAAATCCCTAAAGATACTAGAAAAAATTATATTCTTGCTGTATGGAGATCATGTTGGAAATTAGGAATTATTCCTATGAATGTTTGTCATTAGGCTAAGGAAAAAACTGTTAAAAGAGTGTTATAGGAGTAATATTCTATGAAACCATAGGGAGAAAGACAAAAACCAGTCAGTATGTTCCAGAAAGGGAAACAGAAATCTAGAACATACAATATTATATCTGAATACATTTAAGTTTGAAAATAGAAAAGGTTTAGCTGTTTGAATAGTGACATTTTAGAATAGGATGGGTGAGAAAACCTAAATTTAAGATTGAGGTTGTGAAGTATATGAAAGACATTAAATGTTACATAACAGCTGCAAGAGATAGGAATGAAAACTAAGATTCACTTGTTTTGTTTTACTCAAATATTATTATATTCCTACATAAGGTTGCTAAGTAAAAGTCAGTCTCCTGTTGGCAGAGGACCTGAATTTCATAGAAGCCACCTTAAATATCCTCTACCGGGAGAGGAAATATCCCTTGTCTCTTTTGTTTGAATGGGGTTTGTCTTCTCTGTTTCTGTGGGGTGCAAAGTTACAGAAAATTCCAGTCCTATGTAGTGGCGTTAATCCAACCGTTGCCAATGGCCATAAACTCTGATTCACTAAGAGTTGTTTGTTGTTTTTCTAAGGGCTTGGTCCATTGTAATCATAACAAACAATCAGAAAGAATTGTCTTTTGTTTGAGGTGTTACATTTATTATAGACACTACTATTCAGATAATAATAGTATTTAATGTGTTTCTGATTAAAAAACCTAATCACCTTAATTAAAATAGGATTATTCTGAAGACTGAAGATTATGATGAACTATATTGCCTTCCCTCACTACTGAGAGAAACTGTGATGGTCTGCTTTCCCAACATCTCATAAGTACTTAAGGGAAGAACAGTCTCCATCATATATTTTTGTAGGACTCCATCTTGTATTCTGAGGTCTAAAAAGTTGATGGGGAAATCAATACTATTTTTTGTCTTTTGATTTTTATATCTTTATTTTCTGCATTTTCTTCATTTCAGTAAAAATAGAGCATTACAGAAACTTTTAGTGTCATGTGTTTGGAAGCTTAATTAATAAAATGTCATATTTTCCATTACAGAGAGTGTAGAAATATTAATTATTAAATATTTTATCACACTTGAAAGGCAGGCACTTATTTCTTCTAAACTTATACTGGTGCTTTACGTTACACATGAGCACTTAAATGATTTTGCTAAGTGTTGAAAGGCATGCAAAAGTAACTGCTCGGTGCTTGGAACTGATTAAAAATATATGGTTAGTACAAGTTGAAATGTTCTATCAGTCACAGGAATCTCTAAAGAGCAAATTCAATGGGCTCACCTGTGCCCCTAATAGTAAAAAAAAAGACAGAAGCCATGTAGTTGTTCACAGAAAAATAAAAATTATAAATGTATATTCTTTAGGAAATTTCTCATTTGGAACCATGGTGTTCATATGAATATATACTTGCACGTAAACAGGCACCAAATCTACTAAAATATGCTCTTTTACTCTGGACTGTGTTAAGGAAAGCATATATATCAACCACCATTTCACTCCTTCTGAAGAGATCATAGCTTGGAGCAAAATAATAAAGAGGAAACCCACTCCCTCCCCCTTTTTTTTTTTTTTTTTAATGCAGAAAGATGGTAGAACTGAATATTCTCATCTCTAACTAAGCATACTAAAAAGTCACTTTTACAAAAAGTGAAAACGGAGCTTGAGATAACTTCAGAAGCAATAATAATATTTGAGATTCCGAAGGCAAGTGGTAGAAATACTTTCTCTTAGAGGCAAAAAATGTCTAATGTAGCAGGACAATAGACTCCCTGCCAATTTAGTAATATCTGAAGTCCAAAGTCTTTAATGGTTTCTACGACATATCTATGTCCCTAACATTTTCTCTGTTTTCTATTTATAGACAAAGATATTTTTAGTACTATTTAGCTGCCATTTTTTGCGTTATGTGATAAAAAGCTCATCTAGACACCCACAAAGAAGCTTAGGGAAAAAATGGCAGCTGGAGGATGACAAATACTGTCCTACCCAGTTACTGTCCCACCCATCTGCACAAACCCAGAGGAGCACAACAAAAGGTGGAGGGAACTGAAATCATGGGAAAAGGGACTTTCCGGCTAGGTCCCATCCAGGGCTGTCGCAGGAAAGCCTCACTTCCAGAGTCCAGACATGCAACCCATCAAGATAAGTCATGAGGGGCAACTCTCCAGAGAACCTGTTCATAGCAGTTTTTGATTTACTCTGTATGGGACATTAAGGAATCCAGGGAGAAAACAATTCAGGATTGCACAAGCATGATGGGAAGGAACCAGGAAAAGTAGAAGTCTCCGTGAATTTGAAAATAAGAGTGTGAAAACGGATAAGGGAATAGAAATGTTTGGTTATGGCAAGCAGATTTCTGGTTGATACATTTGTGGGGCTTGTGACTGATCAGCACAGTCATCCTATCTCCTCAATAAACAAAATTTCTCACTCTTCCTGTGTGTGTATGGCCTGAGAGCCAGGGCATCCTGATCAGCTCCTATGGAGCTCTGGACTCCTGCATTTGCCTGTGTGACAGGTCTGGTCTGTACCAGCACCTGGAGTGGGGCAGCAGCGTTGAGAACTCTGAGGTGCCTAAGTCTACAAACTTATAGGCAAAGATTTCTACTTTTTTATAAGCGCTTTCTTTGGTGTTTTATTTTATTTTGCTTTGCTTTGTTTTGAAGAGAATGATTCAACAGAAAATGCTACTAGTCAAGCTCTGCTTCTGAGCTGCCTGTGACAGAATAATTTTCAGAAATCTTAAAATTTGGAAAACAGAGCATCTTATTGCACACTGGAGAGAATACTGCACAGGTCACAATTAGTCTTTTGATTGCCATATCTACCTTGTGCTCTTCATAGTATCAACTCTTTGATAGCAATTTTATACTTTATACTGTTAGTACCAGAGAAGTTATCTTCTTTATCAGACTTGAATGCAATTTCATCCTGGAAGAAGTTGCATGCCGCATGCCCAGCACTTTGTCTTGCAAAGTATTTTTATGTAATTACTGTGGTTTAGGAATGGTATTCCCCAATTTAGTATTCCCACTGAAACACCCTAGACCACAACCTGCTTGCTCACTTCCTTCCCTCCTCCCCCTGCTGCTGAATGGATAGGAGAATTGGAGCCACAAAAGGGTAAAGCTCACAGGTTGAGGTAAGACCAATTCACTAGAAACAGTAATAAAATAAGAAAATGGACAGTAATAGCAACATTACTAATAACTAGGCAAACCATTCATATAAAATTGCTCACCATGAAGAACCCAACACTACCCCACTGCACACTCAAACAAAACAGACAAAGACATGACCCACATTGTGCATGGTGTGAGGTGGTATAGAATAACATGAGGGTCGTGGCTGTGCCCCTCATGGGGCTGCAAAAATTAACCCTGTTCCTGGCTGGAATCATGACAGTAGTGCACTGGGGCTTAAAATGCATAAGCACAGGACATGAAAACATAAGGCATCTTTAGAGAGCTGAAAAATAGAAATATCAAACAGCTTTTAGTGACTTTTTCAGTGTTCTTTTATTTCAGAAATAAACTCAACTAAAGACTTGCAGGACCGATAGAAACTCTCAACTGTCATTATACTTTGTGCTCTTCCCTACTAACTCCATGGCTGAAGGTTCTGCAGTGCATGTTGTCAGAGACTGAAATAGTTCATGCCTCAAACACTGATATAAAGTTTTGCTCATTTTAACAAAAACTGTATAAAGAAGCTACAACCAAAAAAGCCTCCCTGAAGATCCCTGACTGGGACTTTGGACTGAAAGTCAAACTGCTGAGATTAGATAAAGGCAAAACCCATTGTTTAATCACCTGGAAAGAATGTGAGCCAACCCCAGCAGCCATGCTATCATCCCTGGCTTGCTTTGGGGTGGGGTAGGCTGTAGCCCACAGACCCATTTGCTGGGAGCAGGTTTGCACAGATTTCCCCCCCAGCCGAGGTGGGGGGAGGCAGTTTCGGTGTGTTGTAACCTCTGCTCAGGGGCAGCGAGCCCACCCTCCCTTACACAAACTGGCCATGGAACCCCCAGCCCTGGGAAGGCCACATCCACGGGACATTCACCTGAGAGGCAGCTGAGGGGGGGCCTTAATCCATCAAAGGCCCCCGAGGTGCCCCCAGAGTCACTCCTGAGGCCTCGCACCACAGGTGGTGCAACAAACCCAGAGTCTGCTGTCAGAGACAATGGCAAACTCCCCTCCCCAGGGAGGTGCCTGGGTTTTCTTACCTGGCCTGAGCGTATATCAACCCATGGGATTCTATGCTTTCTGGGGGGGACCTTCACCACCAAGAAGAGCAGATGTTGAGGATCAACAGAGCATTGCTGGGATCCATGGAGGGGTGATATTTTCCTTATTCTGTCCCCATGTTACTCTCTTTCTGTCCCCCCCCACCTACTATTTTCCTTTATCTCTCTCCCTCTCCCTCTCCCTCTCTCTCTCTCTCTCTCTCTCTCTCTCTCTCTCCTATTTTCCTATTTACTATCAAATAAACCCCATACTATTGTCACTGGCACATGGTCTCATTTGCACCTTAATTCAGGCAGGGGCATTTGTAAGAACCTTAGTAATTGGATCATGACACTTGCTCAAATTATATGTTTTAACTCTAAGCATATAAAGACTGTAGAATCATAGAATCACAGAATCATAGAATAGTTTGTGTTGGAAGGTAAATTTTAAAGTCATTTAGTCCAACCCTGCTGCAGTTAGCAAGGACATCTTCAACTAGATCTGGCTTCTCAGTTGTGTCCAACCCAACCTTGAATATTTCTAGCGTCGAGACATCTACCATTTCTCTGGGCAATCTGTTCCAGTATTTCACCACCCTCACGGTAAAACATTTCATTCATATATATATATACATACATATGTATATGTATATACATATATATATACCGAATACATCCTGGTTTAGTTTAAAACCATTACACCTTGCCCTATCACAACAAACGCTGCTAAAATCTATCCCCATCTGTCATGTAGGCCCCCTTCAAGTACTGAAGGGCTGCTATACAATCTCTCTGAAGCCTTCTCTTCTACAAGCTGAATGGTCCCAACTCTCTCAGCCTCCAACCCTCTGATCAAACAGGTCCACATCTTTCCTATGCTGAGGACTCCAAACCTGGACACAATGCTCCAGGTGGGGAGTTTCAAGAGAACTGAGTAGTGGGGAGAATCCCCTCCCTCATCCTGATGGCCACAGTGCTTTTGATGCAGGCCAGGATACCATTGGCTTTCTGGGCTGTGAACTCCCCACTGTTGCCTCAAGTCCAGCTTTTTATCCACTAGTACCCCAAGTCCTTCTCATAGAGGTTACTCGCAGTCTGTTCATCCCCCAGCCTACATTTTTGAGTAGCCTCAGATGGACTTCAAGCCACCGTTCACCATCCTTTCTGTTGTATCTGTACTTCTACTGCCTTCCACCTTTG
Organism: Picathartes gymnocephalus; assembly: GCA_013390045.1. NCBI lineage: Eukaryota > Metazoa > Chordata > Aves > Passeriformes > Picathartidae > Picathartes > Picathartes gymnocephalus. The sequence goes on along the minus strand of WEKY01006526.1, from coordinate 45,008 downwards.
CAAAGTCCTTCTGTCCTAGGTTCAAAATTTGGAGCTCAATAGAGAACCAACTCTTAACAGGAATCTAGATGGACACCTAAAAATCACCATTATCAAAATCATTACTGGGTGTAACATGATTACATTTATTAATATTGCTATACTTAAAATACACCAGTAAAGGGGCAGTAAATGGTCTGTAGAAACATGAAATACAAAGTGCCTTTTGGAAAAATCATAGTGACATCTTTTAAGTGATCCAGCCATGACAGAGACTACTAGAGATTATATAAAGTAATCATAGCATGGCACCAAGATTTTCTGTCCTTATTAGTGATTTCAGGTAATGATATTTACCTTTTACTTGTTAGGCACGGATCTCACAAGATATCATTCATTAATCACTGCAAAGTGATCCGACATTCACAAAGTAAAAATATGAAGAGATTAAGAAAAAATACTTGGTCATGGGGGTAATCAAAGAGTATAGAACATGGAGGCAAATTTCCCCTTGTTTTACAGAACCTTAAATTCTGACAAGTTGTTTAAATCTACATTTACAAAATGCAGTTTTCAAGCTGTCTCTTCTCTAAGCAGTGCTGCTTTATGTGCTTGTCCAATTGACTTGGGAGGACAGCAGGGCAATGTCACAGCAAAACCTTTCAGTGTTTGGTCTGGTAGAAAACAATTTTAAGTGGCACTGTGTCAGGTGAAGACAGAAGCCAAAGGAAACTTAGTTTTCCCTCTCCTTAGGGGGATGTTGTACTAGGAATCACAACTTCAGTGTAAGAGCAATTGACAGGTGGACACATAGGAAAGGTGTGGATGGTATTGCAGTGAGAGCTCTCAGAAGCCAGATGTCAAAGTGAAAAGATCAACATTCACAGTTGCATACCTCTTTGATCTTTGCAAATTAGTAATTTACAAATATAGGTCAGACTTGTACAAGAAAAGCTTTCTCCTTCCTTCTGGGTCAATCTTGTAGAAAGAACAGTTTAAGCATAATGCTATTCTGTTTGTTAAGCCATGTATTATTTATCAGTAATAAATTAGGAATTTTAAACTAGCTACATCTACAACTCTTCAGTACAAGTCACATTTAACACATGTATCTTGAGAAAATTATATTTATAAAATCAGTTTTAATAATGTTGCTGCAGGAGTAAGGACAGGGTGTAACAACAAAAATGAATTAAAAATGCTCATGTATTATTGATACTGAATATATCATACCTATCAGGAAAGGAACTGCAATAGTTTAATAAGATACTATTCTATGGGTATTGATGTGTCAATAACTCTCAAGTGATTGGTATATTCGTTCATACCTCATTAAAGATTTACTGGTATTTAATTCCAAGCAGTACGAGACACATCTGGAAAAAGAGGCAAACTTTTAATAATATTTCCTCATTTGTTTATTTTTATTATAATATATCCAGTAATACTTTTGTAGGAAAGTGTTTGTCACTGAGACTGAAATGTTGTTCATTGCTTATTAAAGATCTATTGCTGTTTCATCCCAGAGGAAGACTTGCATGATATGCATTACAGAATTCTAAAGAGTGCAAAGTAACAACAAAGAATAGCCCTATTCATTAATATGCTATTGTGTGATTTTATAGTATAACACTAACTATGGGACACGGCATTTATTCACTGAAAATGGGATAAATGCTTTTCATATTTTATTAAGTTTTCTGGGGAATTTAATTTTTAAGCATTGTTGAGCCTTGCACTACTGACTGAAGATCCACTACACCCATTTATTTTGGATAGAGCCCCAAAGCAGCAGGGTGGTTAATGCCACACAAAAAAATCTGTTTTGCTTGTAGTCCTCTAGCCTAACGACATGGATGACTTTCAAAGAAAAATTGTCAGTATGTAGGAGAAGAAGGAGTAAAACTAAAGAGAGAGAGATCCAAGTTAATTTGATTTATTTTGTGAAAATTTGCAAATGCTAAATTTCAACTTAAAGACAGTGATACAATTCAGATATGGTGCACTAATGGAAGTGAATGTGCCCAAATATGCAGTTCATAGGCTCTCGGGATGCAGTAGTATGGCACAAAGCTTTTAAGGGGTTTCGAAAAGAAAAACTGTTTTATATAGCTGTGAAATGAGAGGCTTTTGTACTGAAATGTGCTTTTCATAGTTTATCATATATAACAGTTTTGTAAATCTATGCAAAATGAGAATAAAATACTGACGTTTTGATATGTTTGTATTATAAATCTAATTTTTATTAAGTTTTCAAGCACAAAAAATACCTGTACCAGGTGTAAGTCAGTAAGAAATCAGCCTGCTAGTATTTCACTGCATATTTTATTAAACATTCCAGATAAGCTTCTTTCCTGCTCTCAGCTACCTTATTTAAATCTCTGACTACACAAAAGGATATGCAGCATTTCTGTGTGTGTAAGATCCAAAGGAAAAATTAATATATCCCTAGACACCTTTGCGACTGTGTAAAAACTTAGTGTCCTTCAATGACAACAAATAAAGTTTGCCCTTCACTTTCTTTTTTGTAACCCATTTTAGCTATGAACCTTAGTAGATTTATGCAGATTTAATGCTTCTTCTCAGCTACCATGTATTAACTTCCGAAACAGTTAGCAATTGAGTCTTCTAGCAGATCTCTGTATATTCTGAAGATTCAAGCTAAAAAAAAAAAAAAAAAGCATTGAAGAATTCTAAGCATCAAAAGTTAAGACTGAAAAAAGCAATTTTACACAGTTTAGCAGTCTATAAAAATATGAGTAAGCAGATATCGTAAATCACTAATAGAATACTGAAACTTTTTGGAACATAATGTAACTAGGCTAAAAAGTACCGCAGATATAACTCTTAGCAAATCTTTCAAAGCAACCTCAATTAATCTTAATTTTTACTGTAACATTTATCAGAATTAATGCACGAAAGGTTATATATGTGAGCTATTTATATGATAATGAAATTGTGTAAAATCTGCACTATGCACGAATCAAGCATTTATATTTGCTTATTTTCTTACTATGTTTATTTTGCAATATTGTAATTTATTTTCATATGCCATATTTATAAATTAGGAAAAGCAATCTATACAAGTTTTTATCCATAAAGGGGTGCATACCATTAAGACTTTTATAGTTCCTAGTGTAACCACACATCAGATATGTCAGATTAGGTAAGTTGTAGTCTACTTTGTGCTTCTTTTTTTTTTTACATCTCTAAACTGGGGGCTACTTCTCTCCTTGTCTATTGCATCCAATACACATTATGGGGATAAAAAAATTCATAATGCCTTATAGTTTTCAGATAGTATGCCAATGACTACATATCTAGGTTTAGATAGGTAAAGCAGTATTTTACATATCTTATTTTGCACTTTAAAATGTTGCATAAATTATCCTAGGTGAAAACACCTCTATTTTAAAACAATATGCAGAACAAACTCCATCTTCATTAACTAAGCAGCTGCCAAACCTTGCTGGTGAGAAAATGGGCAATTAGAACTTCATCAGTGCTGTTAGTTTCAGTGTTATTATTTGGCTGCTCTTTTGGTCATGAGGATAAAACCTTCTTAATGGACTGAAAAGTTCATTTTCTTGGATAGTACCAGTCACCACCCGTGTGTGTGAGAACGGATCCTTTGTCCCTCCTTTTCCCACTTTTCTTTGGCCATTATGTTTTCAATATCATGCTTGTAAAGGCATAGTGAAAATGAATAATGAAAAAGATGAGGCCTTGAAACTGACTAAATATCAAATCTTTTTAGCTTTTTACTGGCTAGCAAAGAATGGCCTCCATACAGTCCCAGAAGTATCTCTTAAAATGTCACCTTCTTTTTCCTATGTGCTCTTCTCCAAATTCCTAGATAGTCATAGCAATGTCAGAAGCAGTTTCTAAGCTACCCTTTCAGAGACAGAAGAATGAACAGAGTGGAAATACTTGAATACACAGTTGCTGTATGTCTCTTTCTCCATCATATCAAGACCCTTCTGTGGTTTTTTGTAGAATTCCATTGTTAAAAATATTGCTTAGTTAAGTTGGTCATGACAAAGTAAATTTTATCAATATTACTTGCAATATTGTTGCTACATAAGTGTATTTGATGCAAGAAATTCATAATAAAACAAGATTAGTTTTTTATAGTTGAATTTATGAGGACACTTATCAAGTGCTAGAAAAATCCCAGAGCCACTGAAAAAAAATCTAAAATTTGATTTTGTGTGATAAAATGGATGCACATAAGTAGTTCATTTTTAATAGTCATGCTTGTTTAATCTTGGAATAAACTACAAAAAGAAGTAGAAATTCTTTACTTTTGAAGTTCAGTGTATGTCTCTGGAACGCATAGTAAGTTAAGTTCCTAATAAACAGAGAGTGTTGCCTGCTTCTTCAAGAACTTCTACATTTAATAATATTAGATTTTTCTCCCCAATTTTCTAATTGAAATTTGTTTAACTAACACAAGTTGCTGGTGCAGGGGCATTGTGTTAGAAAGGAGGTCTTTATTTCAAAAAATTAATAACTATTTTTTAATTATTACTAAAGTGATTTGAAAATGCTGATAATTATATCAGAATAAAGAGACAGAGTTTTGGTTTCCTGGGTCAGGCTGAAACTCAGCACTCAGTTCTTCATGATGGCGACAGAAATTTCTTTGTAAATCCTGCAATATGTGTCTATGATTTTTTTCCCTATTAAAAATACCATTAGGAGAATTATTCTCTAGATTCTTTAGGCTTCACTGAAAAAATACACTTACTGACAAAAAACCCTCGCATCCCAATATAAAGGACGTGATTCATTTTGGTATGCAGGCAGTAAAGTACCTTATCCCCTAGGATAAGGTATCCAGCAGGCTAAGGTCCACAAAAGACTGTTATTGGACTACGCAGTACAAGGCTTATTCTTAGTGCTTAAGCAAAGTTTTTGGTTTTATTAATAATATGCATTATCGACTACTTGACAAAATCTAATTTGCTTATAGCTGACAAATATAAAATTTACAGGGCACAAATCCTTTACTTCAGATACTTAAGATATTTATAGTCTTAATATTTTAAACTTTATAATTATTCTCACCCCATTTTTAATAGAGGGAAAGTGTTACCTGCAGTACTTAACATATAGTATCATTTAGAAATATGATGTGAAAGATTCAAAATATTTATAGTGTGATAAGTCCTTTCCTTTTCTCTACCAAGAGCCAAAATTTTGTTTGCCAAGATCAACTGTTTTCAACATGTATTTTGTAGGTTTATCCTGGTGTAAAATTTTACGGTTACATGAACATCTTAAACCATGATAGAGATAACCATATTAGTCTTAGTTCAGGCAGTGTCCTGATACTCAAGTGGCTGCATAATCTGAAACACTCGTATTTAAGAATTTTTCTTTTCACTAGCACCTGGCAGTGGAGTACCATCATAATTATTATTATCAAAAAATCCCAATAAAATTGCATATCTATATAGTTCTATGTACAACATATAATATATATATTCTGTTTAAGCTTTTGGTTAGTTTTCTTCTTAATATTTTTGTGACACATATACAAAGAAAGAAGTTTTGTAAAATAATATGTAATTTGATGTTTCTGCAGGAGATTATCTAAGTCATAGTCATTTTGCTTCTGACATTCTCATTCCAATGCATATATCTTTACAAAAATATATATAACTTATTCTATAGCCATACTTCTTAGAAGGAATCTGACTTGAAGACAACTTGCTGAATTCACTGCATCATAAAGCCGTTTTCATATTCATATTTTCCATGGAGATGATTTTGAAAGTTCTTTAAATTTCTGTATTCCCTTCTAAAATACTATGGACAGATTGTTTCTAAGTGCCTGTTTTAATCCATTAAATTTAATGACATTATTCCATTTTTATATTGGTGTCAATTTTCATTCTGGTTTTGGCTTTGTTTTTTTTTTTAATGTATTGAGTTGTTCTTTAATCCTTGACATGTTTAATGACAGGTCAACTCTACCAGAACCTGGTAGTAAGAATAAAAAAAATGCTTCCCTCAAAATTTTGCAAATTCAAGGCCTGACACTCTTTAAGTATTCCTCTTTAATTAAATGTAGCTCCACCTAATGTGAAAGATTTGTAGACTTCAAGTTTAGAATTTTATAGAATTTAACAAGCACAAACAGAAGTGGTCTTATGCTAATAACATAACTGGACTATCTGCTTTTGTGTATTGAGCCTTAGTTGAAATTATTTCATTGCTTTTTGTCAATACCAAGAAATACTGAACAGTGTTCCTGGGAGACTGAAAATCTGAATATTTATGAATATGGGAAAAATTATTAAGATAAAAGCATCTCTTTGCTGATCACAGAGTGCTCTCTTCGGGTAAAATAATAAAAGAAGATAATGTTGCAACATAAAAAAGGCAGAGCTTGATGAAGGTCAGCAAATGTGCTGCAGGCATTGAATTTGATAGTCACATCTGTCCACAAGGCAGGCCATTTCCAAACAGAATTTAAAAAGGCAGATATTCTACCATGCGGCATATGTATAATAATACCACACACCTTCATAGGTATTAATTAATGTTTTCATAGTTCTTTAAAAGTGAAACATTAATCAATTTTATGTAATAATGGATTACCTAATATTCTTGGGAATCCATGGGTAAATATTTGAATCTTGTTCAGAAAAGTTATTCTAAAATTGCAATTTAAAGATGCCCATGACTTATCTGGTTCACTCACCTTTTCTGTCTTGAAAAAGAAGTTGTTTTAGATTTTTCCTAATATTTTCATAGGCCAAGTAACTATGAATGGGCTGTTGTACATATTTAATTTTAAATTTTCCCTCCCACTCCATTTTAGTACATAATGAATACACAGAGCTGTACCAAATTTATATCACTGATCAGTTTTTAATGGTGAGGAGAGCCTGGCACAAAGACTTTCTCAAAAAGACTTCGTGGCTACTTCTAGTGAGTACTGTTTGACTTACTACAGAACACATTTTATTATCTAGGGCTTCTTTTTTTTTTTTTTTTTTTTTTTTTTTTTTTTTTTTTTTTTTTTTTTTTTTGTTTATCTGTTCCTGCTCATTCTACACACTTTATAAGATCCCTGTGTACTGTTCTTCAGTTTTCCACCACTGTTATTTATTGCATTAGTTACTGCAAAATTGTTTAAGAGTTTAAATCCATCTAGAAAACTTCAAGTTCAGTACATGCAAAAAACTGTCCTTAGATCATTTGCCCACATCTCCTGCTTCCTGAATAGGTGGATACATATCAGTGAGAGGTTCCTCTGCGTTCTGTTGATCATCACAGTTTCTGCATTTTATTTGAGAACTTGTCCTGGACACTGTATTGTTAATTATTATGTGGAAAATTATAGTGCCTACCAGTAGGATAACCAAGTATGCTTCAGACAATAATGAATGCATTTTCCCAATATTCCTGTAAAAGATATGACAAATGGGTAGTTGAACCAGGAAAAAGCAGAAACTTTCTAATTTGTAGTGCCTTATTACATATGTTGACAACACACTTTTTTTTGCATCTTTCATGGAATCACAGAATATGGTGAGTAGGAAGAGACCCACAAGGATCATCAAAGTCCAGCACCTGGCCCTGCACAAAACCATCCCCAAGAATCACACCCTGTGTCTGAGAGCCTTGTGCAAATGCTTCTTGAACTCTCTCAGGCTGGTGCTGTGATCACTTCCCTGGGGAGCCTGTTCCAGTGCCCAACCACCCTCTGGGTGAAGAACCTTTTCCTGATATCCAGCCTAAATCTCCCCTGACACAGCTTCATGCCTTTTGCTTGGGTCCCATCACTGGTCACCAGAGAGAAGAGATCAGTGCCTGTCCCTCTTCTTCCCCTCTGTACTTCATTACACTTCAGCTTGTTGTGTTCAAAGTTCAACAATTGTGGACTTCAGCTGTTGATGCATGAGCTCAGCAAACAACAGTTTTGCAAATCATTCCCTGCTAGTTCCCCTGGTAATATGTGGACTATCAGGTAATGTTGTTTGGGCTTTTTTCTATGTAATTGCTTGATTTGGTCCTTGTGGAAGAAGATAGACATAACAAGAAAAAAAAAGTTAACATGAACAAATAATGTAATTTAAAATCTTTCTGAATAAATGTTTTTTCCATTTTCCTTCTGCCTGTTGTGTTGATGGATTATTCTTTTTATCAAAAAGCAAAATATTCCATTATAATCCATTAAAAGTATTTTATAAATACGGTGTGAAAGTAGTTGATATGCTAAATTCATCAGTCATAAATGTGAACTCAACCAGCCAGAAATACAGCAAGACTAAATAAAAAACGTGATAAATAGCTAAGACGTTCCTAATCATAACTTATCTGTTGTTCTTCTTTCAGTGTCTTTTCTGTACTGTTACTTTTAGAGCTGCACTTGTCCAAACAGGAACTTTATTCTTTCTCTCTCCCTCTCTATCTCTCCATTCTCCATTTAATTCATAGTTCAGCTATGCCCAGCAAGATAAAACTGTCCTGTATACCTACTGATATTAATTATAAAATTCTTCCTAATTTGTGCAATCAAGCTTTCGTTTCACATTCTGGCCTTTCCATTCACAGTCCTTACAATGCCCTGTATGTTCTCTGCACTGGTGAACAGACACATGGTGCCCATTCAGTGGAGGAGGCAGGGGAGGAAAGAGGGTTCAGAAAAGGAGGAGAAGTGGACATTTCTGGATTTAGATAGAATGGAGAGTTTCAGTTAGAATATTTGAATTTTGTTGTTTATCTTTTTCTCCCTGTTCAGTTTTCTTGAAGAGGTGACTCATGACTTATTTCATGCTTCGTAAGAAAAGTGGCATTAGTATTTTACTCTTCACATGATCAAAACTTAAAAAAAACATGCATAATCTCCTACATAAAAGAATCAATGCTCTGCAGAGGATAAATGTGACAACTTGCAACTTTGAGCAAAGGTGACATAATGCATAAGAAATAGTAGAACTTCTTTTTTCAGGTAAAGATGGAACTTCTTGGTTAGGAGTTGTGTTTTTAAGAGGGTTATGAAACTATTAATTCTGAAACATTTGCTTAGAATTAAAAAGGTAGTTGTTAATATTTTTTTTTCTTTTTGATTTCCAGTGGTGTTCTAGTTTGTCAAAGGAGTTTCATTTCACTATAAGGTAGTTTAGAGATGACACAAAACCCAGCAGTAACATCTAATCACCATCATCCAAGCATATAGTCAGTATATACACATCTATCCAGATGCATACACATGGCTTCTGGGATACTCTCTAGGGATATTCTTTCCTTAGGAGCATAAAATTTCTCAGTGAGATCATCTCTGTTCTCCACTTGGTGCGAGGTTCTAGTGAAAAGAGACCACAAGACAATGTGTCCAAGGTTTTAGGTTCCACAACAAAATCCTTATTGGATAAGGCAGAAGGAGACCTTATTTCCTCGCAGAAATAATTACACTAACTGCTATATCTCACAGTTATTTATAGAACCCATCGAGTTCTGAACACACAACTTCTTTACCTGTTCAAGGATTTAAAAGGCAGAAATTGTCCTATTTCCTGATTTGTCTGCCTGCTGAGATGAGACACAGACTTGCCCAGTTACAGCCTAAGCATCTGGCAGCCTGCATTTGATGTGAAAGGATCACTTAGGTGGAGTGTATGCCACTGAAAATCATACAGTATTCTTGACATGTTCATTTTACAGTTTCATTGCAGTAATTTAGGGAGAGAGAAGGTCATTTGAAAGTCTGCCTTTCCGTGACCTTCATCAACAATACATGAAAGAGACTTATGAGTCTTGTCTGACACTTATATGATAAATGAGTAGCTCAAGTATTAATATATTTGTAAAGAATTTTGTTTTGTAGTTGCCAGTTGATATATGCAAATCTACTGGAAAATATAATTTAAGGGGTTTTTTTCATTGGATCTCCTAGAATTTTCTCTTTTTTTTAACCATATGTCAAAAGATCAATACATTTAAATAAAATATTCTGCACATGCTGCCTCTTCCTATTACAGTGAGCAATACATTAAAGTTTCTGTGAGTTGCTAATCCATCCTGTAGAAGAACAAATTCTTCCATAAGCAATATGATTTTTTTTCTTATTTATGATCCAAGCAGTCTGTCAGTTTGAAAACTATGGAGCTAAGTCAGCAATAAAATTATATAAATATATACTTATTTCTATATCTGTTTAACGTGGCCATTATTTTTTGTAAGATTTTTCAGTTATCAATTCTAAATTGGTTAGAGTCGAGGACTGAGCATGAAAGCAAGAGTAGAAAAGAGGAAGGGAAAGAAGGATATAAATGTTTATAAAGCAATGTAGAAAAAATGTGATGGAGAGAAAGTTTAAAAGTGCACAGGGAGGACAAGAACACAACGTTTCTGGCATAAGGGGAATTTCCTAGTGACTGAGAACATCAAAATCTCATATAGGACTCTTATATGGATAAGTAATTCTCCATTATATTTAATACATTTTTAAATTATTTTTTTAGATAATGCAATGTTGAAATGATTGCTTTAATTTAAAATGTTCATTTTTTTCCTTTTCTTTCCTTGATCTGAAAATTCTTTTCTGTGTGTAATCATCCTGTCATATGAAAGACACAAACTCTGAAGCCACCTTAGTACTTTTCTTTAGAAGAAAATGGTGCAACCTAAGCTAATACAGAACAGTTACAGTGCTCAAATTGGGTTCATTTAGACCCACTGAGAGTCTGAGAGAAGGTTAACAGGTGAGAGTTGATCTCTTCAGCAAAAAAATATTTGTGTAAAATCTAATTCAGAACTAAATATAAGCAAGAGAATGAAATAAAATATCTTGTGAATAGAATATTTCTTGTATTCATGTACCATTAAAGATCTTCTAAAAGGGAAATATACACTCTGCTTTGAACCATGGTCCCACTTTTCTGATTGATATAGAGAAAAAACAGAACAAAAAACCCCCAAATATCCCCAATAAGCTGTCTGAAAAGAAGAATGTTAATCATGGATTAAAATGAAAGATGTGACTTATAACACATTTCTTTAGGTAATTTTTATAACAGTTTTAGGATTCCTAATCTTTCAGGTTAATGGGAAAGGAATTCAAAAATCTGTAGATTTTATTTGTAATAGATTATTCACACAATGTTCTCAGTGATATACAGTCATGTCTTGCACCCAAAGAGAAACGTAGAGTTCCTTGAATATGTTTCCTTCCAGTGTGACCTATTACAATTATCTATGACATTAGCTGTCTGAAAACACTGATAATTTTCCATGTAAGAGATATTTATCTAGTTGAAGATGGTATTTGGAAACTTAGAATATTTGTCTGAGGGTAGATCTCATCTTAAGATAAATATAAGATAGAGCAGGCATGGTTTTATTCCTTCAGTCAATAAATATGTATTTCCATAAAGACAAGGGCACTGAAACATTGGGTCTGTGCCCTAGAGATCATAGGCAGTTTGGAGCTCCTAGACTGCAGTCTGGATGCCAGTACTGTACCATTATGGAAAAAGATATTCTCAGCCTAGTCAAGTCCTTTGGCTCTGCCTGTGAGCAACAGCATGGAAAAGTGCTGCAGACCCCCTAGGAGTGATCAATCACTTCACGGTTATTTCTACTGCCCACTATAGTTAAGTCTAGCTCATCACTTAAAGTATGAAGATTTTCCCTCTGTCTTTTTTTTTTTCCCCAGTTGCTCATATCTATGTATTTTAACTTGAGGAGGCACTATCAGGATCATCTACTCTGAAATTTTTTGTAAACAAAAAGACCTGCAGGTGTCAAGCCATGGTTACTTTGAATCAAAGCAAGATGTTTAGAAACACTTTCAACCTTGGAAGAAGTTGGATGAATGGAGAATGTATAGTCTGATCTAACATTTTACTACAAAACTGAATGATAACTCTCATGTAATCATTTCTAACAGTATTCAGTTTCTGACTGATTGTGTTTCTTACCTGGCAAATGGAAGAGCCTACCATTATCGGGACCTTTTTTTTTTTTTTTTAGGGCCTTTTATATTCTGAACAAGTCATCTTCGATATTCCACTAAAAAAAAAAAATCTGAGAAGACCAGTTTTCTATATTCCTTCACAGTGAGGCAGACCTTCTGTAAATATCATTAAACTGATCCATCAACTTATAGTATGGATGAACAATTTGTGTGAAAAGAAACCCTAAAGTAATAATTTAATTTCTACACATTTTGCATATGTACTGCTGACCAAGCCAAACTGTAAAGGGAATGTACGTATGATGTACAGGCAGGCTGGGGAATGAGGTGCTGGAGAGCAGTGCCATGGAAAGGGAGCTGGGGGTCCAGGTCGATGGCAAGCTGAACCTGAGTCAGCAGTGCCCTGGCAGCCAGGAGGGCCAACTCTGTCCTGGGGGGCACCAGGCACAGCATCGCCAGCCGGGCAAGGGAGGGGATTGTCCCGCTCTGCTCTGCACTGGGGCAGCCTCACCTCGAGTGCTGGGGGCAGGTCTGGGTGCCACAATGTAAGAAAGACATGGAGCTGTTAGAGAGTGTGGCAATGGAGGGCCACGAGGATGGTGAAGGGCCTTGAGGGGAAGCTGTATGGGGAGGAGCTGAGGTCACTTGGTCTGTTCAGCCTGGAGAAGAAGGGACTGTGGGGAGACCTCATTGCAGTCTGCAACCTCCTCGTGAGGGGAAGAGGAGGGGAAGGTGCTGATCTCTTCTCTCTAGTGACCAGTGATAGGACCCAAGCAAAAGGCGTGAAGCTGAGTCAGAGGTAGATTTAGGTTGGATATTAGAAAAAGGTTCTTCACCTAGAGGGTGTTTGGGCACTGGAACAGGCTCCCCAGGGCAGTGATCACAGCACCAAGCCTGGCAGACTTCAAGAAGCATTTGCACAAGGCTCTCAGACACAGGGTGTGACTCTTGGAGTGTCCAATGCAGGGCCAAGAGTTGGACTCAATGATCCTTGTGGATCCCTTCCAACTCAGTATATTCTGTGATTCTCTGACTGTGTCAACAAATAAAACCATTTAAACACTGGATTAATTTTAAATACAATTCTTTGACAAGTATAACTGGGAAAAAATTCTGTCAGCCAGACAGATTGTTGGTGGTAGAAGCTGGTATGTCTTCCCTATTTTCATAGTACTAGGGTGATGTACAATACCCTGGGCATTGTTCCCACCTGATTTCCATGTTTGCACAGAATTCCTGAAAGTTTAAGACTAAGTAATGTTTAATGATTAACGGAATCAGACACTTACAAATCACGTGTGCATCACTAAACTCTATCTTCCCACAATGAAAACTGTGTAAACTTCATTTATCATGCAGTGAAAGTACAAGTCTGTGAGCCCTGCTGACAGAATGGTAATATGTTTGAATGCAGCCATTCTCTAATCAAACAGTGGAGAAACCCTGGGGAAAAAATTAGATTGAACATTTTCCATTTCAAACTGTTTTTATACACTTGTCTTACAGAATACCACATGAGGATGGGAGCCCTTAGAATTGATTATTATTGCAAACACTATTACAGATGTTTTCAAAAAGCCAGAAATGTGATGGCTGCATATAATATGAAAATGACCCTTTCCTCATTTTATGCCTAAATTTCTAATTGACACTTTTCAGTCACAATAAATTAAAATTACTAAATCCATTCCTGATTCATGGACTTCATTACCTATCTTTTACTATTTGGATTTATGGGGGAAAAAAGAATATGTTTTTCTGTACATATTAACCTAATTTAACCAACAAGCCAGAAATTAATTTGTTATAGTCATAAAATCTTGACAATGAACCAAGTATAGAATATTCCCATCTCACTTGCTTTAATGGCATAGACCTGCAACTTTAAGTATTGTCAAAATACCACTGGAGAATAATTAAACCATGATAAATGCATTTTGTACCTTTTAAAGAGAGAATCCTTTCAGGATGGATGCTAAGGCTCATTGATATTGTGCATCCTGGCATTAAAATTTTTGATAAAATGGTTTTCTTGGGAAGGGAATTTAACTGTCTTTAATTCTTTTTAGGTGACCACCTCCCTGCAAATGCTGACAGACACTTCCTGAAGACATATACTGTTGCCTTGGTGCTGTGATAACAAAGGCAGGGGTTTTATAATATTTTCAGGCAGAACTGCTAATACGTAGAGTTACAAAACCCACCATTCAATGTCAGTGTACTGCCACATAGTAAAGGGTCCTCCCAAACACATTAAACATTGGTCTTTCTTCTTAGTTTCTTTTTTTCTTGGTAGTCGTTACTCTCTTTCTTGCCCATTTGTGTAAACATTCACCCTTTGCATAGCTACACTTAAATATAGTCTAAATCTTTTTTGGTAATTTAACTACAAACAAATCTTCTAGACCTCTTTTGAGGGAAGGGTTATATCTAGCAGCAGATGGAAGATGAATCCAGGCCTGAAAGGACTTTTAAATCGTTTTTTACAATGAAGAACTAATAGGAAACTGAATGAAACTCATTCATGAAACACTGAGTGAATTGTCAGTCCTATTCTTTTGGGAAGTTAGAACCAGAGAGTACATTCACTTTTCATATTTGATAAAGGAAAAATCATGATTCTAATGCTTCTATTGTGAACTGTGTAGAAGAATAATAATTTAAAAAAAAACACCAACATTTTTTACTTTCAAAACGCACAATTCTCCTATTCTTCTTACTTAATACGTAGTTATATTTAAGCTGTGAACAGACTTCTTTTTTGTGGATCAGGAGTGAATTATATTCTGGAAGCCCACAATAATTTCCTGTAGTTAAGCTATGTGTTTGGAATATATTGGAAATGGAAATTTCATAATGGAAAACTCTGTGAAACTCAGTTGTCATTGAAGATCTTCTGTGGAGAATGAAAAACATTGATGGGATACCAGAAACATGTAGGAGTTTAATGTTTCACCAGAGTGAGCACTGAAAGGTTAAGGAATCAATAAAAAATATGGATGTGATGCAGCAGCAATACTGAGATATATCTTCTGCTTCCTCTTATCCCGAGTTTTTACCTTCATTCTGTCAATAAAACATACATTTGCCAATGATGACACAGCTTAATCTTTAATGTGTTATTTAACAAAAAAGTCCCAAATAAACCCATATTCTTAAAAGCTGTGATGTGTTTTACACACTTTTTGTGTAGCTTGGAAATTAAAAGTCTAGGATGGATTTACAATGTAATGTATATTCTGTTTAGGAATACAATTGTGATTTAGAATTATTTCTCATTAATTCCTCTATACATTAGTGCAGTACTTGTTTCTATCTCTTTTTGTCTATGTTATTTTTTTTTTTTATCCTAGCCTGCAGACTTCTCAGCATGGTTCATATAATACTGATGGCTGAAGACTTTTTTTTGTTTTGTTTTTGCCTCTGGATGTTTTTATTAATTGTAAAAGCTGTAAAGGTGTTCTGGAAGCTAGTTACCCAGGCTGACAGAAGGCATATTGTTCAGTTATATTATTAGTAGTAGTAATAGTAGCAGGATTAAGCACACAATAATTCATGCAACATCCTTGTGTACTGGTGTCACTGTCTATAAGCTGGCCATATTTCATTACAGGTTTGGGATCAGGCAGAATTTCTAAGAATGAGATCTTGTTCTAATACGAAAGATGTTTTTAAAATGAGAGAAGTTTTGAAGAAATAGAACACATAGAATTATTTAACTGTGTTCCTTCCTTATATTTTCCAAGAAAATTCATAAGTAAATATAAAGACAAGAGGATCTCATCTTACATTGCTCTGTTGTTACTGTAAATTTCCTTGGAAGTTACAATTCGAAGTTATCTCAGGTAACTTTAAACCTAGAGTGTCTTTTTAACAATAGCATCTAGTATAGTACAATACATTTTGTATACAAAAGATATACAGAAATCATGACAGCAAGAGAACTTCTGGGTAATAGGAATAATCCAGAAGTTCTGGGACATGACAGATGAAGCATTGTTTCTTTTTATAAATTTTCTTTAAGATTCTATATTAGGACTAAATCTAGATGTGAATATTTACAGCAAAAATTTCAGTAGAGGACAAATCATACGAAAATGTCTCTTTTTTTCCCCAAAGATAATTCTGTCATCTATTAAAAAAAAAAGAAATCTATTTGATAGATTCCATTTAGGCAGAAATTAATGTGTGGAGCACTGTTGAAACTATTTCTTTCCTGTCAATTACCTTTTATTATGAATGTTTTTCATTAGATTATCTATCTGAGAAGCAAAAACAAAATTAAAATAAAATAAAACCTGTGAGATCCATTCCCTGATTTAATCACAATGAAACAAATAAAGTTAATTCACCAGTCTAGGTCTCAGTAAACTGGGATATGGCATGAATCTTATCTTACCTCAGCTTCTGGCTACAATATTAATCAATGCATAGGAGTTGCATTGAAATGCATTGTATTACCAATATCTTTAATAATGATTTGCAGGGCACTCCCAGAGTGTTAGAATGGCTTTAAAAGAGGGAGAAAAACTGCTATTCTGCTATGAGCAACCTGCAAATGGATTTGACAATGACTGACTAAGGAAAGTGTGGATTAAATGGAATTCAAGACTATGACTGAGATGATGTTTTATAATTATTTTAACCTTCCTTTTCTCAAAAGTACTTCTTGCCTTTTTTTTTACCACTGTTAAATTCGATAGGAAGGAAGAGTCAATTGAGTTCAATGTGTTCTGTGGAAGTAAATGTGGAAAGAGGTATCTTAAGTTAGAAGAGCTAAGGTAAAGTCATAAATGTAAGTTATTCTGCAGGAGGATATAGAGAAAAATGCAGTTGTAAAGAATAAAAATGTAATCAACTGATTTAATTGCCTGAAGCAGCAAATAAGTAGAGGGAAAAACATGAGACCCTGTATGAGGTGTGAGAGACAGATTATATAAAACATGGTTTGCAAATCCGTAGATGGTCTTAAATCTCTAGCAAAGCTTAAGTCGAAGCAGTGGAAATACTTAATGTGCATACCTGATGCCTTCCAAGGGAGCAGAAAAAAAAGGAAGACTACTAAACAGTATTTCAGATAACTAACCAGTATTGCAGTTGCTCAGTAATTGACATTTTGCTATTTGGATGTACTTCTATGAATTTAGGAAGAAGAATCAAATCAGTGTCATAAATCATCCTAAGAACTTTATATTTGTGTCTGTTCAAAACATGTAAGATGGATGTGCTTCAAGCTCAGACAAAGAGTGAATGTGAATATATACAATACATAATACATAAAATTATGTATTATGTTGTACATATATTCATATATAACCTGACATTGTGGCAGTATTTCCTTTGAAAATTTTTGAATATTCTACCTCCAACAGTGATTGACACTTTCATATTGTGCTTAAATCTATCCAATATGTTTACCTTTAATAAGATTTATTTATTATATAATTCTGTCCTCAAAATCTTCTAATACAAGTCAAAATATCTGACTCTGAGAAGGAAGAGTCTCTGAAGGAAAATGTGCTACAAAGTTTCAATTTCTTGAAATCCTTCTCCTATTTTGGTAATTTACCTTACATTTAACTGTGTACATCTAATCTGGCATGTGCTTAAATGCCGTCTTAAACGAGTATCTTCAAATGTATACCTAATTCAATACCCATGGCCATGTAAAAGCTGTTTCTTTGTTTCCTCTTTTTTAAAATTATTTTTCTGTTCTTCAGAAATATAACCTCTCCTTTATGTTGTCGTAGCAATTCTCTTGACTACAGCCACCCTTCCGGCTTTTCATGAGAGAAGTCAGAGAGCACTAGTCTCTTACACTGCCTATTACACCCTCCTATTGTGCTTACAATTAATATAATTTAAATTTAACAACACATCCATAATTCCCCAGTCTCACAGATGGTCCCCAAAGCTAACAGATGTCATCTTATTTATTCACTACCTGATATAATATTTGTGACATAATGATTAGCTTCTGTGCAAATAACTTTGATGTCAAAAGCAGAGAATAAAGATTTAGCAATTGGAAGGAGAAACAACCCTACACCCACGAATATATTATTTCATCATAGAATGATAGAATGGACACGAGCTGGCAATGTGCACTTATAGCCAAGAAAGCCAATATTTTCCTGGGCTCTCCTGTGAGGAAAGGCTGAGAGATTTGGATTTGTTCAGCCTGGGGACGAGAAGGCTTCTGTGTGACCTGATTGCAGCCTTCCAGTACCTGAAGGGAGCCTACAAGAAAGATGGAGAGAGACTATTTACAAGAGCATGTAGTGACAGGATAAGAGGGAATGGCTTCAAGTTGAAAGAGAGTAGGTTTATATTGGATATTAGGAGGAAATTTTTTGCTGTGGGGGTGGTGAGCCACTGGAACAGAAGTTGTGGATGCTCCACCCCTGGCAGTATTTAAGGCCAGGTTGGATGGGGCTCTTAGCAACCTGATGTAGTGAAAGGTGTCCCTGCCCATGGCAGAAAGGTTGGAACTAGATGGTCTTGAGGTCCTTTCCAAGTCATATGAAAAGAAAATCTGTGCTCTGCATGTATATTAAAGACTAAGAACTGATTCAGGAACTTGTTCTAGTTTAGATAATTCATGCCAACCCATCATGAAAAGTAAGTCCTGTTGAATTAAAAGCTTCAGCTTTACTGAAAGAAGGACTAAAAATAAAGTAAAAAAAGAATTGAAAATAAAAGGAGACATTAGTTGTCAAGGATGTTTTTCTTTCCTTCTGTTTCACTTGTCTTTGGGATCCATTTTCAGGGTTAATTTTAGCAAGTCACTTTAAGTTAAAATTATTTGAAATGCTCAGTATGTATATAGTACTTTTAAAGTGCAGTCATTTGGAAGTGATTTTCTTTGATACTATGGACAGAAATAGAAAAAAATATTTTTAAGGAGATAAATTATATTATCTCTACATAAAATACTAAATATTTATTTAATGTTCAAATTCACAACTTTTGTCCTGCAAGAGATTTCTGTCCTTGTTGAAACTTTCCTGGGTAGTTATGGGATTGAACAGGAAATGCCAAATCCTTATGCAATAAGCTGGCAGTGACTTCTTTTTCTTTATCAGTTGAGTTATATATTACTCAAAAACCACTTGTGAGGAAGTTATGTTACAGCTATTTTGGATAAATTTATTTTCTGAAGAAAAGAATTATGACATCTTATTTTCTTATTATTTTTTTTTATTTATTTATTTTTGCGTTTACCCCAAAAAATATTTCTTCTAAGAAAGGGATGATCCAGAGAATGTAGCTGTTCTTATGCTTACATATGCTGGGCTATAATACTATTAATGAAAGGTATGGATGGGGTTTTATTTTCTCGTCCTGTAAAGTCTTACCTGCCTTCTGTTTGCCTGTTGCATGTGTTCTGGTCTGGGGCCTGAGATTGTCATGGTTTTCCATTACAGAAACTTGCAATTTTTGAGAATTATTGGACTATCCTACACAATGTACACAGAGAGATACCAGTCACTCTGAGCAAATTTAGGAATGAATTCATAAGGTAAACGTTCTTTAAGTAGGAATTTGTGGTTAGAGGTTGCAGATAGCACCATAGTTACTGATATAGAAAAATGGAACAACATAAAGATGAAAATAATGCAACACAATTTCATGTGGATGGCACAGTTTGACTTGGGAAGATCCAGATCAGTTCACGGATTGACTAACAACTTCTTGGCTTTTTGTCTTTCTCTGGCTCCATTAATCTAATAATTTTTAGTATTCTTTCTTTCTCCTTTATGCATTTCATATACTGTATTCACCTTTTATAAAATATGCTACTTTATCCTTCACTAGTCTCTGTTTTAAACTCTAAGTAAGACCTTGCTGGCAAATACAAGGGTAATATCTTTTATTCAGATAAAATCCTTCACATATCACCTTCATTCACTCCTCCCCCACAGAATGACAATAACAATAATAATAATAATAGCATTTCATATTGCTCTCGCTTTATCAGATAAGCTTTATTGCTTGGTGTTATATGCTGAGTGCTGACAGACATCAGGAACTGGGCTTAGAAAATGTGTGAAATCTGACACATATCTGGAGAGACACTTATTCAGAGTGCTTTCTTTGCTGTAAAAAACCTCTTTTTATGGAACATCAACTATTTGAATATTTTTATATATAATAATTTGCTTCCAGGTATAGCATGATGTAGTCTATGTACGTATTTTCTTACACAAAAGAGTGAATGCACTGAGAAGTAATCTGTTAATGCCAGAAAGATATGTCATAGCTCAGTGAAATTTACAGAGCTAACATAGGGAAACAATGCAAGGTTGAAGGATACCACAGAAAGATCTGGTCATTCTGCAGGCGCTTGACACACATGGCCTTTAAATACTGAAATCACACTTTGTCCTATTGCCACCAGCTTCAGTAATCACTGAACCAGGGCCTACTTTTACTCACTCTCCTTTTCATGCAGTATTTGAATGTCCTCTTATAAAGCTTATCAGTTAGTGTACAGGTAGTCTTATTGGTATTGACATTTTTTTAAATTTTTTATTTTCTATCTTTTACTTAGTGAGAGATTTTAAAAATGCATACTAATTAGATTATTTTTAGTCCTCTATTAACTGAATTTTCTCTCTTGCTCATAAACCTGGATTTTTTAAAAAAAGACTATTTTTACTAAGCAGGTTTTCTTGTGATGCAAAATAAAATACCTGTCTAGGTTTTTTTCTATTTTCCTTAATCTGAAAAACGCCTAATCAGGGCTGAAAGCTCAATTCTATTCTCTGTCCTCATCAATTTTAAAGCTATTGCAGTGCCTTAACTTTGTATGTCTCACTTAGAGATTAAAGCCTTCAATTTTCTGTATCATGTCTGCAGAGTTCAGTAACTCACAATAGCCCTTAGGAAATACTGAATGTTTCTTATAAGCTAGGTAATAGGAAAGTTTGAATAGAAGGTTATGACTGAAGTTCCCAACTCATAATCTCCAGCCTTCACCTGTATGTAGTTATATTGTGCTCTTCTCACTAACCAAAAGCTGACATAGATTTTAGTTGCCATAATACTAGCAAGGTCAGTATCTCCAGACAAAGGGGGAAGCCCTTTGTGGTAGAGAATTTTCTCCTTTGCCCAAGAAAAGGCTTTATATTTCTTTTTTTTGTCCATTCTTCTCTGAAAGTAAAGGCTCTGATCTTGATTTAAAAGGATGTCTTGGAACACCAACCACTCAAATATTCCTGTTTTATAGGTTGTACTTTTAGTGGAGTAAATAGTTATTTGGCTTATCTGTAGCTCTGCATCAAATACACAGGAATATCTAGTTCATGAATGTCTAGGTATGTCCAGGTACACTTAGAATCAGGCAGGTTTTATTCATGCCCAGAGGAAAATATTTGGGCTACCTAAGGAGCTTCACTAGCAAGGGAATTCATAATGTGAGTTTTGAGGACTTAACCTTTTTTTTAATTCAATGGATCTACATCTTCAGATTTTAACACCCTTTAGATAATCATCATTAAATAGGATTTTGTTGGGGTGTTTTGAAAACTACTGGGAGTTTCCATTCACATTATTTAGCCTATTTGGAGCAAAATTCCATAGCATTAAAAATATATCTTAGCATATAATTTATTTTTTTTACGTTACAAGAACCGTCTAGGGAGACATTTGTGTGAATCTCTGATAGTTTCAGATGTCAGTGGAGTCAAACAGAATTTTCTTGTATTTTGCGGTAATAGTGATTCAGATGGAAGAGGTAAAAGAGTAATGTTAAAACCTCCGATAGACGAAGAATGAAAGTAAAATGTAACTGAAAAATACTCCAGAATCAACAACAATAAAAATTGTCAGGCACTCATAAAATTTTTTAAAAATAATTTCTAATTAAATTCTTAGGAAAAAAGAGTAGATGAACAGAAGATCTGGTATAAAACAGATATGTTCTAGCACTAATAAAATGAAAAGATAGGAAGAATCATATAATGAAAAATTAAGTAAGTGCAAAAACACAGGGAATGAGACTCAGACATAACAATGGGAAACAGGTGGTAAGGAAATGTTGTGCCAGCTTGATAGCCACTAAAATCTGGTAGAGCAAATATGGTTATCACTGAGAAATGCTGTCACACCAGTAAGTACTTGAAAAGAATATATGCTCGTGTAACAGAATTTATAACATCCTTGGTTTAAACAGGCACTTTACTGGGAACAGTGTTGTCCTTAACTTCCTAACATAAAATGTAATTGACTGAGGAGGCACTTATCAATGTCTACAAGTATCTGAAGGGAGGATGCCAAAAGGATGGATCCAGGCTCTTCTCTGTGGTGCCAAGCAATAGGGCAAGATGCAATGGGCAGAAACTGATGCACTGGAAGTTCCACCTGGACATGGGGAAGATCTTCTTTACTGTGTGAGTGGCTGCACACTGATACACATTGCCCAGAGAGGTTGTGGAGCCCTCCTCACCGGAGATATTCGGGAGACATCTGGACACAATCCTGTGCCATGTGCTCTGGGATGGCCCTGCTTGAGCAGGGAGGTTGGACCAGATGACCCACTGTGGTGCCTTCCAACCTGACTCATTCTGTGATTCTGTGATAATAAATACAAAATGCAATTAGCTGATAACTGTGAAAGGTGTGAAAAACCACAAGACTAAAGCTTACCAATAACTGACGGACTTTACAACTAGGCTCAAACACTTGCAAACTTTAATGAACACGAGGTGTGCATCCTCACGTAGTGTATTTACATGTCGGCAGGATGTCAACCAGATCCGTGAGTGATGCCCCTAGGAACTACTGTTAGAGAAAGGTCCATCCAAGTTCCATCCAAACGGAGCTTCAGAGAAGGAGTTTGAGGACAGAGCCAGCAATGCCTTGGACCAGTAAGCTGGGATATTCTCTTCTAGGGGCCTTCGAAAGGACAGAAAAAATTCTGTGAAAGGACACTGTGTAGTACTCTCTAGCAGAAGCTACAGACACTGAGTAGGTAAGAACTTCAGATTGTTTTCCAGAAACCTCCTGGTGCCAATGAACCGCCTGTGGGGACGAAAATATATGATAGAGGACAGAGAAAGACTGAACAAAATCTTCAGACATAGTAGCATGATCAGAGGGAGACTCTTAATGGTTATCCCAGTGAAACACCAAAGGGCAAAAAGTACATTCTTTTCAGGACTAACGTTACCTAGCCTTGGATCTTAATAATGGACATGGCTTCATATGGGCTCACCATATTAATTCTCTTACCGTGGCAAGAGTAATAGCTTTTTTTAAGGTATGTTATATTTTATCCTAAGGTACATTTCTAAAATAGATACCCAAACACGTCCGTTTCTTGTGTAAATTGCTTAGTAATAATAATAATAATAATAATAATAATAATAATAATAATACCACCTCTTAACTTTCTTTTCAACAAGTTGTACTCTTAAAATGTGGTAAAATAATATAAAAATTTTATATTTCTTGATCATAAAATTATTATTTTTTTAAATGTAAAATAAATTTTACAAATCTTAAGAGTCAAGAATGTCACAATGCAGGGCTTATGGATTTCACGAATGCTGCCAAAAGCTGTTAATTTTTTAAGACAGAGACCATGCTGTCAGAAATTTGCTCTTTCAATTAATATAAAAGTCATTATATAGCTTATATTTTCTGGTCACCTACATCTAAGAAGCAGTTCAAAACACTTTAGAATATACAGTCTTGTTCACCATATAGATACAACTAATTTACAGTGAATCTATTTCCAAGAGATTCAGTATCTTTCTGTTTAGTCTATGCATTTCCTGTTTTGTGGAAAGATGTTTTTATTTCCCTGCTGATGTTTATGTACCTGTTCTGTAACTGTATTACAGCTTCATTGCTGCAATCCGTTGACTTTAATGGAGTTATTCTTTTCATGTAGTCATTCCCAGAGTTATTCTTTTCATGTAATCATTCTCAAAGTTATTCTTACACAAGGATAGTCTGTATGATTTCTCTTTATATATAACCTAAAGAAATCTTTGTATTCATTGTGCATATTAAGAAAAAAAAAGTATTTGTGGGCAAAAAATAAGGAAATCATACTATACATAGCAAATTTGGAGGCGTGAATGGGTAATCAACTTGAAGTCAAATGACATAGCTGCAGGAGGCACGAGTTTACATTCATGGATACAGTCTTCTTGCTCTGCACTCTTCCAGCATGCCAAAATAGCTATAAACTTGGCGCAGGAATCTGGATTTGTAACTGCTTTGCATCACTGCACAGCAGTTGGAGCACTCTGGCACATCTGCCCCTAATCTGATGCAAATTGATGCAGGAAGAGAAACTTCATAAAAATGTCTCAGACTTCCATTGGGAAGACCAGACGCAGAGTTGACATAAATACTTCACTAGTATAAATCATGAATTCAGTGGAGCTGGACTGACTTACATATGACTTACATAAATTTCAGATCTAGACTCAGATCCTGCATTGTGAAATTATGAATAGAGATAATGCATTGATGAAAATCAACAGCAATGTCCACTAGGAAGAATGTTCAAAAATAGTCTACATAATGCTAAATAATGACTCTTCTCATGGGGTGCCAAAACAAAGTGAGCTATGCCACGAAATATAAACATAACACATGGCAACCATGAAGGTTCCATCAAAAAAGTCATCCTTTTTGTTGTCTCCTGGTTATGTATTTTGCTAGCAATATGCAAAAGAAAGCATCATTTCAGCCACACTTTGTAAATATTCAGAAAAGAAATGCTACTCAAAGTTGCTTGGCATAGTGTCCTGAAACACCACTTTGCAGATGTTGTTAGTTTTGGTTTCATGTATTTTTTACTCAACTTACACTGTAGTATATAAAATGTTTATATAATGCCTGATTTTTTTACTATTCACATTTAACATCTTCATGATTCACTTGCACATTTTCATTGTTTGGGTTCTTTATCCTTTTCTGATAAACAGTATTTTATTGATTCAGCTGCAGATTTTAATGCCTCACAATATACAAATATTGCCTATGTGTAACAGTGCGCACTTTGATGTTCCAATCAGATATTTTATGGATCCAGCTGCATACTTTGGTGATCCAGTTGGATTCTTGATTTTCAATATAATTGGTAGTCACACTATGCTCTACGTTAATTAAAGTGATTACAGTATTTTGAAAATCAGTTTGAGGAAATAAACTGAAAAAAGCCCCAACAAATCTAAAATCTATTTTTTTGATTTTGTTTTTTTCTTAATATGCCATACTACACCAGAATTTTAAGTCAAGAAAATTTCCTTCATTATAATGAAAATACAAAAACAAGGCATGATGTTGTCATAAACATGTTGGGACCCATATGAATTCAGGCAGACTGCTCAGTGTGCTGTGCTTTGCTAAGTATTTTGTAGGTAATTGAGGCTACCAAAAGACCTTCTGGTCTATCTTAAGCACAGAATTTACAAGACTTATAGATTTATTTAATGTCCCCAAGATACATCAATGGTTTCTTTTAAACTTTCTATTAATGAAAAAACATCCCTATTCTGTTTAGAAATTCTACTATATTGGGTTACTGTGCACTACATCAGTCATCTAAAGGTTTCTGTTTTAAGAATTACCATACCTCAAAAGTGAATATGTTTTTACAGTTTGCTGTATGTTTTTGCAATTCACCTTCAGACTATATCAGTGTAAATGTTATATGAGAGACATATATAAAAATAGAAAAGGGAACCAGAGGCATGGATATTTCTCTGCTCTGGTCACACTTAAGAATGCGTTGTCTGTATCCGTTTCAGCTTCAGAGAACTGATCCTTAATAAAAAGAAAGAAATTTCTACAGTCCTTTTCTTCTTCTGAAATATATCACAGTCTACCACAGTCCTTTATTTCACTCTGCCTATCAGACTAGCAAAAATGTTTCTTAAACTAATCATAACTTTGCTATAGCCCAAGAGAACATGTGGAAGGTAGGTGTGCTTTAGCTCAGCTCGGTACTTAGCACATACAATCTGTGGATCACCAACGGCAACACAACTTCTGTCATGTGGGTGTTTACCTACAGACTCCTGTTTTCAAAGAGGAGTTTCTTTAAGATACTTTATGTAAAAAGTATGAAATAAACTAATAAGAATAATATGGGATGCATCAGGTGCAGTTACTTGCATCTTTATTTTTACTGTCTCACTAAATGTATGAAGTTCATAGAGTTTTTGTTTCCTTCCTAATTTCTTCCTATACTTCTTTCCTCTTTATCCTAATGCCAAGATTTTAACTGAATATTTCTGTCACTGTAGCTTATGGAATTCAAGCAATTATCACTATAATTTACCTCACCGCACAGATCACAGTCACTTTTCTTTGAAGGGGCATTTCCTACCTTTTTGATATCTTAGTACTGACATTTCTATTTACTTCACAGAAACTCTTACTTTTTGACCTGGAATTATGTCTTCTTTGATAAGAAGTTTCTGTCTCCTTTAACCTTAAGCATACTTATAATTTACTGTTGTTTCTGTTGTTGATTTTCCTGGTGAATCTGAGATTCAGATTAATTTTTTATCAACACAGGAAGTTATGGATGCAGAAGCTTTGCTGATCCACACAAAAAATGGGTATTATATGAGTTTGGAAATGGAAGCTAAGCTCATATCTGATTAACTTCAGTTTTCTTCTCTTTCTTTATGCATAGTGAAGTTTCTAATTTTTTCCCTGTTTTCTGTTCTTGAAAAGTAGTTTCTACACACTTATGGGTAAGACAGGCTTCATATTTATTTCTTCAATCTCTGTGAGTTTCTTAAATTTCTCTAATTTTTTGTCACAGTGCAACAGTACCTAAGAGGTAAAAAAAAATCAGTAATGCATCATTGACCGAGGATTCCTTGCTTTTATCACATCAAAATATATAATTAATAGACATTTTCCTAAAACTCCTTCCCTTGTGCTTCGGCAAGTTCCATAATCACTGGTGGTAAAATACCATAGTGATACTGAACTTGCTAAATAAAGCTTTTCCTATTGTAAAAAGATCATGTGGAAATTGGGTGCTGAGAAAAGATAGTCTTTGTCCTATCTGCTTGGAGAGTTAAAGAATTTTGGTGCCTTATGCCAGTTGTACAGACTTTCAGTAGGCATAAAAACTACTTAGATATGAAAGTTATTCCACAGGTGCTATTCTACAGATGCAATAATATAACTACAAGTTGTTCTACAGATGCAATTTACCAAAGATGGTGACTGCAACTGGTGGAGGCTCTTGGGATCTTGTTCACTGCCTCCATAGCAGTTCAAGCACATTTTCCACTTTCATCAGTTTTGTCTTCCACTGGGTCTCCATTTCAGCAACTCCCAGATATTTTTATTTTCTGGCCATCTCTTATTCTGTTTCTTCAGCTTTAATTCCATTTGTTTCTGTTATATTGTGCCTTTTGCTAGCAGTCCTGAGGTATCCAGAATGCTACTGACTGGGCAAGCCTTGGGTTGCCCATCTGGTACTGAATTTGTATCAGCAACCTCTTTTTCCCCCTGGTCGTGCTGCTTCAGCTACAGTATAAATTCCTTGAGGTTTTCTCCAATACAGTGTATGATCTCCTCTCAAAGCTCTTCATGTTCCCTTTTACTAAACTCTCAAAAACTCACCACAGGCTAGCTTGTCATATATGAGTTTGCAGTATCTCCTTCACAGTTTATATTGTTCCCTACAAAACATAATTCTCAGATAGAATATTGATGTTAAAAATGAAAGGGGATTCTCCAACTGAACAAATTGGAAAATTTACCAAGGTTTTCTTCTGTAAATTTGTACCTAATTCTCTGAAAGAGGCACTAGCTTGTATTTCTCTACTTGAACAGAAAAGCAAATTCTCACCTGTGCTGATGTTAGGCTGTGATTCAAATTGACAGATGAAAGGGAGGAATCTCATCAACAATGCCATAACTGCCAAAAAGGGTCATTCTTACACTTAGTGGTAGATAGTCTATGGCTTTCCAGCCTCAGGCAGCTCCCCAGCATTTATGACTCCTACAAAGGAGTCAGTTTTAGGACTTGATGCAGGATAGTACTGCATAGGTCTAGAAGCTGACAGATGACATTCTGAAGATAACACGACAAGGTTGTCTTGGATGCAGCTCCATGACCTAGTCTTCCGGTAATCAACTAAATCCCTAAAGGTCTGTTGCAACTGGAGCCAAAGTTGTTCTGATGTGTTTAGAACATGACTTGTTGCCCTTACAGAATCACAGAATGGGTAAGGTTGGAGGGGACCACAGAGGGTCATCTGGTCCAAGTTCCCTGCTCAGACAGGGTCGCGTGAAAGCGTGTTGCACAGGATTGCATCCAGATGATTGCCGTCAGATGCACCAAGAATCTGGTTCATGACATTCTCTTTAAATACTCTAGGTAGTTCCCACATGATCGTTGTTTCTGTGATTTTGACTTTCATCATCAAGAAGTGAGTCCTCACTTGCTAAGTGACAAATAGCAGGAGAAAAA
>WEKY01006526.1:3083-16610 GCA_013390045.1 Picathartes gymnocephalus | reverse complement strand
AAAAAAAAAGGAAAGATTTTATTGGTTTTGACAATGAATATTTTTGAACACTCCACTCTTTGGAAGATGACAGAAGAAGGTAAAAATATGTTTTAAGGGTGAAATACTTTGTAAAAAATCACTCACTGACTGAGGCACAAAGAGTGGTTTGGATATATCCCTTGACAAAAATGTCTTCTTTGGTTTTGTATTTTTGTCCCATAGAGATGGAGACCACAATGATAGAGTGCTGTTGTAGTGCTTTCTGCCAGAACTCACTTTTCGGGTGAACTCTGTGTAGTTATTTATGAATTAAAATGTTGTAAGGGATACTTCGGTCAGCACCTATCATCTCAAAATATCTTATTATCCGCACTATGGGAAGCATTTTGGGAGAAAGGTCTCACAGAAGTGAATTAGATATCCATGGAATGATAAGAACAGCAGGTCTGTTTTCCTGCTCCTTGGATCTGATTTGGCTGATTTTCAACCTTGACAATTTTGAGCTCAGTGTTTTTGCATCCTTTACTACAGGACTAGATATAGCCTGTGGTAAATATGGATATTGTTTGTTCATTAACTGTGTGGATTATTTTGATTTTTCATCCAGTGAACCTAAGGGAGGAAGAGAAGGAACACCAGCAAACAGCAAAGAGACAGTGTGCTAAATAGCTTTAAATGAATTTTCTAAGGGCTAAGTAAGCTTTGAGATGTCTGGTCTGTTCAGTAAAATCTGCACATTGATTACATCTCTGTAAATGTAGGATAAGTACAGTGTAAAGGTCAACAGATTAAACATGTAGTTTAATCAGCAAATTATGCAAATGAACATAAATGAAATATACCATTCAACTGTTAAGATCAGTAAAGCATGCAACCCTATTAGTGAAGTGTTTGAGTGCTGGCCATTTTAAATCTACACCCAATTAACTGAACTTTAAGAAAGTTCAGTTGCTGGAGGAAATATTTAAAAGAGTATATCAGTCAAATTTTTTTGTCTAACCAATATTTATTGTAATGTACCTACCTAAAATATGGTGACAAAAATTTAGCAAAATTTGTAAAAAATTGACAATTGTAACAACAACATAGCTGCACTTAAGTTTTTTTTCTCCATCACTGGAGGGTGAATATCAATTAGCAAGTGATGAAATAATATAACTACTTGAAATAAGGAGATCAATGAGGTGGAATTTATGGACATTCAACAACGACTGTACATGGCTCAAGTAGCAAGTTCCCTCCCAGCTCCTCGTCTAGGTCAAAATCAGCAAAGCATTTAAGTACATCCATAACTTTAGGTGTAGGAGTAGTACCATAGAAGTCTTTTTCTCATCTGCTACTGCTGATGTTATGGAAGTAGAGACTTGAGATCAGGGCTCAGTTGTGCTAATTGCAGTTCTTAGATTTAAAAAGATACAGCCTCTATCCGACTAGCAATCTACAGAGACACAGGGTGGGGGAAAACATAGTTATTATTCTCTCCTCTTCATCTTCCTTCTTTTTTTTTGGTTTTTTTTTTTTTTTAATCATAATTACAATAATTAGGTTAGAAATTTTGGATTGTATCCCAGATATCATTACATATATGAATGGGTTTCAGAAGTTCATAGCAGCAGTGAACAGTATTAAGACCAATGAAGAACTGTTTATATGCCTAGAAAGAATAATCAAAATTTTCAAAAAAATAGAAAGATTAAATATCATGGATCAAACAATTTTTTTGTGTCTCTTCCTTTTTTGTAATATTTTTGTCAGTTATTTTGCATTTTGGTAAGTAAACAGCTTTAAAGCAAGTAGCTAGAACTATTTTACAGGTTGAGCTTTCAATGGTATTTAGTTTGGAACAGAAACATGGTTTTCAATTAATTTGTCAATGGTTCTTGTTCATTTTGATTCAGCTCATATTAGGGGAATTTTTGGAGCACTGTTGGATTTCTTTCAGATGGAACTGTTGGAGGATGTCCTTCAGGGACACACCTAATGCATTCCAGCAGAGGATGATGAGCATTCCCAGTCAGGGACAAGACTAAAGATAGTGTTTATTCAACTAAAAGAAAAGGGGAGCAAGGGAACCCACCCTGTATGAGCATTGTGTAAACATTAGTTTCTCAACAATTCTTTGGCTATAGAGATCATTTTCCATTATTCTTTACTTTGTGCTAACAATATGTGTAATTACAGTTTATCAAAGTTTCCCATTCCTCCCCCCATCCTACTTTCCATTACCCTTTTGCTGTGAAATTTTTGAGGTGATAAATGATGCAACTTGATCACAGATTTATGGTATGCAAGGAACAAAATAAAGGCTCCTAAATGTCAGTACATACCGTTAGTATAAATGTTTAAATCAACATTTGCATTTTATTGACTCACCTTTGTTAGTCAGAAATTTCTGTTTGATGAAACAACTGAAAAATAAATCACAGCTTTCCGTTGCAGGTATAGGTAGAAAATATCTAGAAAAAAGTATGCTTTTTACAACTACAGATCACTTGGCTTGGGTGAAGAATCACAGGGAAGTTTTTATTGCATCCATGACTTGTATATCTCCCTGTAAGTTTTAAGCATGAACCTGCTTCTGTCTTCTACCTTCACTATAAAAGTATCCAATTGCCTATCCACTGAAACAGTTCTAGTTCTCCCTTTCTACCTCTTGAATGATTTTTCACTTTTAGGAATGTTTATCTCCACTTTGTATCCTTGTACACTTAGCTTATGGCATCTCATGGTGAAGCAGAGTAGAGAGAATTCAGGGAAAATACCTTTTAATTTGAAACAGCTGAAAACATTTTTTGAAAAGTAGAAATAAAATGCACATTCATCAATTGTTATTGAAGAACCCTTTAAAATATGCTTTGTCAGATTGAAGATTCTGTTTCTTATTTTGCATTTTAGGATTTTTCCCGTGGAGGAGTAGTTAGAAAAACTGACCCATTCAGCCCTCACAAAAGATGTTTTCTTTAAAAAAATACAATCAGAAGTCATGATGGTGATTAAAAATAAATTATTTGAAGGATCAATTTTCTATTGGATGAACTGTTAAAATGAACATTAGTAGCTCATCACCCATAGTATAGCCTTGTTTTGAACAGGAGATATTAGGTAGTTTTTCAAGTGCCTAGGTTTGTTGATATGCTCTAGAAATCACATTCCATTGTGCAAAAAAAAGTACAGAAAAGGGATAAGCACAAAAGAGTGACACTATCATCATCATATCACAAAATAAATGGAATTTCAGTTTTGGAACAGATGCAGACAAATAAAATATAATCCATCAAAACATCCCTGTACTGTTACATTGCTGGGACTAGTTAGAGATGCTGGTAAGATGATTTGTGCCTTAAATGTCAGAGAGGAAACACTCAAAACAGGAATTTTTTTTTTTACATGAAAAAAAGAGAGCAGGATACACCAAGGAGAAAATAGTACTTTATTTCACCTTGTTAAAATGGAGAGAAAAACATCTTTAAAGATCTAGACCCAGGTTAATCTAATCCTTTATGCATGAGGATAGAAGCAGAGTTGAATGCTATATAAGGACTATTTTAAACTCAGACAAAAGTTAAACTGACAAAATATACACATAGATGTGTACATACACATATATATGTAGATACGATGAAAAGGCTTTTTCAGTAGAGGAATGGTAATTGATCAGATTTTGAGTTCTTAGATTTCAAGAAGTCTGAAAATATAAATCTAGTTCTTGATCAGGCATTTGGTGAATCATTAGTGCTCTTGTAACTATCCTGCCTTATATATAAAATTTCCACTGGCCAGTCCTATCAGCTTATTTCTGTGTGCTTTTATCTCCAATTTCATCCAGTACAACTAGGGTTGAACTTCTGGGGGGTTTTAAAGTTTCTGTAAGGCAATATATAGCCTATTGAAATGCCATTCTTTCAGGCACCATAGAGAACAAATGATGGTATTTACCTTTGATTCAAATAGAGATTGGTATTTTCCATCTGATCCAGCCTACAGAGGAGAAATAGGTGTGCCTTATGGAGCCATATTTCCTACTGAACAGTCCAATAAATAGAGGAACATTTGGATGAAATAACCTTTGACTTTGTTTCCTTAACCCACTTGTGACTGTGTGCTTTTGGACATATTGCAAAGCACTTGTGCAGCATCCAGAGTACAAATGAGGCATGTAAGTGTAAGCCTCGTGAATGTCCCTTCTGCTTCACACAGACCTGGCCACCCATCACGGTGTGTGCTGTCCCTTTGCGCGGCATGGAACACCCCTTGCACACATCAGCCAAGTAGGCTCTGTAGCAATGCTCACTGTGGGAGGAAGGTCACTGTGCACATTTGTCTATGTATGCGTATGTCTCTTCCCTGTTCCTGTAGCTTTTGCATCTATTGATTTTAGCCAGATTTGACAGACTAGTAGAGGTATCAATGATAATTAAATGCCAGTTCCAGTTTCTTGCACTTTTCTCTGTTAGCAACTAGTGTCTCTTTGCTCTCTATTCTAATTTTCCATCTAAACCATGCTAACAGCTTTGATATTCAGAGAAGCTTATGAGCAGTCACAGTCTGAACAGAAATTCCTGTTGGTTGATTTTACTGATAGTCCCCACTACTACCTCCAAAATACCATGTTGAAGAGGGTTACAAGAAAAAAAATTGGCAGCTTGCATTGCTCTACTCTTTGAGGTGACCAGATTAAATTTGTTGTAGGTCCTGAGCATTATCAATAATTTCTCTGTGTTTTATATGGCAGTTTTCCTCCCTCTACACAGTATGTTATAGAGAGAAGAAGGGGAGAAGAGACCTGTTATTTTGCACTGATATGGACTATATTTGATCCTCAATTGACTATGTTTATAAGACTATTATTCTACGTAATGCAATATTATTGTACAAAAGCAATTTCAAAGTCACAATATCTCACTTTGTGTTTCTCCAGAAAAAGAAGCAACCCTATATTAGAGAGTGATATGAAAGGGTAATACAAAATATAAGTCTAGAGAGTTCCAAGGAAGAAAGAAAACAAATGGCTTTAAAGAGAGGCAGATATCTGACTGAAGAA
Source organism: Picathartes gymnocephalus (assembly GCA_013390045.1). Taxonomy (NCBI): domain Eukaryota; kingdom Metazoa; phylum Chordata; class Aves; order Passeriformes; family Picathartidae; genus Picathartes; species Picathartes gymnocephalus. The sequence continues at coordinate 11,587 of WEKY01006526.1, read as the reverse complement.
AGAGCAACACAGATTCCTGCACATGGTGGAAGGGATGTGTCTTAATATAATGTCCCCATTCTAGGAAACACTTTAGTTTTAGGATTGAAACCAGCATTTGAAATGTTGGTCATTTCTAGACAGAAGGAATTAATGTATAACTATTTATTTATTAATTAGGAAAGTAGTTACGCATATTTCTGGATGATCAGTTTGGACAGTGGGTGGCTGATACCAACAAAAATGTTGCTAAGTGTTACAGAAATATGTAAAGGAACCACAGTGCAAACATATCCACAGGTAACTTCATAACGCTTATGTTAAGATTTCAGAAGAAGTTGATAGAGTTTGATATAGAGGGATAGATCAAAAATTATTGATATTCAGAAAAGGAAACCATGGAAAAAATATAATATAGCACAGCATGACAGAAGTCTCAAATCTTTGAGAGAAATACGACAATTGCAGATTTTTTTTTAGAATCAAAGCATGCGTTCTACTTTAAGTGAGGTTATAAAAGTAAGGTGTATTTGATAAAAATATTTATAGAAAAGAAGAAGTACGTAGCCAAGAAAAAAAAAAAGGTGGAATGGGACTCCATGAAGAATGAAATGACTGAAAGTCACTTTTTCAAAGGGGATTTTGGTGGATATAGTTGATGTTATAGTTGTTTATTGGTAATACCTTTCTCAGCAGCATAGATAGGCTTTTCTGAAATGGGGAGGGATTCTGGTGTAGGGGAAAGGGAAGTGTGGATTCTGAGTCACAGTGCAGAAAGTAGGTCTGCCATAACATCCTCTGTGGTAAGCTCAGGAAATGTGGATTAAGTGAATGGACACTGAGTTGGATCCAGAGCTGGGTGAATGGCGGAGCTTGGAGGGCTGTGATCAGCAGAGTAGAATCCAGTTGGAGGCACTGTAGTCAGTGGCATTCCCCAGGGATCAGTTTTGAGTCCAGTCTTTTCCAACTTGACCTGTATGAAGGGCTAGAATGTGCCCTCAGCAAGCTTCCTGATGATGTCAAACTGAGGGGAGTGGCTGACGCACCTGAAGGCTGAGCTGCCATTCAGTGGGACCTTGATAGGCTGGAGAGTTGAGTGGAGAGAAACCTAATGAGGTTCAGCAAGGGCAAGTGTAGGGTCCTGCAGCTGGGGAGGAACAACCAGCACAGGCTGGGGGCTGATCTACTGGAGAGCAGCTCTGCTGGGAAGGACCTGGGAGTGCTGGGGGATGACAAATCGGCCGTGAGCTGGCAGTGCCATTGTGGCCAGGAGGGCCTGTGGTGTCCTGAGGTGCACTGGGAGCAGTGTGGCCATCAGGTCGAGGGAGGTGGTAGCACCCCTCTGCTTGGCCCTAGGGAGAGCACGCCTGCAGTGCTGTGCCCAGTTGTGGGCTAAGCACTGCATGGAAGACAAGGAGCTACTGCAGAGGGTCCCGCAGAGGTCAAAAGGATGGCGAAGTGTCTGGAGAACCTGTTATGAGAAGGCCCTGTGGGAGCTGGCCCTGTTTACTGTGGAGAAGAGAGAGGGGATCTCATTTGTTAATGTATGTCTTTTGGAAATCAAGAAACAGGTTTGTGGAGGTGAAAAATGCAGATATCGTTAATTCCACAGGCAAAACTGTGCCATGAGAAATCGAAGCTGTCTTTAAAAACCTAGCCACTAGGTAATTAAGAATTTTAAAAAGAAACTCAGAATAACATACAAAAGAACAGATATGTACATCATCTTTGAAACTGAAATATATTATGACAATTTTAAACATGCACAGTATTACATGAATCAGCCATATGAAGTGAAATTCCAGTATAAATTCCAATAAGAAAAGTGCCTTTAAATAAATGAGTGAACTAAACATTAACAGGTGTCTGAGAGATAATACACCTCAGCAAACAGCGTACAGTTTCCATGAGATGAAGTGCTGAACAGCCTCAGGAATGAGCCATCCAAAAGTTTCAAATTTCTCTGACTATCTGTCTCTCTTAATACTGTCTTTCTTCATATGCTATAGTATCAAGTCAACATCATTAATGAATTGATTCCAGAAAAAAAATCCCAACACTTACAAATATAGAGCTTGTGTCTACTTAACGAATTTGTCACTGAAATCCGTTTCCTATGGAAAAGAGCATTAATTCCCCCTGGCTCTTTTTTTTTTAAAGACTTCCAGCAGATGATGAGAAAGACAGTAAAATACAGACTGAGTGTCACCTTCTAGTTACAAAACAAAAAATAAAAACATTTCAAGCAAATATGGATAGTAGGCTCACAAATTATACTGACAGATTTAGACATATCAAACAAAACCTCTTCCCTCTGTTCTGGAGACTACTAATTTTGTGTAAGAGTTCTTGCACAGAATCAGAATTCTCATTTCCAGGGATGTCATAGAAATCACTAATCAGTCCCTATTAGCTTGGTCATTCCACTCTCCTGGGCAGCCATGTCGTGTATTCAAGGGACAGTAGTCAATAAGGGCTGCTACAAACTTCCTAGCTGTGTTTATACAAATTTTTAGAAACTTTTCATACTATCTCTTGATTGGGGGACTGTTGAAGCTAGGCACTATAGAAAATCAGATAATATTTCAGATGCTAGTTTTTGATCATACAGTGACAAAGAGGGAACGCAGCTGATCCAAATTCTTATGCTTTTCACTTTTTATCTCCCATGTAATTTCTCTATCTAGACTACAATATCACAAAAGGCTATACTCTGGAGCACATGTTTACAGATAAATCAGGCAGGAATTAACAATGGAGTGCACTTTTATAGAAAATCTATTTAGAAGTACAGAAATTAATAAGAAGTTAGAGTCTTTCTAACATGCTTTGTAAGCAGTTCAATACAAATTCTACAGGATGTCTTACTAAAACCTATAGGAAAGCTATATCTTTCTATTTAGTTGGTTCTGTTTGTTGGAAAAATCTAGACTCTGAATGTGCCCACTGTGGTTTTTTTTTCAAAGGAATCATAATTATCTGTGGTGTGCATATTCCATAGTCTTTTTTGCTTAGGATATACATTCCTGAGTCAGTGATGTATCTAGTGTTAGAATTTTTACTTTTCTAACCTCAACAGTGTATATTACAGGGCCATAAGAAGGGCATACTGTGAAGAAATATTGTTATGATCATTTACCAACAGCTGCAAGTTATTATACATTAGACTGCATTTATTTTTCAGTCTGAAGGGAGCATTAAATTGACAACAATGCAATTTAAAAATTGGTTCTTACTTGCCTACCATTCTCTATTTAAATATATCAAGGATGTTATTTATTTTCTGGACTCTCTTATCTTTTCCGTATCTTTCTAAAAAAGGCTGGAGTGTGTGTCACAGCAAAGCTTCCTGCTCTCTGTAACAATGCCCTGCTTTACCAGTGAGATGCTGTTTATGAGAACAGAAATATATATATTCATTTTATGTATGTATATATTTATTTTTGAAGTAGAAATACCATTTATATCTTCAACATTTGGTGTCAGGTCTTTTTTCTCTCACTTGCCTCATACAGACAAAAAGAAGGAGTAAACAAGAATGTCTGCTCCTTCTACAGGAAAATAAAAACAGAGAACTTGTATTTGAAATCAAAACTGTAAAACAAAGAAATTCTTTAACTGTAAAACAAAACTGTAAAACAAAAAAAAATCTTCCTTCATCCTCCTTTGGAGAAATAACATGCAAATATTTGCACTTTTTCTGAGATATCTTCTGCATAATATTATACACCCTATTTTGTTTTTGTCATTGCTGTCAGTATCGATATAGTATTATACTCTCCAGATCATGTTGAGATATCCACCTTGCTCTTCATTGTTTGCTCTCTTCTGTAATTGAAGATTAAATCCACACCACAGATATGGTTCTCCACACTACAAGTTTGATATGCCCAACTCTACTGTTGATTTCCCCAACATGTTATCAATTGTAAAATATGCAGATATTAATCCCTAGCTGCATATTTTCTTCTAACTACAGGAACAGGAGAAGATTTATACATCAAAAATATTTTTTAAATTGTTTGAGAAGTTTCAAGGGTAAAAAGAAAATGAGCAAGAAGAAATATGAAAAAATCCTGTATTTTTATTTTAATATAAACATTTTTGTTCATATAAACAGTCTTTCTCCAGTAGCAGGGTTGTTTTACAAAGCCCTTTCTCTTAACTGGATTCAGATAAGACAAAAGTGTTGTTATGATAAAATCACTATAAACCTGACCACAGGCCAGAAAGATCCTCTTTTGAGAAGATTATAACCTCCTAAATACCTTCTAAACTTAATTCTAAATTAAAAGCATGTGTTACTTTTAACTGGTGGAAATGGTTTATTGACCACTGATATTAATGTCCAAGAACAAAGGTAATAGAATATGAAACATAGATTTTAAAATCTAACACTGGCACTAGAAACAGAAAATCACTGACATTCAGTGACTTCATATATAAATATTTGGTTAATCCCATTTGAATTATTTCTTAATGATCCAGTGATGTTGCAAGTTGTCTTACAGTTGGCAAGACTACAGAAGAGATGTGTATGTTTGTGAACATGACATTGATGTCTGTGTCAATTTTTTTTTATTTCATCACCGGAATATGCCAGGTTAATACAATTGTCACTTAGTTTAATATACATTGCCACAAAGAACTTGTACACAAATATAAACCTACACTATTTGGCTTTGACTGCATCTCCTTTCCTTTCCTGGCAACCCAGTGAAATTGACATATATTCATGATCTAATCCAATAGAGCATGTGATTAATTTCATGCAGTCACACCAAAGGCAGCATTCACATGCTTGAAGTTAAATAGTGTTTGTCTTGACTTCTGAATTAACAAGAATAAAAATTTAAATGCTCATTAAAAAAAGATAAATATCTTCAGACTTTTTTATTATCCACTCCATCAGACTTACCCATGAAAAAAGAAATTTTGTAATCCTTTTTGCCTACTTGAGGGAAAAAGTCTCATCAGCAAATAATGAGTTAAGAAATTGTTAATTGATTATGAGACAATAATAATGCATTGAAATACTTAAATTTCTCTTTCCTTGCCAATGAAATTAATCTTCCTTTGTGTGTTTAGTCTACAGTTTTTCTTTGTGCCTACATACAGGGCTGGAAAGAGTAAGTTTATGGGTAACATCCTTTTATGGGCATTCCTCATGCATCACATTAGAAAATAGCAGTATGTAGCCACATGTAGCCAGAAGTCTTCATGAAAAATAGTAACATTTGAAGCCATTCCTCCCAGCATACATGCCTATTTACAATTCAGTGCTTATTACATTTCAAATAAACTATTATCAGATCTCTTATATGCAAACTATATTTTTCCAAAGAAAGAAATCTCCCTGAAATCCCCATCTGTAATTCCAGGAACAGTAAGTACCTTGATGTATTGGCTTAAATTCAGAACAGAACATATTGATATATTTTCTTTTTTCCCATCTCTACATTAAACTCTGAGAAAGTGCCATTTCTGAAAACTGCCCCTTCAGTTTTGCTTCCAGTATATATCAACAGGCAGGAATGCCATGACATTTTGTACTACATACTTCACAAACACTTTAGCTCCTGTCACTTATTTTGTCAAGTTTCAGTTTGTTTGTATTATCTAAGTACTGACATATATTCTGTAAAACCTCAGTACTTTGGGCTGGATTCTCATTAAAAAGTTTTTGTTTTCATCAGTGTTTAACTTCATCGGCTTTAATAGTGTTGCTTTTGATCTACAACAGCTTGTGAAAAGAACAAGAAGCATCCTTTCTATCATACACTGAAAAATGTTTAAAGCAATTATCTCTTCCTTTCTAATAGAGTGTTGAACATCACATCTGTGACCTGACTATTCCAGAAATCCTCCAGCTAATACTAATTTCATATACATGTGGTTTAATAATCTTTATCTTGAAGCCTCTGTTTGGTGATCTTAATGATGTTAAGACTACTCGAGTCTGCTGTTCCCAGAATGTAATGTACTGTTCTATCTCACTTCCACAGACTTGTTCCATTTGTACCTCCACTGCCTTGCAACAAACTTTTCTTCAGGAATTGTCAGCTTATATGCTTAAAGAAATTTTCAAGACTTATTGCAACTTCCAGAAGTTCAGGTAGTGTCAGGATTAATAGTTGTATCTTTGCCATGCTTATTTAGCAATGCCTCTCATGTTAACTGCTTGCAGAGGATTGCTGTACATCATATTGATCTGTGGGATTCTCCCTCACAGTTGAGATTTAGCCATTTACCAGCTGGTGCTGTGACATTTTACAAAACTTTTGGAATAGAAGTACAACAATGGTTCCCTAGAGAAAGAAGGTGATCAGCTAAATCTCTTGCCTACATTTTAGAAACATAAAGGTAGTAACAACAGTACTCATTATATAAATGTCCATTTCAAATAACATCATACCTAGCTTTTGAGCAGCTCATGAATTTTTCACGAACAGGTTTGTAAGGGCCTAATACCCAGAATGTATATAATACGCTGATGAGTCACAAAAATATGATTTTCTTGAACAAAGAGAAAATGTCTTTTATTTAAATTCTTTTGAAGGACTTGCAAGAGGAGATTTAGGAGACTCACTGCATTGCCAGGCACTTCTTGAAGCTGTCTGCAGCTTGCCTGTAGAGCTGATACATAGAGAAATTAATTTATGCCAGGCTCATGGCTGTTCTTACAGTCTTCAAGGAATTCCTAACGTCACTGAAGTGAGTCAAAGAGATTTCACATCTGTCATAACCTAAACATATTAATTTGAAAGGTGTTAAAAATGCCTTTGCAAAATACTTTTGTAGATGTTTTCTGAGTGCTCTGTTTCACAATAGTAGGGGCAGTTATAAAACTATCTGCTATGACTTTCTCATTTCTTGTCTGTTCTGCTCATATCTGATTTGATATGTATGAAAAGGCAATCCAGATATATCAGGGCATAATTTCAGAGGACTTTTCTCATAAAGTTTCACCTGGGTACATAATTTGCAGGTAATTAGAGAAAGGTAACTCAGCATTAAGTGTCTAATGGTGTCAAAAATATCTACAATTGATTCATCTTGCAATTGATTTTGAGGCCAAATAAAAGTTTATTATTAAAACTTAGGCCTGATGGGTATATTTGTAATATGAAGTGTTTGTAGCTAATAATAATATTATTAATAATAACAATAATAATAATAATAATGTTATTTGAAAGTTGTTAAAATGCTTTTATTCAGTTCTGGGTATCACATGAACAAAAAGATATTGACAAATTGTCAGGAATTTACATGTAAGTAAATATAAGTGAATGTAAGTAAATATAAGTGAATGTAAGTAAATATAACCAGACTGATTTGTGAGTGCAGATTAAAAGAACTAAATCTGTACAGTTTGACTAAATATTGACTAAGGTCACTAACAGTCTAGCTTGTGTGAAGCTCTTTTGGCACAGACATGCTCCTGAGAGAACAGCACATCTATGGTAGACCAGAAAGAACTTCAGAAGGGCTTTTTACTTTAAGGACATTCATCTCATTCTGATTGTACAGAATAACAGTGTGAAGTGAAGGATATTGACTTGCACAATCTCGTGTGTTCATTTATCCCATTATTTAAGAACAATGTCCTCAAATACCACTGACACAAAGAGTTGGGAATAAATGGTCTTCGTGCACTTTCCACATTTTTGGTGAAATATAATTCAAAAGGATGCTTAGCCTAGAAGATAGAAGCAAATGTTGGGGTTTTTTAACCTAATTTAAGATAATCTGGACATTACCAATAGTAGAATTCACATCTATCTCAATGATCATTTTTGGTTTTTAATTTCTATGATTCTAGGAAGATCAGTGTATAATGATTTTAGCACAAAATTTAGATACTTGTATGAAAAGGGTATTCACGGATTTAGAGACCTGTGGAAAAAACACCCCAATCATCAAAGCATATAAAAATATGAATTTAACATAAATATTTAAATTTAACCTAAGAATGGAATAAATCAGAGTGAAATGTGAAAGCTGAAAAATAATAATCCAATTTCAAGTCAGTTTGAAGGTTAACTATGTTCCTGACAATGTTGCTTATAATTTTCAGTTTATAGAAATTCCTGCAACAGAAATAGCTGGAAGATACAGAAACAGGTTTTGAAACTCTATTTAATTATTTGATTTCTAGTTTTATAAGCTTCTTAAATATTGATGGGGGGATGAGGACAAGAAGGTAACAAGGAGGAAAGTCAGAGAATGTCTAGGAATTTCATATTCCTTCTGATTTTCAGTTTTTCTAAACTTGAAAGTGTTTTGACTATGGGTCTTGTAATGGAAAAATGGCAAAGAAGCTGTGGAATTTTTAAAAACTTAATCATAGAAAAAATTCTTAGAACCTTTGCATAATAGGTAATATTTGCAATGACAGTTCCAAATAGCAAAAAACCCCATCCTAAAACACAGTAACATACCCTCTACTGTTTGTTTACTCTCTAAGAAGAAATTAGTTTATCTAAATATGTTTGCAAAACATAAGAGAACAGGAGGTACAAAAC
>WEKY01006525.1:49936-107954 GCA_013390045.1 Picathartes gymnocephalus | reverse complement strand
ACCCCCACCCCAGGTTTTATTTCGTGGATCCTGGTCCCATCATTACAGAAATTGAAAGGTTACTGGAAGTTTAAATTCTAAGTCCTATTTGTCCTGTTAGATAAAAGTGAAGGGTTGGATATCAGGAAAACAATCTCTCTGTTATGTTGTAGTAAATAATTCCTAAAACAAAATGTACCTTTTGTGTACAGGAGAAATAAAAGCTTTGAGGTTGCATTTCTTTACATAGAAATATCTTTATGACTTAAAAACCCTTACAATACAGATTCTGAGGCTTATCAGATGACAAAGAATAATATGATCTCTGTTACTCTATGGTCCATGTGTGAAGGAGAAATTTCAAAGCCAGAACAATATAAGATTATATATGGCAAGCTCTTAAACAGAGTCTTTTGGCATGCCATTTTGGATGAAATAATTGCACCCAACAACCAGAGAAGGAAAATAGATACCAAAGGATTCATGCCAGTAAAGCATGCTACAGAGACATTTGTTAACTCCGCTGGGTCTAGTGAAAGCCTACAGTATATCATTGCACAATTGCTCTCAGGACCTTTAGCTATTTTGTTTTATAAACCCTGGGTGCTGTTCAGATGCAGAGGATTTGGAGAAGGGAGGCTGCAAGCAGATAGATAATCACAAGACAAATTCAGCTTTTTTTTTTCACGTATGTTGTGCTCCATGGTATTTACAATAGCAGCAATCTGTTTTCATGACAGCATGTTCTTGTAAATCCAAAGAGATAAACTTTCTCAGCTATTTATAAATCAGATGCTTACATTATGATCTCCTGCCAGTAACTCTAGTCACTCTTGAACTTTACTGTGTTCTGTTTAACAAATCTGTTTGTTACTGTAGTGCCAAAGGTGACAAAAATATACTGGAATCCTGTAGAGAAGATGCAATAGCTCTTTGTGGCTGGGACAGTGATGTCCTGCCACTGTTAGGGTAAAGGGAAGTCACACACCTTAGTCCCAACACAGCTAGGAGCCAACAATCACAGATTCTGTCTCAGATCTGCCATTAACTTGTTGTGTGGTCTTGGAAGAGGGTTTTGTCTTGATAAAATGAAATCAGTATTATTTCTCCATTCTTCAGTATTTTGATGATTTTCTTTTAGATAGTGCGTGCAATTAAGCAGATTAGGGCTAGCATTTTTCCTCTTTCCTTGATTCATTTTTGCTATTAATTGTACAATTATTAGAATTATTAACAAGCAAGATGGATTTCATAGCCTCCAGGAAACACACCACAACAAAAGAGAAACAACTTTGCTCTTTTGTGTATTCTTTGCTTTGAAGGAGTTCAGCAATTTGCTGTACTCTTCTCAAGGTAGAAAATGCACAGTTACCATAATTTATAATTAATCACTTCTATGTTGAATAACACTTTATTTTAATTTCCACAACTTGTCTGTGTGAGCAGATCAGAGATATCTTAATGGGGCTGTTGGGAGCTTTTTGTTAAGCAATTTACGAAATTCTTGGACATTTTCAAACCATTTAAGCAGCAACTGCAAGCTCCTTTAACATGTAAATATAAGACCAACCATATTTGATCAGGCTACAGGTCCATTTAGTTTAGTTTAGTTCAGTTTAGTTTAGTTTAGTTTAACTGCAGCCAAAAGTAATTAGTAAAGCATGTAAGAGGAGACAAAGCATATGCACCAGGATCTGCTCACAGTTTCTAACAGCTTGGGGCTCAGGTATCTATGGATAACAGTAACTTTAGGAATCATAAAAAGCACACTCAGCGTTTTTGTCCAGACCATCCAGCAGTTATGACATATAGAAGTATAAAGCATGAGAAGGATATATGCAATGTTAAGCCATAAGTGCAGCGCAGAGATGCAACTTAGTACAAATTATTCCATTAACCCTTTTCCTTGTTAATTAACTGCAAACCTTAACTCATCCTCCTTACCCAAATACACTCTCACACACAAACAGAAACCTTTAGAAGTCTCTCTCCCCCACATTAACAGAAAAAGATGTTGAAGTCTGAAAGCCTAAGAGAAGTAAATGTAGAGAAACCCTACAGAAATACAATAACCACACCAAAGAAAGTAATTCTGCATCTTTTGTAGCACAGGCAGGGATAGTGGAAACAAATGGACTAATTACTGTTCATAAGTCAGTACCTCAAACTACACACTAAGATTGTTTTAAAAGCAGGAAAGTCATAGCTGGATCAGTAGTAAATAGACACAGGAAGGATATGACCAATTTTTTAAGTACTCACATGTTTCAATAACTTACAACTGATCTTTGAAACTTGGTAGCTCAGCCTGATCCTGGGGCCCGCCTTTTGCTAGGGCTCAGATCGCCACAAGATGCTGGGCTGAGCTGAGCTGTGAGCACTGGGAATCTCCAGTGTCTTTGTGCTATGCTCAAACAGCTCAACATTACTTGCACACCCAGTAGTCTTCCCAAAATATTCTGTCAACAACCCACACATATCATCACTTCAGATGCAGGAAAAAAGGATCCTTCCTTCCCTTCAAAATACCCTTACAGCTTCTAAAAGACACATTGAACTGCTGTAGTTCTGGACCTAACTTCAATCTGGTGCCTCACTTCCCACTTTTCACTTTTAACCTTATGGAAGGAAGTTCTCTGTACTAATCATAAACCTAGGGCTTGTTTCCTGAGTGCTGTTCATCTTCTGAAGTTTAAAAAACCTGACGGCAAAGAAAAGGGAATGATTTTGCCTTAGAGGATCATTTCCTGTCGCATATCTAAAGGAGCAGAGGAGGAGAGACCAAAGGGTAAAGAATGAAAGTACTGACATTCCTCTCTTCCTGAGTGCCAACCTCATTGATACCTGTATTGATAAAGGTAGAGCAGCCCTTGATGTAACCAGAGGAGTGTGTAGGCAAACTGACGCCCTTAACTGTGGCGCGGGGCTGAGTTTATGCCCTGTCTTTGGGCATGTATGGCCTAATTCCTCACAGCCCAGGGCAAAACAAGGAGCTAGGCTTTATCTGACAAATGGGAGGGAGGATTTGTTAACAACATCCTACTTGTGTTTGGGTCTTCCTGATTATGGAGGGACAGAGTTTTTCTAGTGCTATGATGCTGATGTGATGAAATGAAGGATTCCTGTCCTAGTTCTGCCCACAGCCTGATTGGTGTCTCTAAAAAGTAATTTCATTTCTCATTGACTCAGTTTTCCCATTCCTACCATGAGGAGAGCAATATGTCTGTTCAAAAGGTCCTTATATGTAGCCATAAGATAAGAAGATGCTCTGAAAGCCACATACTTATATTTTGTTTTAACAAACTAAATATTGCAAGAAAGGATGGAATTATGTGTCTTTAAGTAACAAGAGTATTAATTGATGGACTGCTTAAATGCATAACAAAGATGCAAACAAATTCTATGTTCAAACGGAAAACTCTGTGTAATTTAAGCAATAATTTCTCTAAATTTTGAAGTTTTCTACTGCTGTGTTCCATTAGCATTGACATAATGAATGTTATCCAAATATTCTGATTGGCACGCTTTATTAAGTATGAACTACAAAGCAGGAACTATATTTTGGGGACAATCTATATGTTAACGTGTCTAATTATGATACCAGAGTATGCCAGAAACAATTGGAAAATTATCGTAATCATATCCTTTAAAATTATGTTAGACTTTGTAATGAACAATTTAATGTGATACAAAATTACCTAAGTTTGAAAAGTGTTGAGAGGCAAATGGAAAGCACAGGATTATTTTAGCTCAATTAAACACTGATGAGACATTTTAAAGACTTTTCCTCTTAACTGAAATACCATGTGAATGAACATACAATTATGAAGCCTTAAGCAAGTCATAATACTGATATTTTTTATTGAAAATAACATTTGATTGCTCGTATTTTGAAAAAACATAATCAGTTAATAGAAGTTGACCTTTGTCCAATATAATTTCTCTACAGTTGTCAAACTCATGCTGCAAGACAGTTTTAGCCTCACCCAAAATCTTGTAAATGTTCTTCGAACTATAAGATTTAGTTTTATTCGTGGTGCCCAGGATACCAAACCTTACAGCTATGGTAGTGCCTTCTGTGGCCTGTGGGATACCCACCTAAAAAGGACATATGGTAGAGTGTACTACATTCTACTCAGGGAACATACAGTATTTCTCATTATCTAGGAGATCAGGAGAACGTCTCTGGGTGGATAAACGCATGCACATAAAACCTTCTCCAAATGTAAATGACTGTTGCATTTCTGAGAATTCTGAATACTCATGTTTCAAATGTATATGCTTGCCTTCCTCTGTAAGTCTGATTGAATGAAGCCAACAAACCTTGAACTTCTTTAGCCTTCCAGTATGAAGTGGGTAGGTATGTGTGTGTATTGTCAGGAGACTGTCAAAGATTTAATTTTATTTGACTACATTGTATTTTCCAAAAGAGAAAAGAGTGTACTGGCTACCATAGACTGCTCTGGGTGCTATCTAAGGAGAAATGAAATACTTCAAAACAGAAACATCAAAAGACTTTGAAACAAAAACAGTTTCTCCTAATCTTGGATCCAGGGTATGTACTGACTTTGCAGAACCACTACAATTAATTCTAAATGATGTATGAAATGAGTAATTCCTGCCTAGAGACTACAACTCGTGCATGCATTCACCAGCTGGCTGTGAAATGTGCTGTAATATTATGCTCAGACATGTCCAGAAAAAGAGTTCATACCATTCCCAGTATTTCTAGACATTTTTATTTTCACTTTTTTTTCACTTGTACTGCTTCTTCAACTACTACTCCACCCCTCTGCCTGTCCTTGCACTGCAGGGCTGATCAATTCTCCCATTTCTTCCTGTCTTCAAGATGCAACCAAGATGCTCTGCTACAACACTCAGGTGTTCCCAATGGGCTGGCTGTGCAAAGGTCTGTTTACAAGAAAGAAAGAAAGAAAGTAAGAAAGAAGGAAGGAAAGAAATAAGAGCACCTTCAATTTCCTGATTGAAGAGGATGGAAGCAAAAAAACTATACCTTGAATGAGGTAGAACAAATAATTGAATTTCTGTCCCCCACCTAAGCTGGACACTTACTCCCTCAGATACAACATAAGAATACAGAAATTTGTTCTTGTAAAAAATTTCAAAAGATCTTGTTTCTGCCTCAGTGGTAAGACAAAACCAAACCAAACCAAACCAAATTAAATAACAATGAAGCCATCATACTTTATAGAAATTAACTGTTTGTTAACAACATGCCACCCAAATGCTCTCCTATACCACTAGCAACATTCAGTAATACTCAAGAATTGCTGGTATAGATTGCACATACATATAGTTATTAGATTTTGAGGTGCTTTGCTGGTACGGTGCAATCTGTGGATTTTGTAAAGGCATGTGTCAGTAGACCATATGGTTTTGTACTGGAGTTCCAGATCCCTGAATGGGGTCTTGAAATAACAACTTGACAGTGTAATAAGTGTTGGCCAGCAATGTAGCAAGGGAGCATGCTTCATGAAAATATGAATATATCCACAGAGACTTTTCTTTAATTCTGCCTTGAAAATTAATTTTTAAACTATCTTCCAAGTCATTGACAATGTTCTTAAATTTCACTCCAGTGACTCTTTGGTTCCTAAAAAAGTGGCTTCAGTTCTGATCATGTGGAAAATACTTTTGTGATGATCATAGGAAATACTGACAATAGTTTTATATGTAAAGAAATCCTTAAACAGTTCTTCTTAAAAAAAAAAAAAAAAAAGACAGAGAGAGCAAAAAAAGAAGAAAGAAATAACAGAAAAAAGCAGAAAGCCCATCTAGTGAACAACTAATTGCCAAGCACATTTGTTACCCTAATAGTGTGGTTGCCTGTTATGTCTGCTGTGGTGATGGATGGAACTAAAAATGCAAATGAGTAGCCCATGTGTTAGTGCATAGCACAGGGAATGATAACTTGTATGGAGTAGAGGAACACAATCAAGGCACAGCAAAGCCATAGTGCAGACTAGAGATAATTTTGTGGCTACAGAAACACACTCCCTTTCTGTCATGTACAGAGAACATCTCCAATGCTATGCTTCGTCCTGCTCAGTGTCAAAAAGCTGAGTGTCTGTAGCAGGTTTGGTCTAAGAACAGCACATCAGACACATCATAAGCCAAGAAAAAATAAACAAATTCAGATTTGCCAAAATCAAATCCACTGTCTGCCTAACAAACTCACAATCATTGTTTTGTTTCTTTTCATTCACACCTAATGAATCAAACAATCTTCCAGAAGGTGACGGTTAATTAGAAGGTCACAGAGCAAAAGTACCTGCATGGTGACGAAAGCAGAGATTTCCCAGGGCCATGAACAATGAGGAAAGATTGGTTTCTCTAGTACATGTTTGCAGTATGGGCATTCTAGTGGCACATGCTGAGATTCAAAGGTGAGGAGCAGTAGGCTGCAGTGCAGCAATAAAACACCTGCAGGAACATCTTCACTATGCCAAAATCAGAGGATGCACACCTACAAGGCAGTACTGCTCAGACCAGTAGCAAATTAATGATCTCACATCTTCCTGGCATGTTACTGGTGCTTTAGGAAGGAGAGTTCCTAAAAAAACCAGAACAATACATTCAGTATATTCAATGCCAATAGTAAAGATCAAGTGTGTGTTGACATGCCTGGCCATAATTGTCTATGCAAGAATAAAGAGGGATGCCACAGAAAAAAAAAAAAGAGCACCACAGGTTCAGAATGCCCTACAGAGGAAAAGATGTTCTTGCAAAGTCCCAGAGAAGTGAATCTAGGTGACCTCAGTCTCTTCCTGGATGAGTCCCCGTTCCTCACTGACTACCACGATATCCTCAAGAACTACTAAGGCATGGGAATCTGCGATAACTTGGACAATTATATTTATTTTTGTAAATAAACCTAAAAAACATTACACTCACTTGGAGAAAAATTGTTTAAGGACTTCAATATAAAAATATTTTCTTAAAAAAATTAAAAGCAACTCATCAGTTTTCTTTTGCTTTCTGTTCTATCTTCTGAGGCTTGTTCCCGTTTCTGCTGTTGCATTACATTAAATTTCTCTTTACACCCTTGTTCTCTCCTTTTTTGGCAGCTATCCCAGTCTAGGGCTGCTCCTGTGGCATGTGTAGAGGTTGCTGTGAGTGTCCATTTGTGCTGACAGTGAAGTCACACAGAACTCCTGAGACAGCACTGTTTGTGAGACAGCTGTAGCTTCTTATCAGCAAGCACTTGATAAAGCACTTCACTTAAAAAAGAAAAAAAAAAAACATGAACAATTATTTTTTTGTGCTTGGTATACATGCAAACCTGAAAAAATTCTCCTGGAGGCTTCTAAGGAAACTGGAGTGGGAACTGGGAGATGGCATTTTAGCCTAAGCCATGGAAGGACATCCTGCTGCAGGTTAGAAGTGTCCTTTGAGCCCATTGTATGCAGAATGAAGCTTTTGACTAGATGTCTGGCATTTTTTAATGAAAAATTTTCTAAAGGTTGGGCTTTTAGGGTGAGAGCCCCTGTGTGATTTAAAGCTGCCAAATAGTAATGGATTGACTTAGGCAATGGCTAGTTAGCTATAGCCTCACTAAAAAAATGCATCTCAGTCCACCACCTTCATTTGGACCTAGTTTCTCTATGGTAAGGAAAGAAATCTTGTCCTAAAAATTATATTTCTACCAGGGTGTAAGCATTACCTACCTTATTTCTGTGTTTTTAATGTGTGGTTTGCAGACAGTCAGTGGTCAGAGAGATACATCTGAGGAGGTGAAGAGAAGAAATGGGGAAAAGAAAGACTTTTGTCAGTAAGCTTGAAGTTTCTATACAGGTATCAGCAGCTCTACTGGAATATGGCTGAGTGCACACATGTATCAAGAAAGGTTGGGAGGCACAGACTCTGTCTTTCTACTTTCATGAGTATAGAATCCTTGAAATCTAAGTACTATATTTTACATTTGACATGTAGATAGTGGCAAGAGTTTAAACCAAATGTAAAGGGGCCACTGGACTCCAATAAAAGCATACTTCTCTTTTTCAAGAGCAGACAAGCAAAGACTTCCCATATCTAGCCTTTCTGACTAGAAACAGGACCCAGCTTTCACATTTTTGTGATCTTATGTCTGGCATGTACTTCCAAAGCCTGTAACATTTTTATCCCTGGGATTGAAATGTATCAGTCCCCAGAGGTGATTCAAACCAGGGCTCTCTTGGTAAGGAACCACAGGCTATTCCAAAATTTGACAGAGACATACTTTAGCCACAATATTCAAAATAATAATCAGTTTCACAAAATACAGTTTTCCCTTTTGAAGGCTGAATTGTCTTGGCCAGAATTATATGCTAAAACAAGGGTCTAAGGTGCCTTTCTTGGCTCTGCTGTTGACTCAATCTCTGCCTTTTAGCAAGCCATTTAATTTTCCTATACTTTCACCTCCTCCATCTGTGAATTCAAATATTAACTATTTATGGTATTTTCTTGGTGAGTTACAAGAAAAACTGGCCTAAAGACTGTGGTCCAAACTTCCTCTTGTCAAGAAAATAGGCACTGGCATTCAAATTACTCACAATGGAAGAACAGCAGCAAGGACAGTAACGGCAAGCTTGGATGAGATCCTCTTATTTCCAAAAAACAATAAGGTCAAAAATGAAATTTCCCACAAAAAGGTAGTGTGGTTCCTCTACTGCCAATGTCTTGTAAGAAGACCACTTGGGTCCAGAAAGTCCAAATACCTGCTTTATTTGATTCAAACTTCAGTGACTGGTATCACAAATCATTGTTACTTATGGGGTAGTTTTCTCCACTAAAGTTTGCAGAAAATCTTTTTGTTCTCCACAATATAGAATGAAATCAAAGGATGTTTCTGCTTTTTTAAATATATGCATACTTTTATCACATCCACTGTGTTTTATTTTTTCAGGTTCAAGCTGGCATAACTCCCAACCACAGGTACAGAATGGCACGTATACATTTCAAAAGGTTTTTAATGCACCAGGTTTTCAGCCAGAGAATATGGAGAGGAAATAAAAGGCAAATATTATAAAAGAAATCAGAAGTCAAAGTCAAAAACATGGAAACCAAGGCATAAATAAAAACAGAGCCAGATACCACAAAGCCAAAAGGAATCCAAACAACATCTTTCAAAACGTTCGCATGTTTATGAATTTGAAAGGTGTGAAATAGCTGAAACCAAAATCTGAATAGCATTAAACAGAACTAGCTCTAAAAGCAACATCTTAATTTACCTTTGAGAAGAAATATAAATGCTGAAAGATATGATAAGGGGTATTTCTCTTTGTACAAATATTAGGAGGGCTGCTTTAGAGTGTCCTGGGTGATGAAGGGGCTGTTGCTGTATCCCAAATCCAGCTACGGCCCCAACTCATCAGAGCACTGACTAATTTAAACTGAAGCATTTCTGTGCTATCAGCCAAAACTTGGGAGAGTTTATTTTAGTACAGCTATTAAAGGAGAAAAGGTGAATGGTAGTTTTGTGGCTCCTCGTTTTACAGACAAGAAGTAGGTCCTTTTATATCACTCAAAGCCTAGTTCAATTCTTTATAGTAAGTGGAGGGAGGAGGTCATCTCCTCCAAAAACCTCTGGAAATTTTTCTCAAAACCAACTCCATAGTGGGGCCTGTTTCCCCTCTGTGGCGTTGAGGAGAGGCTGGGCTGGCCTATTTTTTTTGGTTTCGAGAAAACTATTTATTTGGCAAAGAAAATTGGTTCTAGGTTGATCAAAACAATTCATTTTTTTTTTCCAAGTGTTTTGAATAGATTTGGCCAAAAAAGGTGCAGGCTTTTCCTTTTTATGTTACACTACTTCATTTCAGTTTATTTCAAAGCAAAATGTTTTGTTTCAAAACAGTGGTTTGAGATCAAAGTTGCCTAAACTGAATACAGAAATAAAATAAAAACAAAATTTAATTAACAGACTCTAAACTGAAGCATTTTTGGAGACTGAATGGAAAGGTTAATTTGACTTCAGATAAAGTTCTGAGAGAGGGGTTTGGTTTTTCAGAACAAAAAGGAAAAGAAATATCCATTAACTATTCATTCAGCCTTAAGCTGGAGTTTTGGTTCAGCTGGTTTTTGAGAGACGAGTCAGCTACAAAGTTGAAATCCAAACTGGAAATTCTCCATGTTTTGGGGAGTAGGAGAAGAGAAAACAGGATGAAGCAAAGGAGAGAGAGGGTGTTGGAAAAAAAAAATGCTAAAAATGACAAAAACTAAAAGCCAAAAATAACCAGTCTGATTTAAAGGAGAAACATGTCAGCACAGAATTTCCTTAGCATTACCCTATGTATATAGTAGAAACCTCTGATAAAACTTACATTGTCAAATACAGAATTTCAAACAAAAAAGCATCATGCAGGGCCTTGAAAACTGCATATGAGGGAATGACATTTCATTATAGATAAAATAAATGAATTCAGTATAGCTACAGCATTAAAAAGTTTGGAAAAAAAATGTTTCAAAGAGGTAGACATAATTAATACAGTAGTTAAGAACACTTTCATATTTTTATTTTTTCTAAAGTAATATACACAAGAAAAAAGTAATCTTCAGGTTTTTGAAGGGATTTTTAATTAGTATAATAATAATGATGACAATAATATAATAATTATTTCCTCTTAAATACATTTCTGTGTTCTATCTTTGGTTTTTAGGACCTTTTTATTTCTGCTCCAGCAGCTGCATTCCCTATCACAGTTTGTCACATCATCAGTCATACAGCTACTGAAGTCAACTCCCCCTCAGCAGAAAGGGACACTTGTGAGTTTATATTGCTGCCATAAATTTTTTGGCAGTAAATTTCTTAACAAATAATCCCATATTCTCCTGTATACAGTGCACAAACTGGCTAATAAAATG
This sequence comes from Picathartes gymnocephalus, assembly GCA_013390045.1. Classification (NCBI taxonomy): domain Eukaryota; kingdom Metazoa; phylum Chordata; class Aves; order Passeriformes; family Picathartidae; genus Picathartes; species Picathartes gymnocephalus. The sequence continues at coordinate 97,115 of WEKY01006525.1, read as the reverse complement.
ATTTCTACTTGGGGATTTGTGGAATGCCTCCATCTTCAGTCAAATGTGTAGACAGAAGTATCTTGTAAAATGTACTGGAAAGTTCATAAGTTTCAGAGTTTTCAGGAATACTCCACCTGGTGAGAAAAGCAGATTTTAAAAACCCAGACTTTAAAGTTCTCCAAGTTCACCATGATCATGAGCCAAGGAAAACCTTAATTAGAGTCAATGGAGAAAGTTGAGTAGTTAAGAGCTGGCCTTTTGGGGCTAGCAGCACTTGAAGAAATCCAATTATTAAATAATAAGTTATTTGTGGTTCTGAGGTTTGCATTGTGAATATGTTAGCCCATGCTTTATGCCAGCCTCTTCTCCCTGACCATTTTATCTGGAGATGTTTGAAATAAAGTACAGCACAAAGCTGCAGAAATACTTGCAGGTCTAGACTGAAATTGGGATCACTTCTCATCTTCACTTCTGGCTCTTAATAATCATTTGGCAGTGCAAACAGAGTTTAAGTGGGTATAATGAGCTTTCCAAGAATGAAAATGAACATTACATCTTGCTCATATAATAAATAACATTTTATTTTTTGTCACCCTTTATACATAACTCAGTAGCCCTCAGAGTTTCTCACCATCATTGAGTAACCTCATCATTTTATAGGATAGAATGAATAGTGAGAAAAAATAATTTTTGTGATGCCTAAACTTAATTTGTGCATGTGTTCCAGTTTAATTCAGTTTTTGCAATAGCAAACTCTGCATCTCACAGAGGAGAGTAATTTAAGTGCTGAAAGAAATGCAGTTTATAATTACATAAGTTACTTCATAACACATAAAGATTCCAGGTCAGCCAAAGGAGAAGCAAAACCAGTATATGGCTTAGGAGGAAGTCTTATCAAATTAGATTAATGAAATTTCTAGAGAAGTAATAACAGTAATCAGTGATGGAAGAACAAGAGGGTAGGAACTCCCTTCACCAAACCTCATATGACTAAAAGCTTCCAAGCTGGGTATCTTCATCCCAATATGTGAGTCTGCTGCAAAACACTGTTGGTTTTGCCCACAAATCATTAGCAGTAACAATGAAGAACTGAGAGCAAAGTGCTATCAGGAGCACTAGAGAGGCCTGAAGACAAGAAAGGTTTAAACTCGAGATAAGGACAAGGAAACAGTTAATGAGACTTAGATAGAAAGTGGGATTATACAAAGAGCCGAGTTTCAACAAATGTGGTAAAAATTTCAGATCTACTGAGAGGGACATTTATAACATGTGAAGAATATGAGAGTTTCATACATTTAAAAATGGAAGGGATCCTAAGTACCTCACAAAAGCAGGGTGTTAATAAAAGCAAACATTTCTGCAAAAAAGTAAAAGTTCCTGCACCAGAAATTGAAGGAAAGCCATGGAAGCCCCTGCCCTTCAGTGCAACAAAATTTATTGCAGAGGCCAAACAAAGGGCGAGGTGTTCATGATCTCCCCTGCTCAAATCTTTCTGGGCTGAAAATTATGTTGTTATTTTTTCACTCTCTCAACGTCACGATGACAAAAAATATCATGCAAACCAAATGCATATTAGAAGAAACCTTCCCAAAATCATTACCCTGAGAAGAAAAGGGAGTTTCCTTATCTCTCCATCGGCAGCTCTGGTGAGAAGTTTGCCTCCGGTCTATGTTCCAGTACTTGCCCATGACCCAGACACTGTAGGCTTGTTGCTGTCTGGTGGTGGCCAGTTCCTGAGCATTCCTTGATGCATCCCTGGAGTTTGTTGTGTTACCTTGGGGAACTCAGATGTGCCAGTAAATTACAGTTTAAGGATGCCCGCTGTTTAATTTAAAAAGTAGTCACTCATGTAATATAAATCTTTCTGCAATGAGATTTATTTTCTAAAAAATTCCTTTTTTCAACCCTGGTCATTAGGAATGTATGTTTGTGAGTCGAGTCCTAATCTCTTTAGATTTTGGAATCTGTGCGTTTTAGCTGTTTGTCTACATTCAAGATCAGTTCACACATATATCAGCTGGCACGCACCATGTTAACAGCATACAGACTATCCACCTACATGAACATAAAGAGATTTCACAAGATTTAATTTTTAACATATTTAATTAAGTGATGAAATTTATCCTCCCCCCTATATTAATAAAGTAAGAGTTTTCTTTTTCTGATTTTTTTCTCTTTTTCATGTGTGAGAGCAAATGCTAACATAAATCAAAATAGAGGTTCTTTCATCTTTGATTTTTCTTCAAGATGTGCAGATGTCCAGTGTAACTCTTAAGAGCAATTCAAAGGAAGTAAATCTACCAAAAGGGTATGGACATCAATAATTTTTTGTTACTCAGACTGTGATCTGTGAGCCACTTGTGGTCCAAACAACAACAGATGTTTTTCTGCAAAATTACTGCAAACAAATTAGAACAGAATGAAAATAAAAATTAGGTGCATTAAAGCAAACAAACAAAAAGTGGTGGGAAAAATGGCACTAAACTAACATTCAAAGGTTTGGCATCATATCTACTTCATTGTAAATAAAAAAACATTCCAGCACAGCATGAGTAAATACAATGACCACTTTATTGCAGAGGGAAAGGGGAAAGGCTTGGAAAAATAAGAAAAAGCTCTGCAACTAGTAAAACCGCACTACAGCTGCTGATTTCTAGCTAAGAAATGTCACTCCCACTCTGGAAAGTGAAGAGCACCTATCCTTCAGGAAAGAGATTTGGGTCAGCTCTGAACCCTTCCCTGGATGCCTTCCATGAACTCGAGGCACAATTCTGCTGGGAGCAGCGGTCTCATATCCTCCTTCCCACAGAGCTGGTGTGTGGCTCTGGCTGCCCCTGCCCTGGGGAGAGGCATTTGGGGTGGCAGAGACCTGCTGTGCTCTGCCCAGGGCACGGCGAGGGGCTCCGGAGTCGTGCCAGGGCTATCTATGGCTACACCAAGCCATGCCACACGGTCTGCGGGAGTTTTCCTCTGCTTGCTTTCCTCTGCACTCCTCAGATGAACAGCACGTAAGGAGGAGAACCCTTTCTTACTAATTATAGCTTAGATTGTCCTTGCGGGAGTAGAGCAGGCCCATTAACTCCAGTGTAATGGGATAGGGGAATGAAGGGTCACGCTCGAAAACAAAAAGATATTTTAGTATCTCGTTTAATTTTTCTTTTAGTGTTGCTCTTGTGCTCTCTGGACTGTGGAAAATGACTTGATTTTTGTTTCTAATCTGTTTCTACCCAGTTTCACCCAGCTTTCACAAGTGAGCCCAGTGGTCACAAAAGAGAAATGGAATATTTCAATCCCATGTCAGCAAGTGTAAGTAACTATAATCCTTTTATCTGTAAGACTTTTCCTTCAGAATAATCTTGTTCTTCTACAGTCAGTAATTAATCACAGTCACAAATCTTTTACTTCATGTAGCTTTTTCTTCCTGAGTAAAAAATGCCAGGCTTTTATTGTTTTGAATAATTGCAGGTGATGAGAACACTAAGAGGTGAGAAAGATTGGGAAATTCTTGTTTTCTGAGATACACTAAATGCCTGCCATAGTTTGGAACAGGAAGAAAGTGAGTATAAAGGAGAAGCAAGTAGAGAAAAAGCAGATTCAGTAGGAATTCTTTCTAAATTTTTACTGTCAGCAGCCATATGTTTAGCAAAAGCATCTGGATCAGGAAAATTACAAAGTGGAGTGTGTGTTTGTGCGTGGCATTTTATTTTGTGAATGAAGTAGAGCATGAGTGTAACAGTTGAAATTTGAGTTAAAAGAGGTGAATAACTTTATTTTTAAATATTTTCTCCTCTTTGTACAGACATTTTTGGCAATGCACCTTCTGAAAAACTTGGCAGGAAATATTTCAATCCTCTCCTAAAATCCTGAGACTAAAAATATTTAAGAGAAATTTCTGGAGTATGAAAGGGCCCAAAAATCACTCTTTGGAAGGCAAGAAGTTGTAAATGTCACTTGGTTCCTGGAGATAGGCACTGCTCCATGCACGCAGCTACACTTGATCAGTTTCTTATTGTCTGAGAACATATTTTAAGCAAATGTCTGGGCATCTTTACACTGTAGAATAAAAGAATGGTGCATAAAGAATGAAAATGGCATATTTAGTGTTAAGAAGGAAAGACCTGTTTTGCTATTTATCTCAAGAAGGGTTGTTTTATACCCATAGTCATGGGAATAAACACTGGTAATGGAGCTAAAGGCTGTTAAAAGCTGGTGGTAGAACTCATCGCAGCAACTCGGCACTTTGGTAACTCACCTTTGTAATCCATGGGCTCTAACAGAGCTATGCATTTAGGTGCAGAGCATGCAAATAGTGACACATGTGCTTAACCCAAAGCCTTGTAAGCCAGAGGTCTCAAGCGTGTCAGATTTTACAGCCTTGGCCTCTGCTTTGTGATGACCAGTTCTGTTCCACTGAATGCTCCAAATTACAATGGCTCTACTTATGAACTAAACAGAGACTCGTGCCTGTGTGCTCTAGGGTAGGATTCAGGTTATTATTAAATCTGCCTTCAACTCTCCTGTTTATAAATCTGGGAGCTTCAATGCCCTCAGCAAAAACAGCCTCTTTGCTGAAGCCAGGAGGCACTTCCGCATACCCACAGTTTAAAAACATCTTAATGAAGAGATTCTGCAGGCCCAATGATAAAGGTAAGATGGACAGAAGTAAGATGCCTTGCTACTCAGAACATTTGTGCCAATATTTGGCATAAATCCTTCCTTAGCTGCAAGGGCCAGTGCTACTCTAGCCTTCTTTCTAGTATGCAGAAAGTGAAGGTATTGCCATCATCCTGTGTTTCCCTGCTCTGAGATGTTCTTAAGGCATCAATGGAAGTACACGTGTCACTTTTCTCTGTCTTACAGCTATGGCACTATAAAACACTACAGGAAGCTCTGAGTTTTCTTTTCACTCAGCAACAAGTTCAAATAAAGAGAGAAAATAAAACCACAGCAAGAAGTTAGCATGCTTAACTGAGTGGTAATGTCCTTAAAATATGTTTTGTAATCAAGAAGTCTAAGTAATTTGTCCACTGTGACAAAAAGTCCCACAAAATACTTAAGTTTAAGATTTCCATCATTTGACTTACACTTTGGTGAAAGACAACTCGAACTAGGGCTTGCAAAAGAATTTATACAATAAGCATTATCTCAGCTATAATAAGAAAGACAGAGGGATGCGGTCAAGAAAGGGGAATATTACAAATATTCTAGAGATGCCCTCAAATTCAATTAATTATTTGGGATTGAGAATGGAAGACAGATGAGCTGAAGAGAATTGTGGGGATATAAATAGGAATGATGACAGCCAAGTGAAGTTAACAAGTAATAGGACATTTGGCAGTGGCAGTTAGGCGCTTGCATTTTCTTCTTTGGCCAGGACAGAAGAAACAGGAAAATCTGGCTCGCTCTATCAGCTGGAGCTCAAGAGGATTGGAGAACTGCAGAAAAAAGTTTAAGGGACAAAATAATTAAACACAAGGTGATGTATTTGGATAAATTAACTGATAGCATCAGGACCATGGCAATTACCAATATGAGAAAGGCAGATGTCGTGTTAGGATTAAACAAGTGTGGTTTTTCCAGAAGTGTGCGGTTGCCAAGGCACTGATGAGTCCTCATCCAGAAGACTCTCCACAGCTTTGGCCATGAGTATTCAGAAAAGCTGATGTCCAACTAGGGCAGATGTAGGTGAAAGCTAGAAAAAAGGACTAGAAACTCTGTCATGCAAGATAGTGGAGTGACATAGTTTGGATTACCTCACATGATTATCCAGAGCATGTTTGTGGCCCATAAATGTATGAGGGAACTAAATATTAATTATAAAGAGAAGATGAATTAACCTAAACTTTTATAAAGCATCCATGAAGAAAGGTAGAGTGGAAAGGAGATTTCCTATGGCTGTGATATCCTGTAATAGCCTTTTGGTAGGAGTAGTGGGGGCAAAACTACTTGCTTATTTTTAAATGGGACTTGATCAGTTTGTGAGTGAGAGTATATGGTAAGAATGCCTGAGTCTGAAGCAGACCAAATGTAGTGATCTTTCCATCAGTGTTTTTCTAGATGCACTTCTCTGTTCCAGCTTCACATTGGCGAGCTGGGAGGTTGGGAGGTTTGCCTTAATCATAGAAGTAACTCTACTGAAGGGAGAGAGAGGAAGAAAACTGAACTGTTCTGAATCTTTGCCAAGTCTTTGGAGACATTAAAATAGAAACCCAGGAATTTGTCCAAGATTTTATGTGACCTAGTTCAGCAGTTATGGTTCCCTCCCCCGGCACACACATCTTAAAAAAGACATAGTAGAACAGAAAAAAAGTAGAGAGGCGAGTGACAGAGCTGATCAAAGGTATGGAACAGCTTTCAGGTGAAGACGAAGTAACTGCACTATGACTCTTTAGCCTATGGAGACTTGTCTGAGGACAGACACTTTACAGAGATCTACAAAATCAGGCACAGGGCAGGGTCTTTCCACAGGCAATGTGTGGTCTCTGTGAGTGGAACTGGGGGAAGTCAAAAGGAAGCATCCAGTGGCAGTTTTGAAAAGCAGGAGGCTGGAGTGGTGGAGCTCCCTTCTGCAGAGTGATGTGGATATGACAGGATAAATCCTTTCAATGATAAGATGTCACATTTGGCTAAGTTGCTGAAGCATGAATTGCTGCAGGATGTGAAAGTATTTCTGGGAAGAAGTATTATGCTCTCCACTACCAACTTCTATTTGCCTCTGCCAATGGCAAGATGCCAGGGTTAGATAGAGTTTTGGCCTGATTTGACACAACTGAACAGTTCAGAACTGCTCAGTACTTAACTAGCATGCCATGGGCAGAACAGAGATCACGTTTGGGATCAGCCCTGTGTGCCGTGCAGCGAGCAAACACAGTCCTGGCACAGTCACACAGGACAGACCTCTTGGGCCACACCTGCCAGACCACACTCCACTGTCTCAAGGCCAAGCTTGCCCAGGCCAACTGGGGGTGTAGACAGAGGGCAGGCAGAGCTGTCAAACTCAGTGCTTTTAGCAATATAGGCACAGCTGCCGAATGCAAGATACCTTCAACAGCTCTTGGCATATTGTGCGGTTGGAGCACAGCTGAGAACATTTGGAGCGCATCTGCAAGAACATTTGCTGAAACACTTACACCTGGCTCCTACAGTGTTTGTAATGGTGACCCTATAAAAAGGCTGTGGGCCTCAGCTTCTAGTAGCTGGTCTGTGTAAGGACAGTTGGGACTTGTCAGGTATTCATGACTCCAGAGTTAACTCCAGAGTTACTCAGTTGACAGGGAGGAGTATGGTAGGATTTTTATCACTTGCTTGCCGTTCTTAGTGGAGTTAAGCAGTACTGGAGTAAGGTAGCATTAAACCAGACATTAAGGTTGTGCTAATTGTTAGCATTGTAATCTCCTCTCCAACTCTTTCATCCTTGCTTTGCTCTGCTACTTTATCTTTCATGGCATTATCCAACAAGAATAACAGGCAAAAGAAAAATAGGACTCTAGGACCACACTATAGTTCCAGGAGTGCTTCCAAATTCCTGTGTAAGGTACACAAGCTGGCCACAGCCCAGTTTCAGATGAGAGTGAGACTGTGCACATGTCAGGTTTCCCTACACCTCAGCTTTTGCCAAGCACCACCCCAACACATTCTCCAAACAAAAACTCTCCCCACCCACCCTGTGCCCACCTCCCGGGGAAGTGCCCAGGGGTGTAGATGGAGCTGAAACACCAAAGTTTAAGCAACCTGATGCCTGTAGGCTTAAAGCTGTTAAACTTTTAACATTTGAATAGCTCAGCTAAAGCTGAGTTACTCAATGTTTAAACTTAAGCACATGCTTAATTAATTTGCTGGCTTGGGGCCTAAAAGTGCAGTAGCTGTTACCTAAATGCCTCACCTACTGCTGCTCTGTGAACTCCCTGCTCTTTTTTGTGGTCTGGTTCTTCTCTTCCCACATGCACAAAACCAAAACATCTACCCCTGCAGCCAGGGTAACCCAGGCTGCCATAACTCTTCTAACAGCTTCCAAGGAGCTGGCTGCTGGGACTGCATTTAGCCATGTGTGACCTTACAACTGTCCCTGGACATTGAAAGGCTCTCCTTTTCTTAGCTGGAGAAATGATAAATTTCTTTGACGCTTCTCCTCATTCCTACGCCCAGCAGGGAGCACTTCAGAATTCAAGCTAATGTTTTTGTTTCAAGGATTTTTCCCTTCTTCTTTTTCTTTAATGGACTGCTTTGCTGCACTAGAAGTTCCTTTGCTGTTAGATCCAGCATCTCCAACAAGGAAAAAGAGTTCCCTCTAGCCACCAGCTTTCGTAACAACATCCAGCTGCCTCCATCCACACTTTAAATGTGGGTTTCTGTTTGCCTAGCAGTAAAACTGTAATCTGAACATCAGTGACAAGTCTACTGAAAAGTTACTTAGCTCCTAAATTATAATACTGGTTTTTCAGAGCAAAGGAAACACAAATTTATCTAGGGGCAGACAGAATGCCAAAGTCAGACAAAAAGTATTTGCCATAATAATAAACTGAAAATGCTCAGGATAATTTAGAATAAAATGTTATTCAAAAAGTTTTCCAGTTTTTGGAGAACAGCCAGCATAGTCAAAGAGGTCTGGGAAAAAAATATCCTGAGATTAGAACAAAAAATAATTAGCTTGTAATAGAATTCAAAGAATCCTCATTTTAGTTCTTCAAACAGAGTCAGGAACTGAAAATATTTTTATTTCATTTCTACTTATTTTATATGAATCCAAATGTACTAACTTCTGGTATTAAATCATGCTTAAAATCAACCTTCTCAGACTTATTTGGTGATCAATGCACTCTTTAATCCACACTGAGTGTTAGGAACAAGCCAGAAAGAGCAGATCCACATTCTATGTAAAAATGATGCTGAAATATGTACAAGTTCTGCCAAAACAGTATGGCTATAAAAAAATCTCTATCAAGTGGTTGAAGCAGACATGATGTAGACATCTCACAAACAAACCAATGACCATGTTCAAACACCACTCAGCTGAAGACTCTATCCATAAGCAATCCAAGAATATTGAGGAAATGAGGGTGGAAGAAGTGATATCAATACGGGTGTGTGGGAGGTAGAACAGAGAAGAAAAATCAATTTAATGTAATATTGAAACAAAAATTTCAAAGTGAAGTGAAAACTAGAAAAATATACAAAGTGAATGATCACAAAACCTATCACTTTCAGAGACTGAGAAAAGACTAGAGTGAGGAAAAACAGAAATGATTGCTATAATATGGACAGAAAAGCACAAGAGAAATCAAATTTGACATTAATTGTAGGATTGCATAGGCCTTATTGTAACTATGGAAAGATATACTGTGCTGTGGGTTGCATACTGCTTTCAATATTTACATGATGTTTTTGAAAGTTAACTACCCTTTTATTATATCATATGAATAAACCAAAGAAGAGAATGTGAGAAAGGAGAATTTGTTCTCAGGACAGTGGAAAATGTGCATCACTATTTGTCGTCATATTGGTCTAATACTCATTTTCCATAGTTACTAGATTGTCATTAAAGAATAACAAAAATTCCACATGAGATTTTAATCTCTGCTAGAAACTTTATGCTGCTCAAAGATGCACCAAAGCTCTCCATCATCTGTCCTGTTGGAGTCCAGTGCTCTCCCCAGCCTTTGATGCCCAGCTTACAAGGCCTTGGCAACTCTAATAGACAACACAGAGTTGATGCTTTTCATCAGCTTAATTTTTTTTAGACATTTGGGTTATAGGTAGCAGCGATTTTGTTAGTCAAAGGGGGAACTGACACCATCAGTACTGAGCACACTGTCCCCACTGGTTACTCCACTGCCAGGGGTCTCAGGGAAAATGGGGCAGAAATTCCTTCTCCTGATGGTGAGATGCAGCCTGTTCTCAGTTTGGGGTGTGACACAACTGTGTCTGTTAAACAGTGCACAAGGGTCCTCACAGCCACCATGCATTACTCTGTCTACTGGCAAAGAGACCAGGAATGATAGGTGCAGCAACTACGGCTTGAATTCTCTTTAAAGTTACCTTTGTCAGTGCTCACAAAACCTGTTTCCTTGCTGAAGAAAAGCCTAAACTGGTAAGTGCTGGGTGCAAGGATGATCTACCTGCTCCATGTTATACTTGATTTCTTTCAACCTATGGGGCTATTGCACTCCTCAGTCTGACCTATTAAGGCAGTTTTTTTACTCTTAAGTTTTTGAATATATTTGTTCAACTAGCACAAGTATTTTCCACTGGGTATTAAACAACTTGCCTTAAAATGGATTTTTATGTCTCAATCATGCGTGTCCTTCAGAAACAACCAGATAACAATTAACTGGTAACTGATTTCACTTGAATATATATTTCCTATTGCCTATGACCAGGTGATATATTTTTAGCTATTTATAAAAATGAGATTTTAAAAAACTGATAAATATTTGCATATTGTGAAGAAGAAAAAATGCTCATGAAAATAAACCATTCATTTAATACAAAATTTTTATGTACCATAGATTGTTACCAAAATGTGTATCACATAATGGAGTTAATACTACTGTCTTCTCAAAAAACCCATTTGGTAGATGTAAACTAAATGTTCACTAAATCTTCTTGTGATGTAGGCTTGCTCTAAACGAAAGACCAGCTCTATTTCCTCCATGGATGTGGATTTCTTTTTGGAGGACTTTCCTTCTTTGAAATACATAGCAGATGATTCATTTTGTGAGACTTGGCAAGATCAGGGGCAGAAGTCTGAAAGACTGACAGCAAAAATAAATGAGAAGAAAATAGTTCATGGAAGAAAATACCTGGCTTGTATTTGAACCAAAAATTGATCTAAAAATGCTATTTGATTTGCAAAAAGACTATTTCTATGACATTTATTTTAAATATTTTCATAAAATGCATTTAAAACTGATTGTATAGGTTGCAAATGAAGTCAGATTAATGTTTCATTACAAGAAAGGGAAAACTGCAAAAACCAATAATGTAGGAAATGAAATTGTTAAAATTTAAACAAAACTTTAAATCTGTTTGGGAAACTATTTTCATTCTTGCTATTCCTAGCACAATAATGTTACTCAAGCCTCATAAATGCTGGATAAAGGTTCAGTTGATATCTGTAACAGAAAAATCTTAGATATTAGTTCTTTGATATTCTTACATGCTAGGTTCTGACCAGGACAGAAGCATGTCCTTTGAAGATTGCCATAGAGTTGGTCTCACTGCAGGAACACCTAACTTTTATGACCTTTACTACCAAAATTGGACAAGACTGCTGGACTAGTTCACAAGAGACAGCTCCAGTGTTCATTATTTTATGAAGTGAAATACAAATGATACCTTCAGATGAGCAGCAAAGTTTCAGTCATAGCAGATTCCAAAAAATACTTCCCCCTTTCATGTGCAAGGTTCAAAGCATTGCAAGTCTGGAAAGCTCGATAGAGGACGGAGAGCTGGCCAGATTCAATTCATTAGAGCATGTCTTAACTGTCAGCTTGTAAAATAAACCTTCTCCCCCACCTCTTCCACCTCCTTCAAAAAACATAATGCAACCCTGACAGAAAGCTGATAATTTCACCATGCAAAAGGAAACCTGAAATCTGCAGACAAGGATTTTACTATGTGCTGAGCCTGGAAAGTGGAAGGAAAATAATGTAGCATTGTCCCCTACACACAGAATTTCAGGTAGAAATCCTCCAACACTGTAGGAAATGTGTTCATGACGTACAGATTCCCACTTAAGCAGGGATAGATGGTGGCTTATCTGTCGTGGTGTGGCTTGTAGAAAGCTATACTGTATAGAAAGGAAAGATTCCTTATTATATATAGCTGTTTAATCTCTATCTCCCCAAACACACACAGGAGTGTGAACACGCACATACTCCTGAGATATTTTTCTTTTATGCATTTCAGACTATTTAGAAGCAAATCCTTGTTTTTTAGCCTGTGGATTTGCATCTGCTATGTAGAGTTAGTGATGTTCTTTTAGAGTGAATGGACAGTTAAACAATATAAAACACTGTCTTAATTAATGCTGTCCTAGGCAAACCTATCCTCATAACATGGAGCAGGGGAATCCTCAGAAGAGATCCCTGCAGGACATTGGTGTTCCTTCAATCATTTTCCTGATCAAATCCAACCCAAAATGAGGTGTAAGCACTGTGCCAGCACAATATTTCTCATTAACTGTCACATAGTTATATGCATGCAGTATTTGGTGTGCAACGTGTATTTATGACTGTGTGTGAATAAACATATATTAGAAAAGCAAAACATAAAATTCTCTGCTGGTGAATATCGTGCTGCTAGTTTTAGCACAATGTTTACAGTTTCAGATCTCCCAGATTTCACCATGATTAGAACAGTTTATTCAATGTACGGTTTACTAGCAAATATTTCTACTATTGATTAGTTCCCTTTGGCAGTGGTTTCCCTATCATGATTGCTACAGTCACAGGAATAAATCTCATGGTTCTTTTCCCTATTATGCTACAGGAGTAATGGACAGAAAACAGAAGTAGTTTTATTGTTTCTCCAACTGCACAGAGACTTCCAGACTTCTCAAAGACACTTCTGTCACACAAAATCCTGCCCTTATGTGAGAATTTGCTTTCATTTTATAAAACCTTTCTGTTGTTTTTTATGTTTCAATGTTCTATAACCTTGAAATGGTCTCTCTAGAAGTATTTACCCGTCCAGTAGCTGTATCTGTATCTGGGATAATGACTTGGTTCTTAAACTTCGGGATTGGACCTGCCTTGATAATATTGTGCATTATGAAAGATTAGCACTTTGTTTCTTCATAGTACCAAACCATATTTGCATGCCAGTCCCCTAATCCTGCAGAACTTGAAACATGAGAGATGCAGTGGCAGCGAGCAGAACAGAACTCAAAGACTGAGCATAGGGAAAGAAGAGTAATCTATTCTATCTCACTAAAAGAGGTCTTGTACATTTAAACAGCAGTATTTCCTCAAAAACAGGTATGGGTTAGCCTGAGGGGAAGAGCAAGTGAAAAGAGGAAGAATTAGATTCTCTGTTTTCTTCCAGATATGTTCACTTTGCAGCTGAAGGAGAATTGTTCCTTGCCCCTACTACACCACGAGGAAAAGAGTAGAGAAAATAGTACAGAATGTATCAATTCCACTAATGATATTAATTCCCTGTTTCTAAAATTCTTGCTTGGGTCAAGACCTTGTTAACAGAATCTGCCTGAATAAGAATGGAGTAACTCAGCTGCTTACAGGAGTTGGTTCACTGTGATAGTGTTCCCATTGCACCATTTTCCATGTGTAATCGTCCTGTCTGCCAGAACCTGAAACTAGAGCTGCTAAAAAAAAGAAAAAAAAAGAAAGAAGGGTGTTTTATTCTATGAAATGCCACAGAATGACTCTCAAAAGACATGTTTCTTGGCTGATAGGGTGGCTGTCCATCTGGTTATACTTTTCAAGAAAAATTATGTTTGAATATTCCTTCTTATGTGAAACAGAATTGCTAATTCAGAAATATCAGAGTGATCTGGTTTTTGTTCTGTCACAGCCTGGTGTTCAGGTTAGTCTATTAAACTACTTCAGCACTTTATTTCACCTACTCCAGATCTGCTATTCTTTAGCCAGGCTTTGAATACAGCAGCCCTGCTTCATGCTCCTTGCCATTCCCTCAGATATCTGTAGCTCAACAATCCACTTAGCATTATACATTAAACTTTAGGAATAAGTTTAATGATCTTGACCTGCAGAAAGTGCACTTACTGAATTTGAAAACAGTCAGAACCAAAATTGCCAAAGCCTCTCCAGTCCATGGATCCAGGGATCACTTTTCCTCTGACTGCTCTGTGGCTGTGGCACAGCTTCATTGACAGTTTCATCTCTTCCTCTTCTCATTTCTTGTGTTAGACAGTTGCCTGAAGTGTTCCTTTTCTTGTTTAGTCACACATGTTCCCATTCTCTCTATTTTTTAAGAGATTTTTTTCCATCTTGCTTTCTGTGAGAACATTTGGCTCTTGTTATCTTATATATAGGAGATCTTATATACCATGTACTAAGACGTAAAGGAGGAAATCATACTACATTTACTAAGTAACACCTTGCTTTATCCGTGATGCTGTTTAGAGTAAGATGTCTGGATAAAGTTACTGTTAAAAGTGACTGGGGAGCCAGATTTCACCTGTGTGTTTTGTAAAAGTGGCAGCCTACTGTTTGCCACCCAGACAAAGTCTGGGAAATTCACATTGACTCACCTTTTAGCATTATCTATCTGCTTTTGGCTGATCACTGATTTACCTTTGAGTTTTATAAGTAATCTTGCACCAAGTGCTGATTTAGTGCTGAGTGTGGTTTGGATTAAAGGTTCATCATCACTACAGCCTGTGAACCCTCTACTCTATTAGAACTTTTTCTCTGTATTCATTAATTCATGCTTGAGAAATGCTTTACAATTGTTAAGCAGTACATAAATGCTGATTTATTGTTTTTCTGAAATGTGCTGTTACTGATCATCCTGTTGAGGTTTGTTGCAGAGCTTTCTGGAGACTGTACTGACTGTTCTGTGTTCTTGGCAAATCCATGGGCAGGGACTTTGTAGCCCAAAGGAAGCAGAAGAGAGCTGAGTAATGATGGCACAAGCCTTTTGCTGCTTGGACAGAGATCTCTGCAATCTCTGTGGCCCTTGCCACTCAGAGGATCAGAAGATGAAGAAATCAGTGTGTTACTGCAGAGGACGTCCTTTCCCTCCTCCCACACGCCCTGGGGAGACACTGGTACACCTCCAGCCCACCCTGAGTGCACTTGGCAATCCAGGATCTCAGCAAATGCTTTGCCATCACATTTTCTCTCCTCCTGAGTGCAACAGCAAAGCAGGTTTGGCATCTCCTCCTTACAAGCCTCACTGCTCTCACACATACATCACTCAGAGACTCAGATCACTACTTAAGTAGGATTTCTTGGCATCACATACTGCAAGACTCAGTCTGGGTGGTCAGTGTCCGTCTGCATCTTTAAAGGAAAGACAAATATCCAAGTATATTTTCAAACAGAACACAGTTCACCAGATAAAGGAAATTTCTTTGTCTTGTATGAAATGGAGTTTTACCAGGCTATTAAGCTGAGTTACCCAGCCAAACCCCTAAAGAGGTCCTGAATGGTGGCATCTCTGAGGGATTCCGGTTTGTGCTGCTATGGAGCAATTTTCTGCCTTTTGGGACAGCCTATCCATAATCTAGCAAAACACCTTAAAACCAGGCTACTAGAACCAGACAAGCTTTGGAGACACCAGCATCAAATGGTTCAGTAATCTATTAAAACCCCAGAAACAAAAATAGAAGCATAAAATGGAACATCAAACCTCATCTATTAATTAGTTTCATTCCTAGCTGCTCACACTGATCTTTCCCCAGGGTGTCCCTGTCTATCTCAGGTAGAAACCAAGCTCGCACTGTCCTTGTGCTGCTGTGGAGAGCTGCCATGTAGAACATCTGAGCCAGCAAATCTAAGGGACCAATTTGAGAACAGTAAGGAAGAGACCTGCTGCTCTGGTTTGTCTGCTGTTTGTATGTTAGCTTGTTCATTGAAAGCAAACTTAAAGGAAGGCCATTTTCATTGTATTCCTCTGTTCCTGTAATTTCATGTAGAACAACAATACTTTAAATACACTTAAGTCAAGGGGTAAAAGAGATACCAATCTCATTGACAGGAATAAAAACTGTATTCCAGCTACCAACAGAGGCTCTTCCTGTAGCAAAAATGGAGAATGGTGCCTGAGAAGGATTTTAACTTCACATGGCTGTTGCTCTACCTTTTGGAAAACCGAGTTTCACCGGTGGTCTGTGATACATGACTTTCTCAGCCTAATTGTGGCATACAGAAAAGTCTATTGCCAAACAGACTACTTCAAAATAGGTTACGCAAAGGTTTGTTCATAGAAGAATGCAAAATTATTAATGAAAAGTTTGTCCTGCCTAACATAACCATGCTGAGCTCATTCAAACCTAGCCCAGCTATGAATGAGAACCATTCAGTTTAACATGGGAAGGGTTTGCAGGATTCAGATTCCAAGTTTGACACAATTAATAGTGTTTATAAGTTCAAGAATGTTGCTGTTAGGACAGGGTGTATTCAAGACAAGTGATCATATTTCATAGCACACTTAGAAGGTGAAGAGGCACTTGACATAAAACACTCTCGTTTCCATAATTCAAATCATTTGGTTGTTTAAGAAGATTTATATTTTCTTCAGCCTCTTTCCCTCCCTTTATCTACTAGTTTCATATGCAACATAAATTTTATTTTTCTCCTATTCCAGTTCCTTGACTTTGGGAGTATCTAAACAAAAAAAAACCTCCTCAAACTGTTGTGATCTGAGTTCCAGCAAAACTGAAAAGCAGGAAAATTAATCATGCTTTTGGATTTAGTGGTTCTGCAGCTGTATGAAACAAACTGTAGCATTGTCATGAAATTCATATAATGGAATGAATAGCAATGATTCTGCCTTTTACAGGCATAAATAGAAAGACAACATACTGAGAAAGGTACATAAAACTAGCTTATCTTGAAATAAATCAAAGAATAAAGAGGCATTTGAAAAAAATGTGTATTTGGGAAACATAGAATTTTGTAGATGCAAATTCTGCAGTTGAAATAACTGTGATATTGACTTTTTTTTTTTGCACTTGCAGAATCCATTTTTACCAACCTGGCTATGCAACTAGTGACCACTAGTGAAATATCATACTGATTTCAGTCCCTTTCAGATCCAGAACATAAGACAAAAAAAGCAGGCTCTGCTTCAGGAAAGTATCTATCCTTAGGTGCCCAAGTTCCACTGAAATCCACATGCTTTAGCTCATATAGCTGCTACCTCATGTTGGGGACAAAAAAAGATCAAAATGTTCAGTGTGAAGGAGATACTTTTCAATAAAGTGTACCTCTAAAGCAGGGAAGTAGGCATGTAGAAAATGAAATTTGTTTTTTTTTAGGCTGTAAAAAGTACAGAAAAGTTATCTCAATTACAGAGAGGCATATAAATGTGATTGATGGGCTGGGATAAAAGCAAGAGAACAGCAGAATCAAGACAGCTTCAGAGTACAGGAAACAGTCAGTCCATCAGACATTATGTTTACATGCCACCCTCGGTGCTGCTGCAAAGCTGCTAGAAAAAGAAAATGCTCCATGAAAGTCCAATTAGTTAGATATTTAACATATATGCCAGAAGGAAAACTTGGCCTCGATCAATTAACCTGGAAGACATGTTTACCCTGCAACATTTATTGTGTTGTGGTTCCTCAGCTCCTCAAAGAGGTGCAAGCACTGGCAACACCTCCTGCCAGAGGCCCTCAGGGGCTGTTTGTGGGTCTTCTTGAGAAAAAAAACTATGCCCAAATTAACATGAATTAAAGATTTGAGCTGCAAGTAGCTCTTAGCAGATACAAAAATAACTTTGAGGGAGCTGAGGCAGTTGCAGAGCCTGAAACCTGGTGTGGAAATGAAGCAGCCTGTATTGGGCACTTAACACACATGGCACTGTACCCTTCCAGGTGGTAAAGCCTGGCTTGTGCTTTTGTTCGTTATCAGCACTTAAAACTGAAGAACGAAAAAAGAAAACCAAAGTAAAAGAAAAAGCCAACCAAAACCTAAACTAACCAACTAGCAACAAAAACCCCACCAAGTCTTCCTGAACAAGGAGCTCCTTTCAGCTGGATATTAATTAGAGAAGCAAACGCTGAATCTCCTGGCCCTCTGCTGAGCTCCTCGCAGTGAAAAGTACAAAGTGAGGGCCTGCTGTGTGGGTAAACTGATGACTCACTTTTAATATCAGGTTGAGCCAGGATCTTGAAGGCTGCCAAGTTAACTCTACAGGGATCCCCACTTCAGCCCACTCACATTTCCTAATAACAGCACAGCATTTCAGCAGGCTGTGCTTAAGCAAGGCACTTTGATTTGTAAACAGAGGCCGTCTCGGAAATAATGTACCAGTGTGGTTAGCTGGATAATGTCATAAGACAACAAGGTATAATGGCAGCACTGGTATTAAATGGCCAGAGGATATTGCTCAAATTTGAATGTGACAGCGATTAATAAGAGATAATTTTTAACGGTATTTTAAAATTCTACTCGTGCTTTCTGTAGTCCCTGGAGAGGTATTACTGCCCCTCTTTGAATCATATAGAGAGGAAAAGGCTGCTGGTAAACGTATGCCTACAGAAGTACACATTTTAAAGGATTTTAATTTATCATTAGATGACCAAAAAGTATTTTATACCAAATAGACTGCTTGTTCCTGTGTTTTGACATAAGGGCTTAAGCCATCATGCTTGCTGGAATAGTTTTATGGGTTCTTGAGACGTTTACTTCAGGTTCTCTAGTCTCAGCCTGGTGAAATTTAGGACGTGCAGAAACACCCCAGAGTACTGACTCACTCCTGGCAGATTTGCATCTCATTCTATCCTGGCATAAGATATGACTCGTGCACTGTTGCCACACAGATCAAAAGATGCATGTTTATTGTCTTGGTCACATGACTGAAAATATATCGCTGTGTAAGCTCTGCATTAGGCTTCCTGCTTGAGGACAAACCTCTTTCTGTTCAGACATAAAAAGATTTCTTAAAAGAGATGTCTGTTTGGTTACAAGACTCTGCTGCCAAACTTATTGCAAATCCAGTAGTATATTCTGAAAAGTTAAACAACTCTGTGAAAGAGGTTTAACTCCCTACCCATCCTTCTTACCTTCTTCGCCCACTTGGCTAAGGCTTTAACTTTCTTTGTGGCAAGCAGTCTTCCACATGCCTAACACTTGGCATTCTTTCAGGTTCGTAGTCTTGTGCCTGTCCTGTATGCACAGCATAATGTGCAGAAGGTTTAAGTCCTGTGGTAGGAAATGAGTGCTTTTTCCCTCTCACTAAATCACTTTTGCTTTCACTGGGCGGTCACAGAAAGCAGGGAGGAAATCCTAACCAAGGGTTGTTTAAAAATCTGAACCCAGGCAAACAAAAGGAAAAGTCCTTATCTGGCTGGTGCCATTGCACCCACATAATCTTCCCCAGCCAAGGCCCTAGGGCAGAAAGCATCCACCACACTCTCAATCCACTTCTGCTTCATCTGCATGCATCAGGTTGTCAACCCGTAGCTTCCTGCTAGGGTCATGCTCCGTACACCTCAGGAGGTAACTTTTCTCCACATTAAGGACTTGCTAGGTCCTAGATGTGCCTTGGGTCATTCATAAACCATGATTTTTCTTCTGATGTCTGTAATGGTACAATATGATATAATGCTTTTTCAAACTTCCTTCATAGTTCAAGCAGAGAATTGGTTTTAAATTACCTTAATGACGGCAACAGTAAAAAAAAAATGTAGAGATTCTTAACTGTACCAGGTGTAGTAGCTCTTAGAGATATTGATGAAGATATACATCTGCATGTGTGTGAGGCAGTTATTTTGCCATGTAACCATTGGCTAGAAGCCCGTTGGGAAGTGGGGGAAGAAGCCACCAATTGTTTTAAAGGAAATAATATTAAAACAGTATGTAAGTCACAGAATCAACTAGGTTGGAAAAGACCTCTGAGGTCATCAAGTCCAACCTATGACCTAATACCACCTTTTTAACTAGATTATAGCACTGAGTGCCATATCCGCTCTTTCCTTAAACACCTCCAGGGACAGTGACTCCTCACCTCCCTGGGCATTCCATTCCAATGTTTCCTCACCCTTTCTGTGAAGAAATTCTTCCTAATGCCCAATCAAACCCTCCTCTGGGGCAACTTAAGACTGTGTTCTCTAGTTCTGTTGCTGGCTGCCTGGGAGAAGAGGCCAACCCTCACCTGGCTCCAACCTCCTTTCAGAGAGTTGTAGAGAATAAGGTCTTCCCTGAGCCTCCTCCTGTCCAGGCAGAACACCCACAGCTCCCTCAGCTGCTCCTCATAGGGCTTGTGCTCCAGACCCTTCATCAGCCTTGCTGCCCTTCTCTGGACATGTCACTGTGGCATCTGCAGTTCCTCAGTTCCTGGTTGGCTGCCTATGGATTCTTCATGTTCTAGGTTATATTGCTGAATGGACCATCTTCTAAATTTTAAATTTTGTGCGAATAATCTCTACAAATCTTTTTTCTTCAATATAGCCCAAAACTGCAAGAACTTCAATAGGATTTTGGTGCAGGAAGTGCAGAATTTGTTCCAAACCTTATGAATAGAGTTGCAAAAAATGTCCTTCCCCTATATATATACATTTGGCATAATGTCCGTTGTACTGAAGGATGTCCAGAAATAGTAGTTTAATTATAATAGGTCACCGTACCTTTTGGCAGCACTCACTGTAAATGACCTTTGTGTTTTCAGTGCATTGAAATGGGTTCCCTGAAATGTGTTAATTTTTCATTGCAGTGATATTTTTCCACTGATCTAGAAGCAGACTGAGACAGCATGGATACAGCCTGCTCTATTCTGGTTTGATAAGAAAATGCCAAAGCTAAGCCATCCCCAGTCATCATAGTAATTAAACCCGCCACAGGTGCAGTAACATTATTTTCTTGGTGTTGAGACTAATCCTGATGGTATTGATGTGACTGTTTCTCATTTCAGTATTTTGTACTTTACAGCCTTCTCAGAAGGCAGCATAGGGACATTGGGGGAGGGGGGTGGGAAGGTTGTTGGGTTTTTTTGTTTTGTTTTGGTTTTTTTTCCAGCAGCTTCCTAAACCAGGCACATGTTAAAAAATATCAAGGAGCCTTCTGTGGATATAGATGTCTCAGGGAATTCAGGAGAGTAATGAGAGTCAGAGATGAGCATGAAAGACCCTGTGAATGAGAAGAGGGAATGAGATGTATTGTATCATCTTCATCTGTTTGATGGAAGTCACAGGGATGAAATGACAAACTTTTGTAACGCCCATGAGAACACAGGGGCTCCACAGTGCATTGTGAGCAAATGGGAGCACAGAAATGCAGTGAGAAGTTTTCTTGTCCTATTGTATTTGAAGAGCAGAAGCTTTCAACAGTTGTGGGGTTTTTTGGTTGCCACCCCAGGTAAAAAACCAACACAAAACACCTTTTCCCTCCAAAGTAGCCATGAATCTGAGAGTCAGAGAACTAACTCACTTGGGACACATAAGTAACAAATGCCAGTGCTGGAATAGCTTATTATCAAGGCTCTTGCCTTGGCAATCAATAGACAATTCTCTGGAACCATAATCTCTCTCCAGGAGCTGGGGGCAATTTATCATCTCCCTTTCTGCAAATTTTGGGTGTTTTAGTATCAACGAATTATCAACCAATGCTTGGCTGGAGTGAAAAGACACTGGTGCAATGACATCAGGGAATTTGCATTTCTTGTGTCTGCTGTGGACTCAGGACTTGTTGGGAGGTTTCGGTAAGGTCCTTCATAATTTATAATTTCATTTACTGTTTATCCACAAAATTAGCAAGTTTAAAGTTCCAGCTGCTGGATTGGTTTAAAGGTATGACTTTATTTGACAGCCTGCAATGGTGACATGTAGGCAACTTATTTTGGCCTCTGAAAGATTACAGATCAGGCTTGCCAGTCCTCTAGAGAAACCCATGTGGCAATAGTAAGTGAAGATTCAGCACACCTCTGTCCTTTCTGTAGCCCTAGTTCTGCAATATAAATGTATATATGAGCACTTCAAACTAATTGTGGATACTGAATGACAGAGATTACAGATTTATTTGAGAGTTTGGGAGCATAATTGCTATGAATTTGAGAAAAGAACTCTAACTGTTTTCAAGGAAAAAACCTAATACCTTGCCATTGTATTATTAAAGCAGATAGTTGCAGTATTTTCCAAAAGCACAAGAGAGCTGTAGTTCCACAGGATTACAAAACCCCAACATATTACAGGAATTTTTGTGCTTATTTTCTTGCTTTTCATTCTAGACTATGGCAGAGTGGCAAGGACTCCTTGTCTACAGGTGTTACGAATTATCATAATTTCCATGAAAGATGCTCAGATACTTTGGTAATGAGCAGTAGGTAGGTTAAAAGTGTAATACCAACTCCATTTTTCTAATGAACATTTCTGATTTGACAGTACTCCATGAATAAAAAAATTATTAGCACCTGATAAGAGATCTGATTTTGCAGTATACCAGTAGGAATGACATTCATTCCCTGCTTCTTGTGCCTGTTCACGGACTGAGCAGTCCATGAATGCTGGTGCCTGTAACCTCCACAGCCAGATCAGGGAACTCCTTTGCTACTTCATGACATATTCTGATGAGGATTCTGGGACTCAGGAGGACATCACCTATTTCTCCACTTTAGGATTTCATTTCTAGTGAATTTTCAGGCCAGAAGAATGAGTTTCAAAGAGCACAGGTCTCTGCAGGTCTCAACATCATTTTGCTAATCTAATTAACACCCATGAAAATTTAAACAATACATTGACTCAACTGCTCTTGGAGGTCCATGGCACCTAGTTAAGCTACTTTCCAACACTGCTGTAAATCAAAAGAGAAAGACTAAGGTCACTGTTTGGTCGTATGCTTCAGTTTGGGACCCTGATTGCTTTACCAACTGCTCATTATGTTGTTTTCATAACTTGCTAAGGAATACTTCATTTTTTGCTCCAAGATTTTCATTAGTGTGCTCACCTGACATGCAAGGTAGCCTTTAGCTTGAATTGCTATTTTAAGATTATAGTATGCTTAAATTAAAAAAACAAAAAACAATTCAGGAAAAATACTTGCAAAGGACAAAGCGTTCAGCAAAGATTTAACATAGGCAGTAGAAAACCATGTATTTCTTTGCTTTTAAGGTTTCCATTCCATCTGGGCACAATTCCCATTAGTACAGGGAGCAATATAGACATATTGTTTGAGAGGAAAGTAAAAACTTGGACGAAATCTTCAAGAACAGTTTCTGTGGAGAGAGTGGCCCAGCAAAACAAAGCAATGGATAAATAGTGGAACAATGGTAGGTGGTAATGGAAAAGCAAGAGAAGAGAGAGCAGAGCAGGGCAGGATCAGTCCTCAGGACAGACGTCCATCACTGACCTGGCTGGGACAGTTCCTGTGCTCTGGGCTGAGGTTGTTCCCTTGGAGATTCAGAGACAGAGCAGTATGTGAATCTCTAACATGGAGTTTCAGGCAGGTCTGGGTCATGATGCAACATGCATTCAAATCAATATCTTTTGTTGTGCTGAAAAAGTGTCTGGGAAGCATCAGCTCCCAGCTGTGCAAATTTTGTCACAATGCAATTTCTAACCCAACATTAAAAATGCTAGTGAAAAACGATTGTCATCCACAGTAGATATTTTAATTTCCCCACTAGCAGACCCTTAATATTTTATACCACTATTTAAATAGTTTTTACCTGTCTTACATTTGTTCTGCATTTCATATAGTACTCTGTATACAGTTCTGTTAAATATGAAGAAAACACAATAGTATAATTGTGGGTCAATGCAAGGTGAAAGCATTGGTAATATTTACTCATATCTTCTATTCAAGGAGTGGTTTTATGCTTGGATAGTTTTCACTTATTTATAGACAAGACTGTTAGAGCTGACAAAACTTAAGGAGATTATGAAATCAAGGGATTTGATGTGATCCTGTGAGTTTAGACACACAGATGCTAAATTTTCTTCCACTAACAAAATGCTGCATAAGAAGAAATAAGTCTGGCAATGAAATTGAATATATTTCTATTTAATATTTGGTCATCCCTATGGTTTTTTTCACAATATTTTGCAGATGTCAATGCCTATAAAATATGGCCTCTGTATCTGATATCCTTTGTGCAAATACTTTTTAAAATACTTTTTAAAATACTTTTCAAAATACTTTTCTGAGACACTTTTCACTTCAGGCAAGTTATCTTAAATTTTGTCAGTTTTCTGTGTGCTTGCTTGCATTTATAAAATTTCCCTAAATACTCCTATAGTCCTCAGTGGTTTTTTTACTACTTCTGATTTTGTGGAATATATCTGGCAATAACCACTCTATTTGTGCTTGCATGTTTGAACATACAGTCCCATAGTCCCTATTGGGAATTGTATGCAGATTTTGCAGGGTGAATATGTTACTTTATTTATTTCTATATTAATTAATATTCTTTTCTTTGAATGGATCACCTACTACAGATATTATTTTTGACCTAAATCAAGGCTGTATCCAATATTTTATATGGTCAGATATTCAAATATGGAATAGATTTTACTTTAAAAATTCACAAATTATTCTTGAATTTAGAACTCTAAGGACAATATGGGACTCATAAATAAAATCTGGGTTTTAGATGACTCTGAGAAACTTCTGCTGCCATAATATAAGCAGGAGTCATAGAATCATAGAATCACAAAGGCTGGAAAAACCTCAAAGATTGTCGAGTCCAAGCATTATGTTCTGAATTTGAAAAGCATCTGGCACCATGTGAGTGTGATTCTGATTTGGATTGGAGGATGTACTGTAATACACTTCTTTTTTTTTTGTCTTCATTGTGTAAATGGATTTTCCTAAGTGTAAAATCTATTTCAATGATTGAACTAGACAAGTTCAACTTGACTGCCTTGAGGTTTTTTTGTTACTTAAACATACATATTTGATAATTCTTGGGCATATGTGTTCTATTAGTCTAGATATTAATGTCTAATTTTCATAGAGTCTATCAAATTGTACAGAGATATTAGATATAATTTTTTAAATCCCCCATGTCCAAACAAATTATAATTTAATAGACAATGTGCAGGTTTTAATTGGACCAAGAAGAACTAAGAATGGGATGTTACAGATGCAGTGAGCGTGGCCAAGTACCACCCAGGGGAATTGTCAAAAATATGACATTTCAGCATATCCTCCATTTCCAAAAATCTCCATAAGTCTTTCCATGGCCAGCTGTAAGTGCAAGGCCATCACAGGTACAGCTGTGGAATGAGTGGGATTTACCACTGCCTCCTTCTCTTAATCTCCAGAGGATTTCTACTCACAGTCTAACTAGATCACCCTGTTTTGTTATAAAGCAACTCTCTGTTGCTGGTAGAGCTGAGATGGTAGGGTTGCACTGGCTGCTCTTTCAGTGAAGCCTCTGGGAGCTGGAGGGGCTGTGGCAGAGCTCTGGCAGAGTGACATGCCGGTTTGAGGTTCCTGCTGGACTCGCACCACCTGCCTTCCACCACGGGCTCTGATGGAAAACCACAGCTCAGTCCTTTGGGCTCATAACTGGATACAACCAACTCGAGACCGTTAAAGACAGGATGGAAAAAGGCAGCCAAACCATCAGGATAAGCACATCAAACTTCTCTCCCGACTGCTGGTTCTGGAATAATACCTCACCTGAAATACACACTCCCAAGTTTCTCCTCCAGTTTCTGGAAGTGATGGTTATTTCAGAAGAAATCAATAAATGTCAGTGTGCATAAAATATGGGACAGATCAAATAAAGGTATTTCAGTATTAAAAGCTATTAATTTTGTGCAACATACATTTGAATTACAATATTATTAAATTCCATTAAGCTACAATGATATATTTAACTCAGACTTCAGAGTGCTAATTTCACGGTCCCCTCCAAGCTGTTCCTCCGAAGGTGTTAGGGGTAATTAACTGCCATTTTCTCAGTAATTCAGAATCTGCAATCAATCAAAATGCAGGGCCTGGGTGATTGTAGAAAACAGTAACACTTAGTTTATTATGTAGTACTTTCTCATTCTGGTTGTTTTATGATGGGATCAACTACACTTTTCCCTCAGAATTTATTATGCTTACCCTTCAGCCAATTACTTTTTCTCACTTTACTTTAGCTTAAAACCTGGTGAGTTTGTTATATATATGTGTAAGTTTGCCTGTCAGTTATATAGGCCATAGATCTGCAGGACTACGTGTGTTTAAACAATTAGGAACCCAGTATTGTCCAGAAAAATGACAACTTTGCTTTCTTAAAGTAGTGTTTGTTCTTTAAAATATATGAAGGGGAAAAGGAGAGCGATGGGAAGGCTATTTCCCATAGCTGCAAGTGCCTGGCATGGAGGGACACCAGAGCCACCCAGGTACAAGGTGTGAAGTTCCAGTTCCCAGTGGTTTGGCTGCGGTACCTGGACAGGCCGTGCTTCCAGACCGTGCACGCACTGCCAAATCAATTGCTACCAAGGCGTTGTGCTAACGGTGAATCAGAGTGTCCTAGGGTGACTTCATGATGCTTGTGATGCTTTATCATCCCAAATCATCAATTCTGCTTATGTTGGATATTGGATCTTCATATTCCGATTCAAGCATAGAGGTAGTATTTCCACTGAAGTTCTCATTTACTTTTGGAACTCTATCCTGGTGCTTTGGCACATGTTGACTTTACAGCTAGTCTCACAGGGAAGGAGATTTTAAAATTATAGCCAGTTAAGTGGGTAGTTTGCTGAATGTTACTGGTGTGGATAACAGTAGCAGGCCTCCAAGATGCCCTGATGGGAAAGTGTAATTGACTTAGTCCATTTTTGTTCCCTAGCCATTTAAACCTGCATCTGGAAATCCTCCTCTAATTTCACAGCTGTGGTGTTGAAATACATATGGGGTTGCAGTGGAGTTTAATCAGCATTAAAAAAAAGACAGAAACTCTGAAGCAAACCAAACTTTGACAAGAAATTTACCAATGTAAAGCCATAAGACGGACAATACTGAAAGACTCCTGATGTTCCTGAGAGTGTTGGTAGAAATTAATGTCCCAGTGTGATAATGCTGACTGGACCTTATGCAGTATTGTTCAACCACATCACTACTAGGACATTATTTAACATAAATATAATTTTAAAATCTTGCTAAAACCTCCAACACTCTGGGTGCCTACAAGCCCAGCACTTAAAAGTAGCTCTGAGGTGGAGCCTGTGCTCTTATTCTGTCGCTGCGATACAGTGTGCCCTGTGTGAATGCATTCAGAAGCCCTTATCTAGGCAGGATTGGGCATTGTGTCTGATTTCTCAAGGGCGGGTTAGCACATTTGGCAAATCCATAGAGAGGTCCTTTATGGTTAATCTCTGTTATACTGGTGCTGGTGCTGCCCTCTACTGAGGGCAGAGACCACTCGGCTGAAGGATGGGGTTTGTCCGAGTCCCACCAGTATTGTTTTCCCTTACTGATCTATAGTGGACAAAAAGACATTTTTTTTAAAGGTGTCACAGTCTAGATCAAATGTAGGACACAGAGTACTGACTGGTGGGAGACTCAACATGTCTACAAAGTACAGGTGTTGCATACAAAGGAGTTCTCCCAAAAGCTACTGCCAAAGAACAGGAAGGCAGAGGATATTCAGTTTGTAGATTGCATCACTAAGTGTGGTCCCGTTGGGATACACAACAAAAACTGAGAGCATCAAAAAAAACCCCCCTGACTTGAAATAAATCTTGTTTTAAAGGTACACTATATTATATTTTGACTCAAGTACCCTATTTGGATCTGAACAATACTAATGACCACACAAACTATCTGAAAGCACGGAATTTGGCAAGATAAATTGAATATTTATTTCCCCAGGAACTTAAAGAGACATGATATTGAAAGTGACACAAAATTGAGATTTTACAGTGTTCTAGGTAAATGTTAGATAAACACATGAAGTAGCAGTGTGTACCCTTGTGATGATTGCAGTGATGTAGTCAAAAAAATGACAAGTGGCATTTCAGCCCATCCTACATACCACACCACAGCCTTATTGCTTTTTTTTCCCCCTGAAAAAACTGGTCCAACACATATTTCTCTTTCTTGGTTCCAAAAATATAAGATTATATAGCAAGAGGTGAATAGAGGTCTCGTATTTCTTTTAGGATGAAAGAGAAACACATAGAGAAGTGGAGTAATTAAGAAATTTTGCGACAATGAAGTTAGGAACAGATGTTGCTGTTTATTTTTATTTCTCTCTCCCCCTCCCTATGATTACAATAAATTATCTCTTTTTGCAATGATTAGGGAAGAAGGGGATTACACCAAGGTTAGACAGAAGCATCAGATAAAACTCAATATAACCCCACTTAAATCCTCTATTCAACATTACTCCAAGGTGGAATTAAAGCTACTATGTAATTTGGTCTTTTAAATGACTGAAGATACCAGAGCAGTGCACTGTCTTTAGACACACTTTACAAAAAAAATGAAGAGAGTTTTCTATCTGGTGTTCAAAATCTGGTATGAATGAACTATATCATCACATAATTGCCTATTTTATGTTGGTTAAAATGTGAGTAATAGGACAGGCAAGTAAGGATTCAGAGACGTCAAAAGCAGAGGTCATGTCAAAAAACCCAGGGCTATCCCACATACTGTGCAACTGACAGTATAAAAGACAGTTATATTGTTGAAGAGAAGGTTAGTTTGTCTGAACCGTTCATAACTCTTTAATAGTAATACCAAAGAAACAATTTAGTTAGCCACATTTTTCACTGTCCATCCTGTTTGCCTGCTTTTTTCATATTTGAACTTTGAAAATCAAACCAGACATTTTTACAGCAGACTTTTAGCCCTTTGCTCCAAGTGTGTTTGTAATGTTCCAGAGTTCAGAAAAAGATCCAAATCCACTCCTCCTTGTAACCAACCTCTTAAGAATTCTAGGCTAAATAAAAGTATTGCTAATCATATTCATGTTATTTTCTAATATGAGCTTAAAAATCATATAGCAAAAAGTACAAAATACTGGGAACAAACCTCTGTGTTAACATGAATATAACAAATTGTTTCCAAATTTCAGTAACATTGACTTCTATGATAAATACATGGGCCCATTAAGTGTTTCCACTTTGGAAACCCTGCTGTGTTAGAATCCAAATATATCGTGGTTTTGTTTGGGGGGATTTATTTTCTTTTTTAATTTTTTTTTTCTTTATAGTCAGACAAGTTCCATTATTTATCTGTCCTGCAGAGATAAAACGTGAAGTTTCAGCAAGGTGTAACTGAGAGGAGACGTTCAGGTCTTGGAAAGCCAACAAGGTCTGAAAAATATGAACTAAACCCAAAATTATTGGAGCATCTCCACCTAGCCTGAATTGCTTGGAAAATCTTAAACAGGGCCAAATGTGTGTGAATTGTCATGAGCCATGTAAATACATTTTTTAAGAGGTATTGCTAAGTTTCCTTTTAATTTACGAACTATTACTTCTCACAAAACCGTACAACAAATGGCTTTTTACTTTCTCCTCCCATAAAACCATACAAAGCTTTTTGCCAGGCTAGCAACCATTAGCAAAAATGTTAATGTTAGTTTTGTTTTGTAGGAATCTATCTCCTGGGATATAGATACAGTAGCATGATTTAAAGCCTCACCATAGTGAGGTTCTTTAAGTTTCTGCACACGCTGCAATTTTAATAGAATGTGTACATTCTTCCTACACTTCAAGTGGTTTTTTTGTATTATACTTTGTTCTATTAAAAAATGACACATATGAAACTGTACTTAGGATTAAGATATGAGTACTTCATTATACAACTCTCATACTTTAAGGAACTATTTCCTTTAAAATGGTTTAAGCTGAAACTTGGCATACAAAGTTCTAATTGGGGAAAGGCTGGGATGTAGAATGGTTTTACAAAGTTTCACATAAATCAGTTTTGTCATTTTTAAATTATTTTTACAGAAGAGCACAATACCTGTTTTAGTACCATTTCTTGTTCTCTTAATATTTGCCAAGTCTTAAATAGAAATAAGCTATTTTTCTGAGTTGTTTTCAGAGTATTTTCTTGTCAGTTTAAATCATTTCACCTTAAATAGAAAGTTTACCAAGTCACAAATCCTACTTAGTACTTGCTTTGCTTCTCTCAGAGCACGTGTAGTGACGAATGTTTTAAACTAATTTAGTGATGTGAAAAGTGCCAAGCTGTCAGATGTAGAAACTAAAATAGTGTGTTTGTGCTAAGAATATTTTATTTTACTTTATTTTATTTTATTTTATTTTATTATTTTATTTTATTTTATTTTATTTTATTTTATTTTATTTTATTTTATTTTATTTTATTTATATTGTTAAAAATGCAGCTGGAAGCTTCTCCAGCATTGGGCACCACAAAGGCCTATAAGTTTGGCAGACATGAGAGCTGGTGACATGGATGAGTCTGTTAATGGAAGCATGCTGGCTCTCCTGTGCAACATAAAAGATGACCTGGCACACAGCACTGTATTTCAAGTCCATCTAGGATACTCCTCTACCACTCATCAGACTATCCAAAATTTTGCTGAAGGCAAAGGAAAACGCACTGGGGTAAAAGAATGTTTGATAGGGACTCATTGCCAATATACAGCAAAACAATCAACTTAATTCACCATGATTAAACACTGCTACTGTTGAGACCTCTTAGCTAGAAACTGTCCCCAGTTGCTCTTCTGCAAATCTAATTATTCAGTTGTTTTCACAAAGGCAAAATAATGGGATATGAATTTTCTCTGGTTAAGGATAGCAACTTTTGTTCATTTCTTACCAGTACAGTAAACCTTACTTTAGCTTAGGAAGGTATTAATCTATGTGTTCTAAATATCTATATCCAAAATGACTAGCAATGGACAGATTTCCACAGATATGTTTAAGACAAAAGATGGACCTAATTCTTCATCTGGGCTTTTATTCATTTTAACTGTAGTTTGTTATTGTTTTTCATTACAAAGAGTACAGTAGAGAAAGAGTAGACTGTTTAATTCCTGGGGCAAGTACCTACACTCTCAGTAACCACTAGAATTATATGAGTTAGAAAATACATGCCAATATACCTTAAGACCGCTGTTTTTATTTTTCATAAAATTTATATTCTCTTGCCAGAAGCATTTTCTTGCTAAAAGTAATTCAAATCCTTTTGGGAGTTCTTTTTTTTTAATTATTTTTTCAGATTTAATATCTGATACACTCTGTTCAATGTCACTGTGTTAGTACAGGAATATGGCTATAACATTCTTGCATGTGAAACTGTACATCAGGCACATTTTAACAGATTTATGTCATCAACCCCTACGCAGTATTAATCATTCTTCAAGGTCATTTTTAGCTACCAAAGTAAGAACCTTCATAAAATTTCCAAGGCAGCTTTCAAGCCAGGCCAGTTGCAAGTTTTCAGGTGCTGGGGAAAAAAAAAAAGAAGAAGCTGAGGAATTCACAAAACAAGTTTCTTGGCAAAGCATCCATAAAGGTCTGTGATGGAAGACTAACCATTCATCAGCATCCATGCAAGCTGTCTCTGTTATGAAAACCAGGGCACATTTGAAGGAAAAATAAACAGATTTATCAGTCTGGTTGCAATTTTATGAAGTACAATATTGAAAGGTTTCCCCTGTCTGTTTCAGACACTGACAAGATAAACTAGACGTGGCTAAGGTGGAATGTGTCACTTCTGTCAGGTGCTATGATAAGTATGAAAAGCCAGGTATGCTTCACACATGGACTCCAAATAAATTTCAGACAGGGTTTATGTTCCTGTATTTTGTTTGCCATGTTTCATCATTGCTGAAGCCAAACAATCAATGACACAAGATTTGGGCATGTTTATTTCCACACCAAATGGCTGAGAACTGCAAGTACGGAAAACCACATCAAACCATTGGGTTTATGTGAGACCATGCTGACATTTTGCAAAAAATATTTCAATTATAGTCGCTTGAGAGTTCCTCTGTTTGCTTTACATTTTGGAGAACTTGGTAACAGGACAATGCTGGCTTTCTGGATCAAATTCAATTACAACGGCTGTGCAGGGACGAGAGGCAGCCTGGAGAACAGTTATACACTAACATTTTACTAGCATGTGGGTACCAAATATCCGCTGTGGACTAAATTCAAGATCAAAGCTCACAGTGTTGCTACATTAAGCTTAGGATGATTTTTCTCATAAAGAAACCTTGCAGATATTGTTATTTATATGTTCTTTAGGAATGTGGAATGGAAATGTTACATGTGAGGAAGTCTGCAATGAAATACTTTTTCTCCTACTTCTTCCTCTTCTACATTTTGCTCCCAGAAGGCCTTTTGTTTGAAAGAGACAAAAAATATCACCTTAAATAGAACTTCTGATATTGTAGTGGCTTCCCAAATGATATACACAGGCAAAACAGAGGCTGATAGAGAGACCACATATGATCCCCTCTTTGCTACAAGAGTTTGCATCCCACAAGGGTTGTTAAGCTTCCTCTATTACCTCATTACTAATTTAAGTCCCTGTCACACCTAGCAGCTATGTAGGTAATCATAACTTACTTTTAATAGATCTGAAGAAAGATAGAAAATTAGAATAATAATTTAAAGAAAGAAATAAAAAAGAAAAATGTGATAGAAGTTGAGGAACAAACCTCAAAATATTTAGGGAGAAGTGCAGTTAAGAGAGCTGATACAAGAAAGATGCAACTAATCAAGGTGTAAGGCAAAAATATTAAAGGTGAAAGAGTTTACTGTGGTTTGTTTTCTAGGTTCGTCTCTTCGTACTCTGTTTTTCTTTATTTGTCCCATGCTCCTCTGAGGTAACTCATTCAGTTGATCTCTTGAGTGTTTGCCTGACTGTTTACAAGAATCAATGCCTTTTCTTTGATGTGCTGGCCATCCTCACTGCAGGACTGGCAGGCATCCCAGTAAGCTTGTCCTGATGCTCAGGCTGCCTTAGAGACAGGACATGAGCTGCACAGGAGCCTGCCATGGGTTCTGGGTTCAGTCCCCATCACTGACACCTACTCTGAACTGTGCTGACATCAAGTATGGATTATTTCCATTGTTTAATCCTTCCTTCACAGCAGCTAGTGTTAAATGAAGATGCAGTGCTCAGTGGGTTTTATTGCATGAGGCACAAATAGCTGACTTGATCCTGGAGGGTCAGAATAACACCCAGTGAAACATGAATGAAAAACTAAGACCAGAACACAGCAGGGCAGAGGGAGAAGGGATGATGTTCTGGTTCAGGACAGATCCATGGGGATGGGAAAGCTGTATGAGACATGATGTTGAGAAATCAGATAAAAATCAAAGCACAGCTTCCTTTGTACTCAGTAGAAGCATGCATTTAGAAAGTTATTCTGAGAGAAAACTGAGCAGCAGAAATATCTAAGAGTAGCACGTGGTGGCACAGGTAGAAAAAATTTGCATCTTTTTTCTAATGTATACCTGAAGTGTACATTGTTTTGCAGGAAGAAAGTTCCCTTTACAAAGTCCAGCTTGCTTCAAGATTAAGCACTTCAGTCAAAGAACAGTCATATGCCATCTGCTACCATGTAGGAATAAAGGATGTTATGTTACACCAGAATAGCCACTACAGAGATTTTTGTCCTGAGCTTGTTAACAGCTTGATACTGCTGATTTAAAATTCATAAAGGGGAATAGGATGTTGTCTAGTACTCAGGAGAAAGAAAACACTGGATTTCATTCTGCTACCCAGCCAAAATCTTCAAATAGGGAACCATAACAGAGTCACCATCTAATGTCTCCATCTGCCCACAATAAAACTTGGCTTCCCTGTAACAGAGCAATTGGCTATGTTGGTACTTTATAATGAAGATCATGGCCATTTCTCCCTATTTGCTGCATCCTGAGCTACAAAATCTTGGTTTTGACCTCAAGACTTGCTGTTTATGTTCTTGTGATCTTAGGCAGCACCATTGTCATTCATACATGACCAGTTAGATGGATTGGAGAATGAAAAAAAAAAACGGTTTTTTCTGTAAATAATGTTATTAGTTACGATAAAAACAGGAAAAGCAAAAGATTGGTAGATTTAAACTATAAACAGAGAAAATTTAGATGGCTTCTCTTATGAAAAAGTTGGCACTTAAAACTAGGGGAAAAAAACCTGGAATATTTAAGAGACCTTTTCTCAGTTATGCACACTGATAGAAAAGCCTTTAAGCCTAAAAAGAAGAAATTACAATAAGATGGATTCCATGAGCTTTATTTCCACCTCTAGTAACTGACTAAACACTTTATGCCTATTTTCTATGTTTAAAAGGAGTGTTAAGGAGACAGTAATGAAGGGACCAAAGATAAGAGGCAATCTGATGCTCACAGATAAAAATAAATGAGAAAAATGCACCTTCTAGGATCCTGGGGTTGATTTCAATAGCCCCACTATGTGGAAAAAATCCTATTGACTTGATCAAGGCTAGGCTTTCAATCTTGGCTTTTAAAAGGGAGAAATTATTTTAAAGAACTACCATAGGCATTGTGCCAAATGCACATTAAATGCAGATGGGGATTCCTATTTAACTTCTGCTTCAACTGCAGAAACCAGGCATTTGTGATTCAAAAAGTAAAGGAAATTTGTCATTCTTTGAAGATTGGAAGGAATAGGATTTATTTGTTGGGGTCATGTGGAGAAAAATAGTGACAGAAAGAGCACATAGTGAATGGGACCTAAAATGAGATTTGGGAATTCTGTTTATTCCTGAAGCACAGACAACCCAATAAACACAAAGCTGATAAACAGTCCTAGGAGAAATTCATTATCCTAATACACTGATCAATTAAAATATACTGTGCTCTAAGCAGCAAATCTGAAACTGAATAATAGGAAAAAAATAATAATAAAAAAAAACATTGTCAAATCCTTCTTATGGAAGGTCACTCACTGACTCAAACCTGCATGAAACACCAGAAAGGTGGTGCAGGGGCCAAGGTGTTGTCTCCTTGCTCCCAGGATGCCTGTGAATATGCCTCCCTCTGGCTTGCCCTGAAAACCTGCCTTTGGTAAGGCTCTAGGTAAGAACTGTCCTTTAAAATCTCAACATTCCAAACAATCATTTTTGCCTTAAGCAACAATCCATTCCTGTCTCAGGAGTACCTACTAATGACTGGAAGATGATGAAATTGCATTTACGTTACTGAGATGTATATGTTTTGGCTGATATGATGAAGGACATCAAAGGGCCAGTTCTCTCTGTTCATGACAGTTATTTTTTTCTGGAAAATTATTCCAGAATTTTAATTAAACAAGAATATACTCGGTGTGTAGTGGCTTCCTATGGCTCCAATCATACTTTGAATTGAGACAGGGCATATGTGTACACCTCCAGCCCCTGCAGAGGAAAGTGGGGGGCTCAGGCTGGGCAGGGGCAGCAGCTCACCCTGACAGTCCCCTGATCCTCCACAGCAGGATCCAGCTGGTGGAGCATGTGGCAGAGCCCCTGGCACAGCCATAATTTACTTCCAGTGTGTTTGACTATGATTAGCTGTTTGACTTCTTGTTAAGCAACACTTCCAATATCTGTAGGCACACAGTAAGCAGTTGGGAACTGCTGATTGCTCGCTGATTTACGAGGGGTGCTGGAGAAGGACGAAGAGAGACATAAGTCTTGTTTCACTGCAGTTTGGAAATCGGAAGCAAAACGTAACTGACAAGGCAACTAGACAGGAATTTAGTTGTCACCTCACAATACACACTTTCCACTCTTTTGGGGCTTGCCTTTTACTATTTTTTTTTTTCTTAAGTAATTAATGCACTACTTATCTTACAAGTTTCAACTAAAAATTGGAGTATCAACATAGGGAAAAAAACTCTCCAGATAGCATTTATTCAATATCACATGCAGATGAAGCAACACCAATACTGATAAGTGTAAATTCAAAATACAGTTCAGATTCACGAGATTTCCAGGCCAAACAAGGTTAAATGTACTTGGAAGAAGTTCAGCTACACATCTGAATTTTGGACTCACGTCCCTTCATAACTTCCCAACTTTTGGACACTTGCTCATCATTTCTTTCTCAAATGATGTTTCCAGATCAACAAACTTATCCTTCCCTGGGATCAGTCATTTCCTTAGTCTTGCCTTTTAGAAAACAACCCTTTTACTGTCTGTTTTATGACACTAGTAACACTCTGTGCTCCAGCTCTGTATTAATCTTCTGAGAATGTTATTTATTTTACAGTACTGGCATAGCAGGAGACTTTCCTCTGCTTTTGACAAGGGCCCCTGGAGACAGCGGACATACAACTAGCACACTGCCAAAATAATGCAGCACATTCAGCCGAAATTTGCATAAAATACTAAGATAACACCAGTTCTTTTTCTTCTGATACTGCTCATATTGATACATTACGTTCCAAAGAGCAGACTGGGATCATAGTTTTACTCTCCTGTAACCCCCTAACCACACCCTCCTAACTGTCCTAGCCTCAGGCCTTCAGCAGAAGTCCTGCTATTCCCCATCTTGGCTTAGCTGCACAGTGCTGTGAATCATCCTTACATAAACTGCATAGACACACAAAACGAAGAATTTACTTGATTTGTCACTTACATAGTATTTTAGTACTGATCTCACAAGCAGTCTGTTAATTTTATATTGAACTAGTGAGAATACTATTCTCATAATTTGTGTGAGAAATTTTTCTAATCAGAAAATCTGCCAAATCAAGGGGGAGAAAGTGGCTGAAAACAGAAACACTGTCAATTTATTAGCACTAGGACTTTTTTATGAGAAGACATTTTGAAAACTTTTTTTTTCAAAATATATTGTTGGCGTTTCAGGACTAAGAGTAAATGAAATAGCTCAGTGGTGAAAGTCACATCTTAGTAAGACTGACAGAGTAGAGGTCTTTAACCATAGGTGGCATCTATCAAAGAGAAGCTTGTTTTCTAGAGCTTTAATAAGCAGAGCTGCAAAAACACTGGTCCCATGTAGGCTGTTTTTCTTGATAAGCACCTTTTTTATATCAGCTCCCTGTAGAAAGCAGTGTGAATGAACATCTTCCATAGTTTAGGGCACATTTACATTATATCCCATTAGCTAAATTGATAGTGAATTTATACAGTGCTGCCTCTAAAGTAATGAATTAGTATTTTTCTTTTTCAGAGAATCTCCTTAAGTCTACTCTCCAGATAAATTTAAAAAAAATCATGCAATTCCTAAAATAAGTCAGTGGATACTGTCATGACTAAGTCTGAAGCAACCTGAGCAACATCCACATCCACTCCAGAGCTCAGACATAATGCAAATACAGTCACATATTCTATCATATTCTATCACCAATGTTCACACACACACGGCAAAGTCTTACTGATGTTTTTGAGTCCCCACACACACAAGCCTGACACAACGCTCAGAGACAAATCCCCACAACCATTTCATGAGCAGGGCTCAGTTTTCTTTAAAAATGTGATTCATTACTAGGGGTAAAGAATTTATCTACCTTTTCTGCAGGATTCTAATGGTTACATTACTTACATGTAAAACATACGGATTTATGTTAGGGTGGGAACATCACTCACCACACTAAGGAGGATTGAGACACCTTTTAACCTTCCCTGTGAAGCTCTACAGACAAGCACTTAAGAGTACCTTATTAAGAACAAGGCTAAGTGTAATTGAGCACATTACTGTACTTCAGTGCCATCAAGTGGGTTATGGTCTCAGCCACCAAGACAGTTTTTGTATTTTACTTTGTGACTGATATAGTGTGGAGGGGTAAAAGTGTAATCTGATGCTACCCTTTTTACATTAATATATTTCAAATGTGTCTACTAGTGGTATTGCCACAGCATAGCAGCCTGCTCAGGTTGGTGGTATGCAGAGAAATTCCCCCACCTCCAATTTGCTCTTTAAAAATCTTAATTCCAGGTCTTACATCAGCCATTGATGTTTAACATGACTGATACTGAGGTTTTGATGGTTAACAGTGGGCTTATGTGATAACTAAAATGCTATGATGAACTCAACATTAACATGGACTTTTCAGCCTCTTTTTCCCTTGTTCCCAAGGAGAACAAACAAGTCTACATCAAACCCAGAAAAAAAAAAAAAAAAGGCATGTGAATAAACACAAAATAATTCTGTGTTATTAAAAAAAACCCCCTAAGTCCAGTGAAGACAAAACCAAGTTGTTTCCTCAGCACCACAGCTAAGGATGCCTCCCTTCTCTTTCCCTCATGCATAATAAGGTGCAAAGTTCTGTCTGGAGCTTTTCCCAGTGCCATGGATTTCACAGAGTGGCTTGTGTTCACCACAGCTGAACTTGGGTCACTTTTCTTCAAACAGGAGAAATAATATAATTTCTCTCCTCTGCCTAACAACTACTGTCCATGAAACTTATAGGAATTCAGTATTTCATTTAAGTAGACAGGAATCTGCAAAGTGGCTATTAACTAAAAATTTACTAAAGGAAAACAAACAAATGCACCTACACATCCCAGCATTTGCATGAGCTTTTATTCACAACATGGCCACGTAAGTCTCTTTTTCTATACAAACAAACTACAGAAAGGATATGAAATATGAACAGTGAAAATCTAGATGAATATCAGTATTAATGGCACTTTGAAGTACATGAAAATTAGAACATAAACTAAAGCAACATGGTCATAGCAGCTGGGGTAGATACCAAGGTTTTGATGCTGACATACAGAGCAAGTACAAATTCTATTTCTCTTCTGGTCTTATTTCAGTTAGCTGAAATACTTCCCATCAAATACCAGTTCACAGAAGTTTTGAGTTCTTTAGATGACAGATGTGGAGAAAAAGCCCAAAAGAAAAAGCAATACTCCACCATGTGGCATTGCATGAGAACAGGCAGAACTCTTCCTCAAGTCAGACTTTTTCAAGTCCTACACCGATTTGTAATTAAAAGTGTACAATCATAGTGGAGCAGAGCAGTTTCTGTGGAATCATATTTTGACACATCTGAAAAAAACACAACCAACTAAACAAAAAACACATACCAAATTCAGTCAATTTCACCAAAGTACGAATTTCGAAGGAAAAACCCCTTTTGGTTCACTCCCTAACACTGCAATTCAGATACCTAGAATTAAATAGTCCTCTATTTGAAATGACTATTGGCACATTTAAAAAAATTAAAAATTTAAAATATTTTATGTGATACACCAAAAATTTAGAGAAGAATTTTTATTGGACTGAAAATACTTAGTGAAGAGATGAGAAAGAACTTTATAGAAAAAACTTCAAATTTTCAGTCATTCTCAGGAAAAAATTTTAGATTTCATAAACCTCCTTGAACTGAAATTTTTCCCTTTGCACTCTTTATGAAAAATTCCCTAGCTTTTTTCTTTGTTGTTTTAAATCCTTCTCTCCTAGTCAATTTTCCATATATTAATTAAATTTTTTAGACCATTTTCCAAAGTGTGCTCCAATGAAGAAACAAAACAAGTCTAACCATAGGTAATTGCAGTAATAATTTTTGCCTGAGAAAAGACATTTGCTATACTCTATTAATAGGAAAATATAAAGTTATTTGCAACAGCTTGTCCTCACATTCCTTATCATAATATGGCACAACCACAGATTTACAGGATAAATATAAAACATATTTATGATGGGCTCTATTTTGGGATCATTTATGACAATGGTTTTGCAAACCAGACATTGAAGCAAGTTAGAAATAACCACAGCACAGATGACTCCAAAACTAATCTGTGAGCATCTGCACATTTTCCTAAGTACTTCAGAAACACTACAGGGGTAGGAAAATGGATGTGCAAACGCACTTAAATCTGTAACACATGCACATTTTTCTCTACCTCAGAAACCTTAGAACTGTCCATAATATCATTCCTTCGGGAGTTCAAGTTTAACTAATGTCTAGTCATAATGAAAAGATGAATTTTCAAATTATGTCTATGAAACAGGAATTATCTGCTCAGAGAAAACTAGAAAAATATGGGATTTAGTAATAACTAATTTAGACATAAAGCAGGTCACTTATACTAAATTCAGTTTAATGTCAAGAAAATCATATCAAAAGTAGTTATCAGGACATCCCATACATCACCAGTGCAGACTTATTTTTAGTCACAATATATGGAATTTCTTTGAAAGGCAGAGGTCCTGAACTGCTTCTCTGGGCAGAATGTAGATATACCAGAGGTGAAGGCAAGCCCCTCTTCACAAATCCACAAGCTAACACTGAGAGGCTCCATAAAGAAACTGGGAATACCTGTACCATCTGTGTACTTTTTGTTTTGTTGTTGGTTTTGGGTTCGTGGCTTTTTTTCAGCTGGGGGACAAATGGCTGGCCTTCTAGAAAAGTGCTTCATAAAAACTGGTCATCTTTGAGCCCATATAGAGATGACCAAATCTCTGGAGAAAAAATGAATCTTCCAACATATATATAGTAAAATGGCATTATCCTGAAAGAGAGTCAGATGTCACCGGTTTGTTATTTATAACAAAAAAGGAGCTGATCCAAAAGTTTTACAGTGCTCCAAAACAGTCTCATTTTTTCTAATATTAACATTCATGTTTACTGATGCAGGAAAAATTTGCCTTTAGTCTAGCTTTTAAATGTTGATTTGACTGATCCATACAGAATTTTTAATTTATCCATGTGCTAATACATTTATTATAAGGAAATAAAAGCCCAGGCTGTGACTTATCACTGGGAGCTGTAGCCTACTCCTTGAAAGCAAGATGACTCTGGCTTCAGCCAGACTGGGAGTTATTCCATACTAATTTTGACCAGAAGCTTTCAATGAAATCTGGACCATCCTTGCACAGCCTGCATGCCACTGACTGCTGCACTCCAAGTCTCCGTCAGAAGCTGCGTGTGCTGGGCATGGATGTATCACAATGAGGTCACACCCAGTGGTTATGGCTTTGCAGGCAGAACTGAAATATTATTTCTGAATGCGACCTTACCTGCAACTCAAGTCAAAGCATTTGATAAAGACCTGCTTCTGCAGTGTCCAAACTTCAGCACTGGTTAGAACTTCACATACTTAATGTGAGCTTCTAAGCAACATAGTACTGACAGACTGGCTCTTACCAGAGCCTCTTAAACACACATTTCTCCTCGCTCAATTTCTGCAGCACAGTGAAATCCAGCTCTTTAATGGGACATACTATTTCCAGTATATTAAGAATATTCTTAGCAAAGCTTCCATATACCAAAGGTACCAGTGAAAGAAAATATAAAGGAAAGAGGAACATGGGTAATAATGAGCAAGAGAGCTTTGAAGGGCAATAGTTATTCCTATCTTTTTAACTGTATTCTTACTGTCATACAGATTCAAAGGTCACAGCCTAACCTTCTAATCATATGAGAAACACTAAAATAACCCATAAAAGGGGAAGGTATTGATAATGAATCTTTAAACAAAATTTTTTCCTCTGTTCATAAGGTTTCTTTGCTATGTACTAAAAATGCCTGCAGTTTCACTCACCTTCTGTACAGAAAGTTCATTTCAGGTTCAACTGTCTCTGGTTGTTACAGAAACATTCTAGCAGCAATGATACTCTATAGACATATCAGTTTGGGAAATGGGAAGAGATCATCTTGTATTCAATCTTATGGAGCAGGGGTCCTTAAAAAGGGAATATTAAAGCTTATTCCTTCTTTGCCTACGACAGTTAGCTTCAGGGAAACTTGAAGTCATGGCCAGGCTGCAGTTGCTTTTACTTGCTTAACATCAGGTCAGTTGAGGGGCTTGGGACAATATTTACAGCTGAATTTAACCCAACCTTAACTTAGTTATGTATAAAGTCATGAAGAGCAAAAAAATCTTGAGCCGTGTCTGTAAAAAACTTATGTACTGACAGTATTGGAGAAGTGCAAAGCTTGATTTTCAGTCTTATTTTTATTCACACAAATCCAGAAGATATCTTCTCCTTATAAACAAAGCCTACTGGATACTGAAGTCCCTTGGGCTTTATTAAATATACAGAATTTCTAAAAGCTAAATAGCAGAATAGAATCAACATTTTAGTAAGAAAAATACAGGCCTTATTAGAATGAAACTATTTGAGTCCTTCCATAGCCAACAGTAATAATCCTGAGAGCATCAGATCACATAACCCCTTCACAGCAAAGGTCTGTACTGTCTGAGGGCTATCAAGGGTTGGGAAGCTTCCAAAGGCAAACTGTTTGCTCAGATGCAGATTTGATCAAGGCTCATGTTTTTCCAAAAGGCAGCTAGCTTGCTTAAGCCCTTAAAAAAAAAAAAAAATCCTTTCCCTAGAGCTCATCCACTGGGCTGTTTGGGCTGAGTATTTCAAGCAGCAGCAAAGTGCCAAGTCAAAAGCAAAGAATTTGTTTCTAAAAGAAGCAAGGAAAAGACAAAGAGCATAAGTTAACGCTGCAGATTATTGCAAGCTTCAGATAATACGAGACAATTGTTTTAGAGACAGCTAAAAATACCTTCTTGTAAGACTGCTTGCTCTTCTGCCAAAGACATGTAATACACTGAGCAACATATGTAGAACCAAAATATTTATACTACAAAGTAGCAGTTTCTACTTTAGAAACTTATAGCTGATTAAGTTGGAACTACATGTTTTGTAATACAGACAAAAGATTATCAACCACAGCCGTAAGTAAATATTGGCTTTGTTGAAAGTTTACTGTTTAAATAGAAAAAAAAATTAAATCCAGCAAATGTTTTTCTCTGAATCACAGTTACCTCGGTGTAACTATCAATACAGTTATAAAATACAATTTCACTTTCTAACTTTCTCTTTGCTATGTGACATGAGCTGTACTAGAATGAAGGTACTGAAAAAAGTAACAGAAGGGCTGTACAAAAAAAAAAAAAATGAAGTCACCTGGCCTCACAGGAAGCTTTATAAATGATTGTTCCATATACTCAAAAATCTTTTCTCAACTTAAAAGTTCAATAAAGCTCTTCATTTGTAGCCCAGCGGAACACAGAAAGTTCAAGGTTTATAGAGATCAAACTTCAAAGAAACTTTAATGGAAAGTGTCAAGTTCAGCTTCTTTGTTAATTTCAAGCATCAGAAAATCTTGCCTTTTTATGGGGAAAAAAACAAGTGATTTAAATCATGATCAGAGTAAAAATTTTCCTTTGAAAATCCAAGTTTTCTTGCCATATTTAGCAAATTCCAAAACAGTTCTTTACAGCAACATCAAGAGTGAAGCTGCCA
This sequence comes from Picathartes gymnocephalus, assembly GCA_013390045.1. Classification (NCBI taxonomy): domain Eukaryota; kingdom Metazoa; phylum Chordata; class Aves; order Passeriformes; family Picathartidae; genus Picathartes; species Picathartes gymnocephalus. The sequence goes on along the minus strand of WEKY01006525.1, from coordinate 54,382 downwards.
ATATTGCCTTCAACTGTGTAAAACACATTTTTCTTCCTTTTTGATGGATTTTTGAAGCCTTTTATTCTTAACTTGGTTCTTTATGGTGTCATAACTTTAAAATGCCTACTATGTGCTGCCATGCCATCAAGCCCATAAGCTGGTAACTTTGTCTTGGTAAATTTGGAGCTTTAAAGATGCATAAAAGACATTAATATAGCACAGTGAGCCCTAAAACAAGGATCGTCACACTTGAAATTCAGAACATTTTCAATGTGAAAGGATGTTATTAGAAGCTGTAAACACATCTATTAAAGTGAGGTAAGAGCTTCAGTATTAATCATTAAAGCAATGTTTTGTCACCTAGGAACAGAGATGAACAGGAAGTTTCCACATTCATGCTGTTTACTTACAAGGCTTTCAAAGAGCTGGTTATGGTCTTCTTGGAACAGGTAAATCAGTACCAAAGCAATCATGGCCTCCTACCCTGGTGAAAGACTAGACCGTGTCACACTACAGTTCTCCCCAGAGCTCCTCACAACAGGGAAGAGCTGCAACCAAAAGCACTGATACTCAAAAAACCTGATCTTTTTTAAGCCCTCTGGGAATTCACATAAATTTCGCAGAAGCCCAAAGATAATCCTAATCTACTCTTGTAAAATCAAGACACCGATTGGCAAAGATGGAGTTAAGAGTAGCAAACATCAAAACTACCCACTGGCTAATGCGTGGAACTGGAAAGCAGACACAGAGGTGGTGCATGTGTTCCTGTATTTACATTCCATGGTTCTTTTGGGCCTTGTTTTCCAGTAAAAAAACCAGGCATATATTGCTTCTATCCCATTTCTTCTATTACTACTTTAAAAGATCCTGCCGTTCAAGCTGCTGGTGCACATATGGACAGAAACACCATCTGACTTACAAGAGCAGACTGTGTAGTAAAGAAAAATAGATATGCATTTTGAAAACAGGGTTTTATTGAAACTTATCAAAAACATCCCAAATTTAATTCAGGAAAGGCACTTCAGACTTTAGACCTTTTTCTTTTTTGCTTTGGGTTTTTCTGACAGCTGAGATAATTCACTTTCTTCAACTTCATCACAATGCTTTCTTTTCTTTTTTTTTGACATTTTATGGTCACTTTGGTAACCACTGGAGTCACTGGTAGGCATTACAAGTTCCTGTTCTCCTTGCTTGTCCTTTTTCTTTTTCTTCTTCTTCTTTTTATCATCACATAATCCATTCACAGCATCAACGCTTTGCTCTTCTTCATTTTCCCTCCCAAGGTTATCTGTCTCATTTAAAGGCTCTTCTATGAGATTTTCTTCCCCACAGTTATTCAAGCCATTTTCCTGGAGGTCAAGCGCTTGAATTTCGTCCCCATTTGTATTTTCAGTGACCGTGTCAGTTTTTTTGGGCCGCATGCTGTAAAGAAATATACAAAATAAACTGGGTTAGAGACATATTAGAGCACCTCATATATGCCGAATGTCAAAAATTGCTAAAACATGTATTTACACCAAGCACTAAAAGATAAACATTTGCTAAAAAGAACAACAAATGGAGAACATGATGTCCTGTGTTACAGAGAATCATAAAGTTTAATACTCTATGGTAATTTTTATTACTGTGTGCCACACAGACCAGTTGGTATTCCTCTTTTCCTGCGCTCCTTTATCCCCTAATTCATAATTACACATTGTGTAGTAAAGCTTTTTTGGGGTTTTTTGAAGTAATTCATAAAAACACACAGCTAGTAGCCTATTCAGTCATACTTAAGGCCCACTGCTGATTTTACCAAGCAATTACCCTACTCTAATTAAAACAAAGGTGACGCCAGAGAAGTTTTAAAAAAAAGAAGAAAAAATCTCCACAAAAATCCACCAAATCCCTTCCCCGGGCAGGTACCTTGCATCCAAGAGAACTGGAGAAAATGTCTAAGAAGACAAATATCAAAAGAATGCAGTTAAACACCATGAGGTTTTTATGTCCCCAGAGGCACTGAAGACAAAATTGCTAACTTTCACTGTAAATTCACTGAAATGATCCAGAGCATCCCTCCAGATTAAAAAAAGGAAAAAACAAACAAAAAATGCTATGAATTTGCCAGTAGGAGTCATATTATACACTTAATTGAAAACAAAATCATTTCTCAGTGAATGATTGTTTAAAAAACAAGGGAATGAATGCTTCTGATGACAAGATTTCTTGCAAGGTGCCCTAAAAATGTACAGAGGCCTAAGGAGGAAGTTGACACATTTTTTCATCTCTGAAGTTCTCATGTTTCATCAAGTCTTTAAGTCATCCACATCTATTTGTCATTATACAATACATATGCACTTCTTTGTGTGTAAATGTCAATGTAACTGTGTTCAGGACCCCTAGACTGTTTGCACTTGAAAAGCCTATGCACAAAGCTACTCTTAGACACCTGGATGGGCTATTTTGAGCAGGTATTATATATGCAATCAACAATTCATAGGTCAACACACTCAGATTTTTAAAGCTCAAGAAATACCTAGCTTTACTTTTTCCAGAGAAAACCTCCATGGGAGTCCCAAACAGTGGAAAGTTTAGTTTAAGACAACATATATTTATATATATATAGAGATTTGTGTAAAAATAAGAAAGCTTAAAGATTAAGATGCAATTAAAATCACAAAACTTGTAAAAAATGTATTCAATCAGTTAAAGATATTCTCTATTAAGGTACCATACCTGCTTTTAGTGAGTCCTCCTCGAATGAAGAACACGCCAGCTGTATCAGAATCCAAGTGCAACACTTGAAATTTCAGTTCATCCCCTATTTTTAACCCCAGCTCTTGCCACTGTACAACAGACATTTGCTCGGGCTTAGGGATAGATGCATTGAAGCATCCATGTATCAGGCAGCCAATATGACTAGGGGCCACTTTATTAATTACACCCTAAAAAAGAAAAAGAATGTCATGCAAGTCTATAGCAAAAATCTGCCCTTTCAATGCACAGCCTTTAAATATTTATTCCTATATGGAAAGTTTTCAGTAAGAGTTTATGTACAAGTTATGAAGTCAGTTTATCTAGCAATAAGTTAATGCTCCTTTACTAAAATCAAAGCTATTCCTGTAAACGCTTCATACCACTCCTGTGAAAATAGAGCCTAACTGCAAGAGAAGAGGTCAAAACACGGGACTTAGCTGCAGTGAGTACCTGAATAGAGTAGGTAACTCTTTCCTTACACTACAGTGATCAACTTTGCTGTGAAGCCATTTTAAGTCTGATTTACTTGCCTAAAATGGCCTTCAAGCTGGCACAGCACTATTTAGCAGCTGAAGATAGGGAAGACACATAAAAAGCTTTTAAATACTCCATTCAGTGGGTTTCTGACACATTTGCATGTGAAACCATATCCGCCTTTGTTTTAACCATAGAATGAATGACAGACGCTGAAAATTTTTCTATTCTCTCCCTAGGAAGATGGCAGATTCATCCTCAAACACAATTATAAAGACACCAGCTATGCCGAAACAGGTATGGCACAACAATGAATGTAAGCCAGCTCTCAACATGCTTTACCCACAAGTGCTGAGCAAGGGTTTTGACAAACTGAAAGCTGTTCTGTGAGCCACACGCCTCCTTTACTGAAAGGCAGGCTCCAACCGGATGTACTGCTCTTGTGCTTGAAGGAACCCAACTCATGAGAGCATCCTAAACATTCCGGTCACTATAACAAAAGCACCTGTTTGAGAATTACCTGCTTTTCAGACAGAAGCACCGGTATGATATACGCAGTTATGATACGCTATTAAATACCCACTCCTCGTGCAATACAATGTTTTAGTAATATACAATTATACATAAATTCAACAAACCTAGGGACAGACAAACCGGACAAATTACAGCGAAAAGTACTAGTACAAACTACCAATAAATTGCTATGAACAGTAGTAATGAATAAGATAATAAGATAACTAAAATGTATCTCCACCTAAGCCCCACAGCACTTCATCGTGGAGATAAGCCAAGCTTTGACCACTTAATAAAAAAGCCCGCCTCGCGAGACGCCCAGGCGTTCACATACCACCAGCTTCTTCCCTTTCTTGGGGCTGAAGAGAATGAAGTCCGCCTCGATGTTCAGGTGGATGAATCCTTGGTCGTCGTAGATGTCGCCAAGCTCTCCCACCACTTTGATGTTGTCGTAAGCCACGGGCACGCCCTGCAGGCTGGAAGGACAAGGAGGAGGGGGGCACCGTTAGCTGCCAGGCCGAGCCAGCCCCCTCCTTCCCCGGGCCGGCCCCCGCGGCCGCACCTCTCCGAGTAGCGCAGCAGCTCCGCGTCCAGCTGCGCGCGGATGCCGGAGCGCTTGCGGCCCAGGAAGCGCGGGGGCAGCGCCACGTGCCGCCGGTGCGGGGCCGCCACCAGGCACGAGTAGCGCCGCCCCACCAGCGCCAGGGCCGCGGCGAAGGACGGGGCGGCGGCGGCGGGCGG
>WEKY01006525.1:14317-44454 GCA_013390045.1 Picathartes gymnocephalus | reverse complement strand
TTTTTTTTTTTTTTAATGGAAAACTGTTAATCTTTTTGGTCTGGAAAGCAGGTCCCAGATCTGAGGAGTTTGCCATTCAAGAGAGGTCCAAAGTAACTATCCATTTGAAAGAAAGATAGTTGATTATATCTCCTAGGCTACTTTCAAGCCCCTATACTGCAATCTGATTTTTACAAGTGAGTTTCAGGAGAACTGGCACTTGAGAAATATTAAAAACAAGGATGAAGAATTTAGATACATGGATTTTTTTTTTCCATTTTATTACAGACTTTAGCAGCTAGATTATTATCAACTGTGTTTAGGGTAACACATTAATCCGTTGTTTTTTTTTTCCTGTATTTTCTTCTGCAGTTAAACGTGCTTTTGTATTGATAGACTGGAAAAGTTGAAGCCTTTGCCCCAAATATAGTGGAAATGAGAGACAATTCTTCTAGAAGTTAAAAAATGTGATTAGTTTTAGTATCCTAAGTGTATGGTTTTGTTTTGGATCAAATATGGACTTGCTTGGATAATATCAAAACAATTGTTCTTCTTGTTTTTCCATTCTACGAGAACGAAAAAAAAGAAATCTCAGGTCTGATGGGGATTCTGTTTTCATATTGCAAGCCAAAGAGGCTGAGTAATCATTATAGCATTTTCCTGTTGACCCTGTTTTTTTTCAGGAACCACTGAGATTCCTTTTCCAGGAATACCTTTTGATAACTCAAAGATAAACTTCTATTTATTTTAATCAGCATTTTGTACATGAAAGTATGACTAAATGATGAAGAAATTCTTCTTAAGTCTCTGCTTAAAGATGAGCATAAAAAAATGACATCAGTGTAGAATAACTCTAGATTTATTATTTTTCTACTGCCCTTCTCAGGTAGTGTATACTACTTCAGAAAATCTGTAATATAATTGATTTTCTTAGAGGAGCAGAGCCTCTGGCTATCAATAGCAACATTATCTACCTTCAGGAAAATAAAGGGTAGTAGTCATTATTTTGAGTGTATACTGAAAAGCTTGATTGTCACTTTTTGCATTTGTGTACAGAAGCTCTAGGTGCTCAAGTAAATGCACCTTCAGTAGATAAGGTAATCTCCAGTGTGCTGTGCCTTATCTTGAAAACTGGTAGAGTGTCACTCACCTCTGAATGAAGCAGTGCTAGGTATCACTTGATGCCTTAATTGTAACTGAATATCAAGGTTAAAGATATGGTAGCATAATTTTTAGGCAATTGCCAAGTTTTCCTAATTTAAAGAGGAGATTTTCTGTTCTCATTTAACTTCCTACTGAGTCCGGGGTTTAGTTTGGTATGTCACATTCTCATTGACCTTGTTCACATTCACCCCCCCTACATGTAAAAATCCCAAGATTTCAGAAGTTATGGTAATAGTAAAAAAACCTGAAACCAACCAACCAACCAAAAAACACCAACACCATCCATACCCCACCAAAAAACACCCAACCCAACCCCCAAACCAAAACAAACCAATAACAAAACAAAACCCCAAAACAACCAATCACCCAATGACCAAAGCAAAACAAAATATGAGTGTCAGGGACTGTTCTGTAAGAAACAATTTTAATGTTCCCTACACTGGTGAAAGTAGGGAAAAAAAAAAAAAAAGATGTGTGGACAAAATCCTGCTCTCATATCAGATTCTGTTTTCACTTACCCAAGTCACTTAAGAGCATGAGAAATTTCTCTGCTTAGGCAGTGATGGAGGAAGGAAGCCCCAACACCCAAACCTGAGAGAAACTGCAACAAGCCAACAGCAAAATTCAGGGCTTGCATCTGGCTGTCCTAGTCAGTAGTTCCCAGAGCAATGCTTCTGTTCATGCTCCTCTGTACAGTAAATCATTCTTCATTCCGACAGAAGAGGGCCTCCCAGTGTAACCTTTAACGAGACCGTGGGCGCTGCTGAGAAATCAGAATGGGAGCTTGGATGCTTTCAGGCTAAGAAAAATAGGCTCTTGCTGTCCAGGTGTGGTAAAGGTGGTAGGACCCTGAAGTCCTCTTGAGATAGCCTGAGTTTTTAAGTGCCCAGTTCTTTAAGGGTTACTGATTTATGGTAAAAATTTTGAGCTCTGGATTAGGAGAAATCTCTCTGGAGAGCAAAAGCTCACCCCTTTCTCCACAACTAGCCAAATATCTAAATAAACTTTGGACATTCCACTCTGAGAGCAAGGCACATAAGATATCAAGCTTGCAAGGCCTTGTTTGCAGCTTCTCAAAGAGTTTTTCAGAATCTAATGCTTTTTAATCCTGGACTCACCAGTAGGATTTAACATTACATAGTCCTAAATTGTGCTTACTCTCAGTTTGTGTCCATGTTCACCATCTCCACTGGAGAATTTCTAAGAAAATGCAGGCCTGTTATCAAACTGGGGTTCACTAGCACAGCCAGGCTCAAGTGGAACTCCAGAAAAGTGGTGTGAGGACCTTGTGTGCCTTGGAGCGTTCCCAGCTTCTCCTTGGCCAGAGGAGCCAGGTGTGGTGCAGCCGGGCTCACTGGCGGGAGCCCAGGGCCAGCCCCTCCAGGGCAGCAGGCTGGCCAGCTGGAGGCAGCTACAGGGTTCAGCACACTTAAACCCACGCTTAGGCCTCTTCCTAATCTCTTGCTGATGAGCTATCCAAAAAGTTAAGTTATCCAGCTAAACCAGTACTGAGCTCCTTCTCAGTAACTAGTGTCGCTTCTGCAGTGACCCCCAGTGCAATCAGTGGGGCCGTTGATGTGGCACTTGAGGTTGTCCTTTGGAAAAATACACTGGGTTTTTTTGTTTGTTCGTTTTTGGGGGGTTTTTTGGTGTTTTTTTTTTTTTTTCCTTTTTTTTTTTTTTTTTTTTGGTTTTTTTTTTGGTTTTTTTTTTTTTTTTCATTGGTTAGGGTTTTGTTTTGTTTTGCTTTGTTTTGGTTTTTTGGTTTTTGGGGTTTTTTTAAATTTTGTTTTCATTTTTATTCTGTTTTCATTCTGTATCTCAGAGCAGAAGGCAAGATGCGCACATTAATGTTGCAAATCTTTGGACCATCTCTACAGATACTTGCAGACAGGAGAAACTGAACAGATCTCCCTGGCAGCCCCCTCACTGCTAGGCTGTGTGCATCCCAGCAAAAAGGACAACTTGGGCTGTCCTTGTCTTCTTCAGTTTTGCTAGTTTTCAACTCAGCAGAGAATGGTGCAAAAGGTCTCCTGTAATTTTCCACCACAACTGCATTCCAAGGAACCTATGGTTTATTCTAACATACAGTATAATTTTCCTGGCAAGTCACTACTCTTTCATACTTTTTATTTATCTATTTACCTTTACCGGACATGTATACTTTTAATTATGCCTGTGCAAACCCATTTTGTTGGGTGAGCTGTCTCATGCAGGTTTACAGATGGAGAATAATTAAACTTCGTGGCTGTCACACACTTTTGGTAGGAAATAATACATATGTTTATATGGAAAAGGATTTATAGTTCTTAGATTTATAAAGAGAACCCGAGTCTGCCAAATTATGAAACTTTATTTGCAAATAAATTTTCTACTGAAGTGTTCTTAAGACATCAGTATAAACGTTGGAAATGTAAATGCCAAAGATGTGAGTGCCATCAAAGAAGGAGATTTTAAATTAAATTCTTAGTTCCCCCAAAAAAATGTGCTGTTTTGACAGGATGTCGTCTCTTTACCAGTAAGCTGGGGGGCATCTGTAATGTTTCCATTCCTTGATAGAACCAATATATTTCCTGGAAGTCCCCAGAATGTACATTTACTTGAAATCAAAAGTAAATACTTCCAAACAAATGTGCAGTGTTCAAGCATGAACCTTTTTGGGGGTTAAGAGCTGTATATTTGAGGAAACCATTAAAAGGAGTCATCTTAAAGGCTTGCAGGTATTGCAGACTATAAATGTAGGTGCTGTGAGGGAGGAAGGATAGTGCAGTCTGTCTTGTAGGAGTGTGCAGGCAAGGCAGCTGTGATTGCACTGACTGATGGAAGTGGGCATTTTTCACTATTGGGTGCTAATGGAAAGGTGGGGAGAAAGCAGCAAAAATCCCTTTGTTTCTCCCTTGCCTTTTTTTATCCTTCAGTAGATCTGTACTTATAAAATTCATTTATTCTGATTGATCACTTCTGTGCCTGCACATTCACTTACTATTTTTTGCAGTGTTCAGGGCAATGCAGGTTAAGGCCCTGATTCGCACACTGACACCACTACAAAAATAGGTACTAATCATTGGACTTGTCTGAGTGGCTGCCATTACAAAAGAATCCTTGTTTGAGGCAGTTGTCCAGGTTTAACTTTGAACATAAATCTTAGTCCAGTTACTATGAGTGGAAGCAGTTTCTTAAGCATATCTTTAAATATAGTCTTTGAAAGAGACATTAATTTAGCATTTGAGAAGCTGAACCCCAAGGTACATTAACATACTACCTTTTGTTCATAAAGCATGAACATTTACTTTCAAATACTCTTCTATATTTTTTCTGCTTATGGGATTTTCAAACCAAATATTGGATATAATACTATAGAGCATTCAGGAGTCACGAGTGTATGACATAAAAGAATTAATTGAACACACAAAAAGTTGTTACAATGAAAGTGAAGAACTTAAAGATATATTGAACAAAACTACTTTAGTCAGATTTTTTTTGTTTTGTTTTGGTTGTGCTTTTGGATTGGGATTTGTTTTGTTGGTTTTTTTTTTTATTTTGGGTGTTGTGTTTTGGGTTTTTTGTCTGCCATTAAACGTATGATGTGCCCAATACTTCTTTAAACCCTTAAGCCCTTTTTCTCAGAGGTTTTTTTTTCCAAATTTTCCAGTCTTGCAACAGAGGTGCAACTGGCTCCTTTGTGCCTATATCATCTTTTCACTGCAGCCATAGAGTTACCACAGAGTTAAGACTGTTGCAACATTTTCTTGAAAGACAAATTGCTCCAAATTAATATTTATACGTCCTTGAAGCTGTTCTGTTGGATGCTCATTCTGGGTCCATTACGTGCCAAGAGACTGTTGTGACTCAAGTACAGAGCACAGACTCTGAAAAAGCTAGCATGTATCCTAAGAGGGGGAAGAAAGGTCATTCCCTCTTGAGCAAACCATTTAGCATAAGGGAAACATCTTTCTTTTGACAGATGGGAATGTAATCCCTGCATAGTCTTTCAGTTTTGTTGGACAGCTGGCTTTGAAAGCTAGCGAGAGCAGAGGTCTGTCTGTCTGTGCCGAGCTAGGCGTGGGTTTGAAGCAGGGTAGGTGTGCCTGTGCCACACAGTGCATTCCTGCACATGACCTGCATTGTGCAGGAGCAGTGCATTTGTGTGTGTGGTTCTGTGTTCGTGTCTGCCAGCCCCACCTCCCAGCATGGCCCAGAAGCTCAGGTCAGGGGTGCCTCAGTAATTCAACTTCACCATGACTCACTCTGCATCTGGGTCCATTCCTTATGGCATAGTGTAAACATTTTAAGTTCCTAGGTATATAGGCATCAGTGTTAAACTTGCCAGCCTGCAACAAATTCACACAAGAAGTATGTCTATCCCTTGATGAAAAGCAGGGAAGGAGACAGATTCTAAAATAATTCCTTATTTTCTTCATTACTCCTACAGGTGAAATAGGCTGTTTGTCTGACAAGAAACTGGGGAAGAAAGCTAAGACAGTATGAAATTTTATTCAATTTTAATATCCTTGTAGGATAAAGATTAGTTCAAAGCAATCAAGGAGAGATGAGATGAGATGAGAACTTAGCCTACTGGCTGTTGGTCCAATGTAACTTTGGTAAGGCAGGGATGAATGGGATAAGAAATTAAAGAGACTGACATAATTGCTATGCACAGGACAGAAAGAATAAGTTTACATGGGAAAATTTTAAAGGGCTTAGGAAAGAAGTTATGTGTGTGTATATATATATATATATATATATGTATATATGTATATAGCTATAGATATAGATATAGATTAGATATAGTCTAGAAATCTGTCCCACAGTGAGGGAATTTAAGAAGATAGCCCAAGAGAAGGTTAAGAAATTATTTGATCCCAGTTTGTCCCAGGCTTTTTAACTTAGCCGACAATAGCATAATGAGATCCAGTGCCTGGGAAATCTGCACAGAAACAAATTACTTTAAAGTGGCAAAATTTGTGCTCATTGGAATAAGGGAGGTGATAGATTACATATTTTGATGGAAAAAATATGTTGCTTTCAAAGATGTTATATGATTGATAAAAGGATTGTCAGTTGAAGTATCCTGTCTTGTGCTATACACAAGGAAAAGTTAATCATAAAACCCATTCAGGTATTTCTTCATGTTTGAATATCTTAATTTACAAACTCAGCAGTTTTCTTCTTAGTTTTATATATTAATTTTAGCAAGCATAAAATAGAAGCAAAACAATCCATTCCATAAATATGATCATTCAGAATCCCATGCCTTTTAGATCCAGAACTCTTGGATCCTTTCAAGATCTCTGCTGCTGCCACCATAGTGTGGGTATAAATATTGATCTACTGTTCTTCATGTGTAATAGTTAAAGAAGGAGCTCTGACATATACTTTTTCAGGGTGCTAAACAGTTAATAAGTAGTTCTCAAAAATACTAGCTATCAGCATTCCGGGAGTTTATTCCTGGATTTAGGGGGGAAGATGGCAATGATATCAGTAATGTAGCAAACCGCAGGAATTTAATACTGTCAGTCTGCACGTTTGGACTTCATAGTTTAGGTTTAGATTTGCCCTGTTTGCAATCCCGCCGTAAAATGAAGGCAATGATCAGTGTTTCCTTTTTCTGGGCAAGGATGGTAGGAATTGATTCAATGCTAAACACTTTAAAGGGTACAGCTGCATTTAAACAGAGAAGAGATAAGGGTAGATATAAGACATGATCGCCTAGCTTGAACCAGCATGAAGTAAGAGGGAGAGGAAAAAGGGTTGACCTAATGATGTGGGAGAGGAGCTAAACAAGTTTGTGGTCCTGGTAGCATAATTTGATTTGTCTCACACTAGCTACTAGCCATGGGATGCAGGAAAGATGGTAGGAAATCCTAATGGTTCTTAGATCTTTTTGAATGTATGCATGATTTCTTAAGGGAGCAGAAGGAAGTTGTGTTGACTCCTATACCTGGTTTATATCAGCAGAATTATATGCAGCTTGTCAGTTGTGTTTATTGTGCCTCTTCATCCCTGCCTTCGTAACATGTTCCCATTGCCCATTATGCCAGATCATTTAAACAGCTATTTTCAATATGCAGATGAAGTTATTTTTAATTAACGTACCTGGTCAACCTGTTCAAAATGCCATAACTGCATATATTTTTAGAAAGACACATTTTGCAGTTTGTGGCAGGATTTTAGATGAATTTCAGAGTGATCTTGTAATGTAAGGGGACAAACAAAAATCCTGCCTCTGCACTCTGTATTTGCTCGGAGCTCATTTGAGGGAACCACAGAGCAATTGTGAGGGTGCTCTGCACAGCTTATTCTCTGGCAGAAGTAGATGCGTCTATGCCGTGTCTTCAGTGTTTCTTTGACTGCTTTGATGAGAGGTGGCAAGAGAGACTCTGGTGCAGCCCCCTGGACTTTTTGCTCCAAGTCAAAGCTGCTTCTTTCTGTAACAGAAGAATAGTTTCATAGCCAAGTAAGTCCCTCCAGGCACATACCTTCTGCTGAAATTTCAGCTACTGATTAATCTCATCCAGTTCCTTGTTTTTCCTTCAGAATACTAAGTTGCATCTCATAATTTTATAATCAGGACTAAAAAGGCTTTTCTGAGCAAGCTTCATTTAGAAGCTCCTTAGGCTGACGATACTAAATTAGGATGGGGTTAGCATCTTTAGTCCAATCAAATTATGTTTTACCAAAAACATTCTATGTTTTTTTTCTACCCCTTGGCAACTCCGAGTCTGTCTGGTTAGCCCTTATACAAGTTCTCAAAATATTCCTCTAAATCTGTCTCCACATGGATGTACAACAGCTTTGGTTGTACATGTTGGTTGTTTATGTTGGAGGTTTGTAGTGGAGCTTCTATACAGAAAAGGAAAGCTAGATAGAATCACTTTAGGCAGGAAGATTATGCAGTAGTATCTACAATGATATGGTAGTCCAATACCAGTATGCTTTTAGATATTTCTAAGCATTTAATTATAAAAGGCTCCTTTTAACTCCTTAACCTGCCTGGGATTGGGATCTGAAAGGATTAAAAATGACTTAAACCATTAGACTCTTTTCACTGTATCTTTAAAATCACATTGTCAGGGAAAGTTTTGATATAAGCATGACTATTTGTGATTGTGGCTTAATGCATATCAAGTTCCTATTGAATGTGGCCTGCTCCACTGTTCTTCATACCTCTCCAGACCATCTGAAGGGAAATTCCTTTGTCCTAATACAACAAATATATATTGAAGATTGTGCAAGACAGAGATTTAAAGTGTATTATATGCACTTTTCTGCACAGTTTGCAATAAGCACTGCTGATTATTGTAAATTCAAAGCATGTGTGTTTCTCATCAGCTGAGGTTCAATGAAATGCAAAGTATACCATAAAATATAGCCTAAGGTCTCATAACATACATCAAGGACTTACCAGCTAAGTCCTTCAGTAAGTAAGTTCCTTCAGGAAGAGTGTTGCTTGACCTAGTAAATAACAGCTGAATTTCTCAGAGAGAATCTGAGCCAGCATCTGATTTTACGGCAGCATGAATCAGACAACTCTGTCAACAGCAATACATGTTTCATCCTATTTAGGTTGAAAAGGACTTTGGTTCCCAGCCTTCAAGCTATTGGTGTAGTTACACTGGCTGGTCACATTCTGAAAAGTGAAAGTTTTGTTTTTCTTGCAGTTGGATAAGTGGTATGAATGTCTTTTCATCTTAACCAGTAATGAAAACATACAGACAATGTTTCCATTACAGCTGAATTGTGTATGCAATTGTGGAACAAAGCCATTAAACAAAGTGAAACTTTTCCCAGAATTCCCCCTACCACATACACATATTGTTGTAATTTACTCTGAATTTAAGACTTCTGATCCTCTTTTTTTGTCTCAAGTAGGAGCACTCTTGGTCGCATTTGTTCCCAAGTCTTTTAAATTCCAGATTTGCATTTTCAAGGCTTTTATTTATTAGGGACCAGCCGGTTTTTCTACATTCTACAGGCTTGGTACCAAAAGAAGGAAAAAATCCCTACCAATTAAATTTGGGACCCAGATCTCTCTCTCCTTCCACCACCTCTGTGAATGCAGCAGAAATGGTGTGGTGCTATTTCATTATTTCCAGCAGGGCTTCAAACATGATAAGCTTAGAGAATGTATCCTCTTTTCCTTTCTGAAGTGGCTGTTGTTCTGCACTTCTATGTTGCATATTGAAGAATCACCTATTTCCCTGCACTATGCCATACTCTTGCTAACATGCCAGGAAATTAAGAGTTTGTGATAAATAACTGGATGGTGTTATGGTCAGTCAGTACTTTCATGTCATTCCTGAGCAGATGCTGAACCGCAACTCCAAACTGCTCCAGGATCTGAAGCTACCATTCCTAGTCCTGAGGTGTCACGAGAGACTCTGCTGAACTGTGATATTATAGTTGTGCTATGCAGCTAGTGATGAACATCAGCCAGGTATTTCCAAGGTGGATTTTTGAGTAATTTTTAGTTTACTCTTGATTTTATTCAGTAAGGTCCTTTTGCATGCTTTTCTGCTGAGGCAGTGAGGAAAGGAATGTTACAGAACCACCTCCCCAGGTTGTATGTTCAATGTGCATTTTTCAACATATGTGAATCTCTGCACCCATTTACACCACGGTCCTGCTTTGACAGGTTGTGTCCGGAGCTGCCACAAAAATGCTCCCATAAGGGGCACAGATATTGGGGACAGATTTATCTCATGCTTCCTGCTGCAAAGGAAGAGGAGTATCAAACTGAAGGGACAATGGCACCTATAAAGAGCACAGACAATCTGTAATGTAGAGAAGGAGACAGCTTAAAGACTCATAGTACCTCAAAAGGGGAGCACCTCCTTGAGCAGAGATACCTTAACATCTACTTATTTTGCTATGACAATATCTGTGTTCTTTATGAACCTGAACAGTTTCATTAGCAATTTCTAAGGTGTGTAATAAATACTAGTATATCAGAGCCTTTGAGAAAATTCAAAAGCTCTTTGGGACAGCTCTTTTGGGACAGTAAGTAAGGAGAAGCCTTATAAGGTGGACTGTTTTTTGACTCATAAGCTTAGCAATCCAACTAATTCGCTGGGAGTTTAAGTGAGAGACTTAAATTGCAGTGAAAATGTTCCCCATGTTGTAATTAGACGGGAAACTCCCTTGCAGACTTCAGAATTCTAAGCTAGTTGATTGAAAGATTATTTTGCACCATATAGATTCACAAAACAATTTAATGTCATTTATAGAGGTTTTTATGGCATGGTTTGAACAGTAATAATTTTCTATTCATACCTGTCTGGGAACATGGGTATGAATCACCAAATGTTGCCAGTCATCAGTGATGCTCAAATCTGAAATACATGTTGCTGTGCTGGGCAATACTGCAAAGTCATAGACTCACTGTGTAATGTATGAGTGATTTTATATGAATATTTTATATTAGTATTATGCTGTAAACGTTCTGTTACAGATGATATCTTCCATTTTTCATGGCTATAGAAACCACTAGGTTCTACAATAAAGTCTGGGATCAGTTAAAGCCACTGCCTTGACATACCTGCTGCTTTAACATACCCCCAAACTTTATTGTGAGTGTGGAGAATTGCTAGTAACTTCTGATCTTGATCATGACTCTGTTCAGCCTTCATTTTTCTCCTTTCTGAGCTTGCTTCACTGTTTCAGAAACTTTTCAATATATTGTGCTAAACTGCAAGCATGACAGTTCAGCTTTGCAAGATCTTTCCAACAGGAAAAAACCCCAAAATATCTCTCTAAAGTATCTGGTTTAGATTTCATTTTATTTGTCATCTTTTATGAACAAATTACGAAATATACTTCATTCACAAATTGGAAATATTTACAATTTCTTTACAACAAGGCATTATTGAGGTTTTGATTTATGGCATTCTTAGAGCATTCTGTCTTTCAAAACAAAGACATTGGTGTTGTTTTCAGCACACTGTTCATTTACACTCTGGATGTGAAATGGGAACTTTTTGGAAGAGGAGTTTGCACTCTCTTTTTATATGATCTACCAGGAAAACTGACGCCGGATGCATTCAAAATGTGAGGACAGGGACTGTGCAGAATTGTTGTACCATGTCATGATCTAAAGCCATCGTATTACACCAGATGCTGCTAAGTGGAGAGGAGAAAAAGATTCCCCTGAGCCATTCTTCCTCTGCCTTCTCCTTTGAGTGGGCTAAATGCAGTTCAGTTTATTTTTTTTCTGATTTTCGAGTCTTCATGAGAATAAGAGTCTTGAGAAGTCTATTTCAAATACTATCACAATTCAGAAAGATTATTCAGACAAAAAACTGAAAGAGAGTAGCCAGGAAGTGAATAAATATTGTATATCCGCAAAATGTTTAGAAGACAAATTTTGAACATGGTTCTAAAAGGGAATTGCAACTGTGCTGGTCTGCCGTTGTGACATTTGATCCATAAAAGCTAAGATAGTTTAATTTTCTTAATTTCTTGAAGTCAATTATTTTCTGAAGAAATTTCTAAAACCACTTCCTTTCATGGAACTTTTAAAAATTTCTTAATATACACTTCCGTTATAAATCAGATGTGGGCCACCATTGCTTAGGTTGTCTGTCATTTCCTAGAACAAGAATAGAAAACATTAATTAAAATTAGAATTATTGTAAGGGGTTCAAAATTCAGTTATTGAAGGTTGTAATGAAATCTGAACTCTGAATTTCAAACATTTAGAAGCACTTTACATTTTTATTTAGCTTGCTAAATCTCATTATATTAAAAAAAAATCATATTTCTTCCGACATAAATTAAGTACATTTGAAAACTGATAGAATCATTGATAGTGATTGAGTTGGACATTACACTCAGACCACATATACAGCATTGATGGCATCTGTACAAGTTTGTGATGTTGTCTTTTGAAATTGCATCAACTCAAGCTTGTGTGCTGATCTACAAAGGAAGTAAATGGTAGTTAAGTCTCTGTTTCCATTCAAACCTCTGTCTGTGTTGACACACTACAAACAGATGCCATTCAATGCTTGCTGAAATAGACATTTGGGAAGCAGATCTAGATCCAAACAGAATGTAAGAGTTTTAACTGCTTGTTTTCCCTTGGCATGGGACTGATTTTAGTTTTCCCTTAATATACCAGTCTACAATTTTTAGCAGTTTGGGGATTGCTTCTACAGTGGCAGGTGAGTCATCCTAGAGTAAGCTGACCGGCTCATGAGTCAGAATCCTAAAGCACCTAAACCAAGATTTGTTCAGAGATAGATTTTCTAATTCTCAAATTGAAATCCAAACAATATCCCCTTAGCAGCTGTCTAAGCATAGAGATGGCTACATTAATTAAACAGTTCCCTGGTCTTCAAGGCTGCAAAGCCACGCTGCGTTTATGGACGGAACTACCTTATTCTCTGAGCAATCCCAGGCCTATTTCATATCAGATTGAATCTGGACGCAGAAATAAGTGATCTGCTGCTTACGTCCAGTGACAGAGAACATTCAGCTATGGCAAGAGAAATGGGTACAGGTCAAAATGCAGCTTGGGGTATTTCTAAAATTCAGGTAGATGAGGTGGAGGTGCCTGTGTTGGACTAGTTCTAATAGCTGCATGATGACCAGAGGCTCTTCTCTGCATGGAAAGATTAAATTCACCTCTTCTTCCTCCTAGGTACACCTGCAGAAATGTGGAATAAAAGGGATTTGTTTGTCCCCCTTCCTGTGGAAGCTTCTGTAAAAAAAGTGAAGCAGCATTCATTGGGCTAGACAGAGAGAGAGAGAGAGAGAAGAAGACAGAAAGAAAGAGCCCGAATCTATAGCACAGTAGCCGAGATTCATGGTAAAGAGAAGAAAATCATACAACCTGGTCTTTATTACTAGTCTTACTCTGTCTCTCTCTTCTTTTAATCCACAATATTTAACAAGCAGAGACCAGAAGTCAGAGTAACATAAAGTTAAAAAGCACTGATGCCTCCTTTCTCAGGCATTACCAGCTACATCTTAAAGTAAATCACAGGACTTAATTGTTCCCTTCACAGTTTTTGAAAGAAGAGATGTTCTATTCTTCTCTACAATGTAAGCTTAGGGTCGTCAAACCAAGTAGCCTTGCCAATTAATACTCCGGAATCAAGCATAAGCTTCAGAGGAGATAAAGTGTGAAATTAATTCTGAGTATTTTCTACCACCCAGGTCTCCGTTTGCTAATGATGGATGTTTTGATATTGTGCCTTATTCTCCTCATATATTGAAGAGGAACATGCATGCCTCACACTGGACGCTGGATCCCAATTTGGGGGTTGTCTGGCATTATAATTTGCTTATTTGTGGGCACCTAAAGTCTTTGTTGGATGTACACTGAAGATATCTGTCCGCTGGGAAAGGGACCAAGAATACCAAAGTCATTTAATAGTAACTATCAGTCGGCCATATTTTGATAGTTATGATCTGTCAGAAGGCTACTCATGAATTTCCTTTTGTCAGCTTCATCACGTGAATTGTCTGCAGACATCAGCTACTAGAATATCACCATAGTTTCAGAAAGCATAAAAACTTATTTATTTTCCCCAATATTTCTATTTTTTTAAAAAAACAAAATTAATTAATAAAAAAAAGTTGCTGAATTCAGGGAATGAAGGAGCACACAGATTAGAAGCAGAGTGAATCAATGGTGGCTACATCCAAATAAGAGTATTTGGATGCCTGTAACTAGGGTGAATATTTTAAATACTCAACTTACTTCCAGATTGCAGCGTTCACCACGTAGAGTTATGTCACTACCTGGAAGCACCATTCCTGCCTCAGAGTGACATCACAGCATCAGCCAACTTTGATTAGCTGAAACTATGACTTCCTCGTAGAGGTGGCCCTTCCTGAAGTGACATAACAACATGGTCGCTCCCTAGTGTTCAGCGTACCTTGGAGGTAACTCTGGTGTCGGGGGAATCACCGGGCAGCTGGGCAGGTCGGTTATTTCAATACCCCTCAATCTCTAATATAAATATAACAATCATACAATAAATATAGCACAAACGAATGCACATGCAGTACTACAATACTGTATATCAGTATAAATATACAATATAGTCTTATATATAAAACACTTCTAGGCTATTTTCTATATTAGGCTCTAGTTTAATGTAAGTTTTTTAGTAGACTTCATTATCTTTTAGGGGCATGCTGTGAGCTAGAGTACTCAACTCTGCCATCAGCAGGCAGCCTATGGGTCTAAGAAGGCCCGAGTCAGGCCTTGTGTACGGGCATATTTGGCTCTACAGCAGACATGCAGGCAGTCTGCCATCAGTGGGGTGCATCCCACACCCACTGAGTGTCTGCAGTAGGGTTGTTCTGCACGTGCATCATGGCCCTTCACCCAAGATAAGTGGACATCTGGAAGTCCTTGCTGCTAAGTGTCAAAAACCTCAGTAGGTCAACAGGCCAGAAAGGTAGGCAGTGAACTACTGCTGTACATGGTCATCCTCACTCCAAATTGATAGGGGGTTTTTTTTATTATTTTGAAATGTTTTTCTTTCCCAGCTATTTCTTCTTCCTTTCCCTCTCTTCTTTTCTCCCATCTTTGTCCTTGTTCGGGCAAGAGTCTCTCTGAAAGTCAATATCTAGCCTTCCATCAGCAAGACCATCATATTTTTAATAGCTCATCAGAATTCTTCTTCATTTTAAAATGAGATGGAGAAATGTGTCTCATCACCCTGCTTTATGTTACTGTTGTAACCTCTACTATTTAACTTTTTAAAACATATTTAAACATCATCTTTTAAAAACATTTCAAACATCCTCTTTTTAAAACACATTTCAAACATCATCTAAGATTAAGTCAGTCTATATTTCTACGTGGAGTCTCATCTCAGTTAGGCAACCAAAGTGTAACGACAAGTCATTTTTAACTCATGTTTTGTCAGGGAATCTGAAAAAATTCTACAGTCTGAGTGAACTAATCCTTGCTCTGCTCTTCAGAGGTTTCAGTATATAACAGACTCTTTAACTTAACAGTAATGCAAACTTGCATGTGGAGGTTTAGGTGGGCAGTCCACTTGACTTTTGTTCTTTTTTCTGCTCATTTCTCAAATGAAAGGCATTGGATAGATACTAAGTGCAAATGCAAAGCACAGGGTTACAGTGAACACTTAACTCCTCAAATATTATTCAGATCTGTTAAGTCAAGGAAGTGATTTCAAGAATTCCATTCAATTAATTGTTTTGATCCTATGTGCTCAGATTTGGGAGCTTCAGTTTCAGCACCTAAATATGTTCCTATACAGCTTGGTAAGCTTCCTGTTAATACAGAAAGGAAATAAATGCTCAGTGCTGCAAATGAGACCAGTTTCATTCATTTAGATGTCTAAATATGCCCTTAGATGCTTAGGTTAAGTCACCTAGGTTTGTGAACTGTGGTTTTTCTGTTTAAATAACCTAATTTATAAGCTGAGTACTTGGGAGAGGAAGAAATTGATTAAATCCTGGAAGCATGCAATGATGTGGTTACAGAAAGCTTTCTGTGCTTTTTTCACGGTACAATACATGATAATTCATATTAATAAGGCTTCCAATTATTTATGAAGTGCTATATTTAGCAGCTAAGCCCCCAAATAGCTATACAATGGAATTATGTTGAAAAATGGATGTACTTCATTGAAATGGATGTACTGCATATATACAGTACCTAAAAATAGCTCCATATAATGCAACATAATAAAGCTTACACAGAATGGCAGCATTTCATTTTCCAGCAGCTCTTTCTCATATAAAACTGAAAACTGATTACATCTCTTGCCAATTGTAAACGTTAACGCATACAGTAACATTTCAGGAGAAGCAGAACAAATAAGGGAGGACGCACAACTCACTTTTTCTGCCATTTCATGGGAGTGATGCAATGAATGTTCCCTTTCGGAGAACATTCGCCTTTGTTCATAGCTGGCTAGCCGACAAGTGAGCCATGAAGAAAGGGTGCAACCACCAATTCCAATGCATGCAAGAGACATGGAGGCAAGATGCAAAGAATAGAGAGCAGATGATTTCTTTGTCAGAGCACGAAGAAATTGAAAATTTAAGATTCCTCCTATTAGTCCACAGATGCAACAGGCAGAAAAAAGTATCATCTGTCAGGAGAGACAAGACAGGTTATGTCACAGTAATATTTTTCAGAGATGAATTAATGCATATAAAATATGAGACTAACCGTAGTTCAATACTTTGATAGCATCATTGACTGCAAAACACTGCACAGACACTTGTTTTTAACCCCCACATTGCTCCAAGGGAATACAATACCTTCTGGTATACAAGAGTTAAGATTGATACTACATGTAAGAAAAAGTTGGGTAAAATGAGTAGGTAAAGTTAAAACCTATTCAATGGAAGGACTGCTAGGACACAAAACTTATTTCCAGCTGTTCATGCAAAACAGTAACATGGCAGAATGTGCTGTAATTTTCTATTGTGCAGTTTATCACCCTGCCTCAGGAGTGAATGCCTCATATATTTGTAGTGAATCTCTCTTGCTTTGTGTGCCATCTGACTCTGCCTCCTGCTCAAGTATAATTTATTCAGTCAGATAGCACATTGGGGGCTTTCTGCAGCTTTTGTGGGGTCTTTGAAAGCGTTCAAAGTGAATGTACTGGTCAAAGAAGCAAAAGAAACAACAAAGAAATCTGTGATGCTGCTTTACAGAAGGTCAGTTTGGTGACTATCTGGTTGGTTTGTTGGTTTGGTTGATTTTAACTTGACTAAAATGTTCCTGGGAATTTTAGACAGCTGTGAAACAGGCTGCAATCAATGAGACATTTTTAAAGACCTCCTATTGCTTTTAATTGCAAAGATGTTACACTGGTTCAGAATGTACTTTAACCACCAATGATTCAGGAATAAAAGACCTTATTATGGACACAGTGTTAAATGATTGTCTTATTCACTTCCCTTGATACTGCTGACCTGTCAGATGATGATCTAGATGGGCCTTTTATGTTTCTCGATATGGCTTTGTACTTATCTGCTGTGGTAGCAGAAATTTATGGAGTCTTACAGACTACTTCTGTACACAGCTGGGATGAGAATTTCATCAGTTATGTGGCACCAAGGATGTATATTGCAGTGCACTGGCAAGTGACTATTCCATGAGACCTCTGGAACAGATGGCTTTTGGAAACTGGTTATGGGACACGTTTAAAGAAATGGGACTGTCATTTTAACAGAGTTTAGGATAACTCTTTGATATTAAAAAATAATTGTGGAGAACTCTTGATTCCCATCACACTTATGTTTGTTTTATGTGACTTCCATCTATATGTGGCAGAATAATGAAGCTGGCAGAAAATTAGGACTGGCATTATCACTTACAATAAGATCATGTCTTTAACGCAGAGTTCTGCTGTGACTTGTTGAGTAATAACACCATTTTGCTGCAGTCAGAAAATGATTGTACCCGAAGAGACATTTTCCATCACTTTAAAATTGACATACACATGTTTCAGATTGCTAAACAAACGTGTTAAAACACTTAACAGCTATGATATCTAGAAACAAACTTGGTCAGCAGCCTTATTGAGATGGCAACCCAGTGTTGCTTTTTGAAGGAATGAAGATACAGTCCAGTGACATTATTAAGAAGCATTTATTGACTTGACATAAATCTGTGTCAAGTGGTTTTCAATCAAAGTTTATCCAGATATGGATAAATAGGGATGTATGGATTAAATAGCACGACCTACATAGGCCATTTCAGAAGTCCCTTGTTTTTTATGATTATTCCAAAGTGCTGATTGCTTTTTTTGGATTGTTGACTTGCAATTTTTCTAACTGTTTATCAAAAACACTTGGATGCTGAAAGCCCCCAGTAAACAGTTCAAATTAGATAAGTAAGCCTTTCAAATACTTATGTGTTATGGATGGAGTGGAAAAACTTACTACAAGTCCAGATTTTTTTTTGGCGCACAATATTCCACATACGCCGCAAAGCAGGAACTGCAAAAAACAAGAAACCAAACAATTATTTCATCATTTAAGGTATGAAGTTCAAATTGCGCTGTGTTGCTGTTGTAACCACAGTTTAGGCAATGGTTACAGTTGTCGGCATTTTTGTCACAAACATTATGTTTCAGAAGGTTATAACTCAACCATAAACACTCTTATCTGATAAGAAACTGGAATGAGAAGTCAGAGTGACCATAATAACTCACAAGAAAAGAAAGAAAATCTGAATTTTAAACTGCTTAGGTAAATGAGTTGGAAAAAAATTCCCAGTGTTGCAAGCATAAAAACGGCTTTTTACTGCTTTCTTTTTCTCTCAGAAAAGTTTAGCAAGGTACTAGTCAGTGATCCAAATCATCTACTTCTAAGCATAGCATAGGGACTTAATGCCCTGATCCTACCATCTGAACCACATATGGATCGTTGTCTTCAAGACAGTGGAACTCTGGGCAAGAATATAATTCAGTCATGTCTGTGGGTGCAGGTGTAAATATGAGTGCATCTGTTGGTGTGACTACTCTGGGCATGCAGAAAGATTTGTTTCACATTCTTGATAGCCCAATTTGCAAGAGATAGCATGAAGGTATCTGTGCTTTTTTTTTAATGTCATTTGCTCACATCAGAAAACTGATCTGCTAATTGCAGCAGCAAGCATTAGGCAAAAATTAATTAACAAAACCAGAAAAATGCCTACCAGCTGATAAAAATAGATGGTAATGCTTAATAGTGACCTCTGTCAAAGACCAGTGATGTCCTCTGACATCTTTTTCCTCCTACAGGAAAGTTTAACGAGGAAAACAATTAGTACCCAGGAGAGCAGCATGGTAGGAGCTACAGTAGTTGTATGAAAGCAGTAAGGCCTTCTCCAAGTGTTAGCAATAATTGTCAAAAGATTTCCTTGATATGTCATAAACTCCTTTATTAAGAAACCTATGCTCGTTATGTTCAATAAAGCTAACCCTACACCCCTATTGGGAAGGGCTTTTACAGTTTTAAAACTGGATTTTTCCACATTATTTTTGCATCGAAATGGTATTTCTAGCAACAGGCTCTGCTTGACCCTGATTTAGACTCAAATCACAAAAAAACCCCTGGCTGTTACATCAGAAATATATATTAAAAAAAACCCCCCAAACAACCAAAAAACCCAAACAACCAAACAAACAAAACCCTACACAAACAAAAAAAAAACCAAAAAACCTAAGAGTTTCTATACAGCTTTTAGGGTCTGTGTAATATATTGCAGGTACTTATTTACACTCTAAAATTTTTCAATTTCACTATTTCAGTTGAGGAGATGCTTGTTGCTTTAACATAGTTTATCTCCCTCTAACTAAAGTAGTACAGCCAAATATAAGCCTTGAGGTATCTTGTTACTCATGAGT
This sequence comes from Picathartes gymnocephalus, assembly GCA_013390045.1. Taxonomy (NCBI): domain Eukaryota; kingdom Metazoa; phylum Chordata; class Aves; order Passeriformes; family Picathartidae; genus Picathartes; species Picathartes gymnocephalus. The sequence continues at coordinate 24,973 of WEKY01006525.1, read as the reverse complement.
TAGACCCATGAAATCAGTTCCTCATAAGGAATGTGGATACATTTTGTATATTATTTACCTTTACACTAAGCATGGGATGTGAATTTAATACCAATCTGATTATGGAGAGGGCTGGGTCATGCAGACCATGGTGCTGAATGGCTCAGGACATACCAGAGCATACAACTGGTGAGTGCTACCCACTGACTGGAATAACAATAAAACAAAACAAATCACCAGCGGCAATGCTCCCTCTGCACCTTTCCCACAGGAAAAGAAGATTTCGGCTCATCACATCTGCTTTGTAAGTGTCCACTCAGGCTTTCTATGATATTTTGGCGTTTCACTCCATCCTGCCATTGCCGATTGCCTTCAACTGAAGGCATGCATTTTAACATGTAGTGTTTTGTATTTCTCAAAATGCAGAAACCTCAAATGAAATTTGTTGAAGACAGCTTTGTAATTAAGTTCTATTCAGTCAGACTTGATAAAGTGGATTAATAATATATTTTCTCTCTGTAGTGATTGTATAGGATTGAAAGAAAATCTTTGTATATAGAAAAATTAATTAATGTTCGAAGATATCATCATAGATAGTTTGAACTTGTTAACTAGTTTAAAATAACTGTAGGTTTGATAATTTACCTTCAAAGCTGAATGAGGATGAAAGAGAAGGTCACCCATTTTTTCAGGAATGCTTTAATTCTGCTCCAGTTTGAGTCAATGAAGCTAATCTACAAGCCCTAAGGTACTCCAAAGCCCAGTTTCTCAAAACAAGGGCTGACTACTCCATTTAAAGCATCTGACTACCTGGAGTAAAGCATCTGACTATCTGGATGCAGTAGTTAAATGTACATTGAGTTTGCTAATGATACTAAACTAGGAGATACCATGGACTCCGTTAAGTGTAGAGAGGCCTTACAGAGAGATGTGAATAGATCTGAGAGCAGGTTAATCACCAACCATATGAAATTTAACAAGAGCAAGTGCCAGATTCTGCACCTAGGACAGTGTAATCCTGGTTATACATAAATATTGGGGGTCAAGAGATTGGAAAGCAGCCACAGGGAAAGAGATCTGGGTGTCTGGCTTGATGACAAGTGGAATGTGAATCAGCAGTGCCCTGGCAACAAAAATGGCCAACCATGTCCTAGGGTACATCAAGAACAGCATCACCAGCTGGTTGAGGGAAGTGACTGTCCTGCTGTGTTCTGCTCTGGTGCAGCCCCTTCTTGAGCACTGTGTGCTGAGTTGGATGCCTCAGTACAAGAAAAGCATCAAACTGTTAGATTGTGTCCAGAGGAGGATGACCAAGATGGTGAAAGGCCTCAAGAGCAAGACTTACGAGGAGCAGCTGAGGTTTGTTCAGATTGAAGAAGAGAAGGCTGAGGGGTGACCTCTACACAGTCTATACCTTCCTCAAGGCAGGCAGTAGAGGGAAAGGTGCTGATCTTCTCTCTTTGATGATCAATGATAGGGCACAAGGAAATGGAGTGAAGTTTCATCAGAGGAAGGTTCTTTGCTGAGAGGGTGGTCAGTCACTGGAACGGGCTCCCCAGGAAAGGGATCATGGCACCAAGTCTGTCAGAGGTCAAGGAGCACTCTGGATGCTGCTCTTAGTCGTATGGTTTAGTGTTAGATAGTCCTGCAAGGAGCATGGAATTGCACTTGGTGATCTTTACAGGTCCCTGCCAACTTGAGAAATTGTATGGTTTTATGATAATATTATATTGTGTCATGTATATGCTGTATGTATTTTCTCTCTCTACATCGACATTATTTGTACACGTAGGCAAGGAATAACATGTTCCATAGTTAAAGAAGAATTCTTTGTATTCTAACTCAGAGGAATTGGATATCCATGCTTCCTCCACATTCTTCTGTTTAATCTTGAGGTCATGCCACAGTTTTATAATCTGTATGGCTATGAGATAAACAAGTTGTGAAACTGAATGCACTCAAGTGCCTGATTATGTTAAAAACCTCGGAAAAAAAGCATTTGGGCAGTAACAAAGGATTAATGTTATTTAGGTTGGGGGTTTTTTTAGATGACAGTGTATTGCATTCATAGAGAAAAGGTTTGCCCAAAACCCAGTATGATTATTTATTTATGTCAGCAGGCATTTTGCAATTAAAACAAATGGATGACTTTGAGCCACAGGGTCAGGCAATTATACCTCATGCAAAGCTTTGAAAATTATGAGCCAAGTTTCCCACTCTCTTCTAAGGCTGATTCACTGGAAACAGTGGAAACCTGCTGTATGAAGAGAGTATTAGTAATACCCACGGCTCAGGAACACTGCTCATGTAGTTTCTTTAGTCAGGCTTTTCAATGTGGAGACTTCTAGAAAGGTTAGGATTTCAGTGAGACATTACATGATTGACCCTGTTCTCTGGTTTTGGATAGCATAGAGACTTAGGATTTTTTGTTTTGTTTTGTTTTTTTTTGGTGGTACTATAGGAATTTCCTGTAAAATTTTTGATGTCTCAGTGTTGTGATCAGCAGTAGTGAAAAGTGGACAGGAGAAACTACACTAGCTCTTTGTACCAGAAAAAGGATGAAGTAAAAATCAGATTGAGAATGTCTTTTACTCAGAATCTTCTATTTTATAATACTGCTGACTGACACACAGCCATCAAGGGCTCTGTTGTCCTGACACTCTCTGTTCTTAGCTATCCTGAAAGACTTCATGTCAATATGTCATAACAGTAAAACTTGGTTTGTAACTGTTGAGCTACTCTGGACTACACTTTACCCTTGACTAATACTGTCGTGGTGAGGACTTGGTCGTTTCTACTTGATCATTGATTATCCTTAATCAATTACTAATCAATCTCATGGACTCTTTAAAAGTAACTATGTTTTCTAATCATGTATTTTCTAACCATGTAACCTAACTTACCTGAGGTAAGTTAGACAAACAGATTTATACTGAAAATATAGTAAATCAGGAGTGGAAAAGGAATATATCACTGAAGATAAGCTTCTTGTAAAGAATGCTCAGCTACTGAAGTGTTCACACTTCATGAACTCATGCAGAGAATAAGGTTAAAACATTTCATTAAGAATATGCTAAACTAATAAGCCCTATAAAATACCCTGGAAGCAAGAGGGGGAACTTCAGCTGGAACTTTTTTAAACAGATGTCTCATTGTTGGACTTGCATTTTAATTATTATTCATAAGAAAAAAAAAATCATAAAATGCTAAAAGACCAAAAGGCTCACTTAAAAACCTACATAGGTCACCAATTACACCCAGTCCCTATGGATTGTAGGGTTACTTTTGGTTGCAGACTTATTCATACCTCCTATACATACATGTTGTTTTATGTCAAGAGTAGCAGAGAAGTCATGTATTGAAATTGTTGGCACAAGTCCAGAGAAGGGCCAGAAAGCTGGTAAGAGGGCAGGAGCACATCCCCTAAGAAGGCAGGTGGAGAAAGTTTGGGCTGTTCCGCCTGGAAGAAGAGAAGGTTCAGACATGCACAGATTGACAGAATATTCTGAGTCGGAAGGGACCCACAAGGATCATTGGTTTTGTGTGGAGACCTCATAGCAACCTTCCAGTATCTGGGAAGCTTAAGAGGGACTCTTCATCAGGAACTGTAGTTACAGGACAAGGAGTAATGAGGTAACTGGAAGAGGGGAAATTTAGACTAGATATTAGGAAGAGATTCATTACTGTGAGGGTGATGAGGCACTGGAACAGGTTGCCAAGAGAGGCTGTGGATGTCGTATCCCTGGCAATGTTCAAGGCCAGGTTATACAAGGCCTTACACAACCTGGTCTAGTCCCATGGCAGGGACGGTTGGGACTAGATGATCTTTAAGGTCTCTACTAACCCTTATTGTATGATTCTGTGATTCTATGAGTTTATGATAATGTATCATCAAATAACAGACAGGGGCATAACCCCTCTCGGGTGAATGATAAAAAATCCAAAGAAAGATACTACAAAGAACGAAAGCTACTTAGAGACTGAGTGCCTCAATCCCACTTCCAGTGATGATTCACCATGGACCCACCAAAGTCAGAGTTGCTCTGATAGCACCAGTGTGACTGCAAGGTGATGCAGTAGTGTCTTTTTGCCTGTGGAGATTTTGTCATTCACACTGCAGCTGTACCTGCTAATGTTCCATATGCATATTGGACAATGTCTCTTTTTGTCTGTTGAACTTTGGAAAAAAACCCCAAAGACCTCCCAGAAAAGGGGAATGTTTATTTTGAGACTACTTTAATTTACTTTCTATTGAATACTGCCTTGAAACAAAACCTCAGATCCAAAACCCCATAAATTTTGGTAAGAAGGCTAAAATCTTAATTTATATTGAAGTTCTGTGGTTTGGATCCATCCCTGTTTCATATTTTCTGGAACAAAAGACTTGGCTTCTTTCACTTCCTTCTGGAAAATGCGTACTTTGTCCCTGGTAGTCTGAAAAAAAGATTCAGTTTTAGTTATTCTGCAGGAAGCCAAAGATTTGTTTCTTTCCACCATGCAGGAGAAAAGAAACTATTTTTATTTTCTGTCTTGAAGCTAAGAAACCTTTCTGTCTTATGTTTTGAAAAGGCAAAAGCAATGGTGAGTGTAATTCCCTTGAAAAAATGAAAAGTGCACATAGAGAATTTTCCTGGACACAGGATGAACAAAATAGTAGAGAAAACCTGTTGAATATAAGGACAGCTTGATCCCTAGTCATTCTTCATGACAAAAAAGACAGCTAAACTGCATACCCTCCATGGAAAGTCCTCTATCATTCTGGGTCATCCATATGTATCTGATGAAACAGAGGAAGGGAAATTATTCCAAAATGGAATATTACACAGTGAAAATGCAAGTGTATCATACCTATTCAAATGTCGCTCTACTTGGAAGACTAAACCACCAAGACAAAATTAACAGCTTCACTTTTATCTACCTTTGTTAGGTAGTAAACTAGAAAAATCTGTGTTTTACACTAAAGCTGCATAAGCATGTGACTTCCAGGAGAATAACCAGGAATTTGAAATTAATAATGTAAAGAAAGAAAGATTACATTTAATAATGTTGTTTCAACTCCATCCAAATGTGAAAAAAGCTGAAATCCCTAATGGATGAACTAAGTAGAAGAGATATCTCTAATTGTAACTCTTCTTCCGTATTTCAGAAGAAGGACAAAATTTTCTTAGTGCATAGAATCTACTCATGAAAACAAAGACATCAAACTAAATAAAAATTACAATAGGCAAGAAGATTAAGCCTAGGTACTAGGTTTGCCTATTACCTCCAAAGAGAAACACAAGAATCTTGGCAAAAGGAGGACAGAAACTTCTAATGATGTTGTTGTCCCATGCAAGTGGTTGTGGGGACAGGAATGTCTAGCTGGCTGAAGGTCATCCAGACACAGAACCAGAAGCAACAGCATTGCCACAACGCAACCTTGTGTCCCACCAAACCTGCTATGCTGAGAGGGGAGGCTCTGTTATAACTGAGGAATAGTGTTAAAATGTGTCTAATCTGAGCCAATACCTTGTCTGGCAGTGTGCTATTGGGTCCTATCAGATCAGGTGCTGCTACACTTCCCACTGATTCAAGCCACATGCAAGCAGTTTAAATTCCATCCCAGTCCCTGTGATTAGTGTTTCCACTCATGTGGTTATAGACCTACAGAGATGCTTTAAAATGGGAAATGGTTTTTAGAAACAATCAAGGAAATTTAGAGGTGTGTTTCTGAATCTGAAAGTTTACCTGATGTCAGTGATCCAAAAAACCTCCATCCATCTCTAAAAACACTTAAATTCTCAGTGCGAAATAATAATATTTACTTCTTGTTTGTTTAGAGCCTATCAGAATAAAAAATAAAAATAATGCTTTTTGTTTGTTTTGTATCAAGTATTTGTTTTGGAGTGTGACTGCTTAAATCTCAAAAAAGTAAAAGATGAAAGATTATTCCCTGCAGGTAAATAAAGTCTTATTGTAGTAAAACATTTAAGCATATGCTTAAGTCAGTCTATATTCAACAGATCCTCTAAGTACAACCCAGGAACTAGATGGACCATCTTCCAGGTGGTTTTGTGCCTCTGGAGTCTCTGAATGACAAGGAAAACCTACTGAAAGACTTCAGCTGAATTCAGTGAATTGTTCTGGCTCCATGCAAGGCAAGATGCTTCCACCCTTGGCATGTCCTTCCCCATCTATAGGTACAGAACTCTTTCCAGCTTCCACTGAGCTCACTGAAAGTCCTGTGATTCATTTCATCACGAGTGGGAGCCAGACAGAAATATGGTCAGTTTGAGGAAAATGCAATGCATATGTTAAAATGAAGTAGGATCACATCTGCATTTTGTCTGCATGCTAAACAATAATGTGATTTTTTTAGTGCTGTTTTTGAAAAAAAATAGTTTGACTGTTCTTTCCAAAGGAAACTTGGCAACAGTAAAATCTAGATGTAAAATTTAGTGGTTTAAAATTTTAGGCCACCAACATTGATTTAACAGTCTAAAAATGTTTTCTTGCTCTGGGAAAGTCCGTACAGGCTGACACTTTTCCTTCAAATCTTGGATTAAAAAAAGTAAAGTAATTTAAATCAACTATTTCAAGTGCCAACTTGAAACAAATTTCTGTAGCCAAATGCAGATTTTTAATGGGCAGGCAGACTTTCACTGTGATAAAATCACAAATCATGGAAACAATAATTCTGCCTCTATCTACAGACAGGCAAACAGACCAACATACAGAAAGTGCATATCTCTCAAATACAGTCAGATATTTGCCTTTATAAGGGAAGAAACTACTCTTGAGGGGCATAGCCATAAGTGATCATCAAGTATCTCTCTTGCATATGAAGGTAGATGGCATATTTGTCTAAAGATGTGGCTTCTGTCTCTCATTCCCTCTCTCTGTGAGGGAGACACATTTACAGTAAGGATTTATTCACCACTGCAGAATAAATGAGGAATAGAGCCATACACATGTATGTGCATGTGTGTGAACACCTATTCGCTACTCATAGTGACACTGATGCAACCACTGTGTTCTAAATGTGACCATTAAAAAAAAAATATCTGTGAATACTTTTTGGTTAATTATGTTCTGACTTTTGTTGTTTGTGCAAAAGCCTTTGCTGTGGATACTGTCATCCTTACTATGTTCTTGTTAGTGGTTCAGCGTTCTCATTGGTTGAATTATTCTGTAGTACGTCATATAACTGAATTGGAATGGTGGATTTCTGAAATATCCCTCAGTTTCTGGGAAACAAAGAAATCTGGGAGACACTGATTACAGCCTGTAAAACAGTTTATCCCAATATAAACAAAACAAACAAAAACAAAATTCAGAAATCAACAACATGTGCACTCTAGGGTATTTGGGACTGTTTTTATTGTGGGTTTCTTTTTGTTTTTAGTATTTTTTTGCAATTTAACAGCCATGGCCTATTTTAAAAAGAACAGATTGGTGGTGATGTAAACTGGATAGTTGTCTCCACATGCTCCATATAATTTGAGAAGACAGTCACACCTTCAGTTGTTTTCTTTTGGCTACTTTTTTAAACAACTTGTACTATCTTAATCTAATTCAACTCCAATGAGAACAACAGATTTGAAACTTTTTTTCCCCCATTCTTATGTATTTTTTGATAAAGACATTGCCTAGGCTTTCAATTTCTTCATTCTTGTGTACTCTACTTTCCCTGGCTTGCTTACACATAATGCAGGGCATACAAGGATCAGGGTACTTCAGCCCATGCTTAACTTCACTTGTACCCATAATGCTCTGGATGGAATTCACATGGTTAAAATTAGATAGTTAGTAAATAATCTTTCTGAATGAAGGCAGTGAACAATAAGAACTCTTTTAATAGAAAAGCTAATGTTTGTCAAGTGCAAAGCGTCGTAGGGAGGCAAGTATAGGAGATAGAATGTGCATGATTTTTAAGATGCCCAAATTTTAGGAATTCAGGTTAAGGTTTCCATGGTGATGCTATCTTCATCTACTTCCTTATGAACTTGGGTCTCTGCTGAGTTCCACCCACATAAAAGGATAGAACAGGGTCAAAGGTTTTCTGTTTATTTCCAAGTAGATTGAAACAGGAGGAATGACGCTGTTCAACTTAAGTGTTTTGTATTTTAACATGTAAAAGAATTAATTTTTCCTTTAATGTCTCTTTTTTTCTTAGTGTTCACTTCTCATAGGAAAACCCTGATTCAAGAGTGTGAATTGGAAAAAAATAACAAATTTTATGCAAGACATATCCTTTAATACAGGCAACACGAGCTCAGTGTTAAGATCCAGTGAGCAGAAAAGAGACTTATGACACTTCTGCAGCAGGACAGTCCGGGGGATTGTCCCAAAAAACCTTTGTCCAGTCGTTTAAATTTGAAACTAGTTACCCATAGCCCTAAGCATCCCTGGAGAATGGTAAATCTCTGGCCCCTTTCTTGACCTGCCTCACCTGCTAGTCCCCTAGTCAGAAGAATGCAACATAACAGTTTGAACTGCTGGAGTAGTACAAAGAGAGTGGTATAATGGTGACAATTTAGACCACAAATCTTTAGTTCAAGGAAAAGTAAGTCAGCCTTTAGAAACATGTCACCCCACTCTGCACGTCACTTTGACTTTCTCATTTCCTCTGCTACATGAAGCATAAGCTTCTTGCTTCCACTTTGCATTTTCTTTGAGGCCTCTCTCTGCCTATTCAAGCTGCTGGTTTTGCTCAGTTTCCAGCACCTAATGCCAGCCTCTGCTGGCTCTGGTTATGGGCACCCTTTGCCCACTTGTTACATTTGCAAACAAGTCCCTTTGGGTTACTTTCCATGCCTCTGCACTCATATATGAGAATAATTTTCTATAAATATCTGCAAAACCCCTTCATTGTCCTCTGTCTTATTCCTCTCTAAAACTCTACCTATGAACAGCTCTAAATTAGCCAGACTGCTGATGTGTTAATGCAACCACCTGTTATACCACTCAGTTTTGGTTTGTTTTTTCTTCATACTCGCTTACACCCTTTTACACCGTATCTGTCTCTTACTACGATTATGATGTCCTTGGAAGCCAACATCTAATATAATAGAATCTTAATCTATGCCTAGTACAAACTCTGGGATAACAGCATAAAAATGAATGAGGCAGTTATGAAGGAAATGTGCATCGTCATGAAATGATATCAGCTGTGATAGCATTGTCACAAAATGCAATCACTGGTGAAAATACTGATCTCACTGATTGATCAAAGCTCTTTGACTTCAGTGAAACCCAGGAAATCGCCCTTTGCCATTAAATCTTCAGACAGACTCATGGTTTTAAGTAATTTTTTTCTTCACCAACAATGATCAGAAACCTCCCTTTTTGATAATTTTTGATAATATCATTACCTGTCTGATCTGGTCTTCATTTTCATTTCTCACCTACCTGTTCTGCAGAGTAGAATTATATGTGTGTTTATGTACTGCCAAAAATATTCATCACTGTTGTCAATAATTATTAATTATTGACAGTGAGAATATTACATGAAGCACTTTGTCTGAATGAATCTATAAATTAGAGGAGCTTATGCTGGTGAATAACCAAGAGTGTTTTGCATTTATCATGTTATCTGAAGCAAAGCAAACAATCCTTTTAGAAATACTGCTGTACAATACAAGCTGGCCAAAACCAGCTTTGGACTTCAAAAACGCCCACTCATGTTTAGACTGAATATTCAACATTTCCTAGTCTTTGTTTCATAAACATAAACAACCATTTAGAGGAAAATTCCTCCTAGAAACTGGAAAAATAAGAAACATTTTTGAGAAGTGAGAAATGCTCTGTGATGTGAACGTGCTACTTCTATTAACCCATTACTGAGTTTTCTTTTTTTTTTTTTTGTTCATTTTACAAGAAGCTCAGGGTGCCCAGATCATGAGACCATCTTTCTCCTTTTCCTTCCCAATGCCTCTTTCTGTTTTTCCTCCAAAAGCTCAGGATTCAACTGGCATACCCTTGACATTAATTTAAAGCACCTTTTGACAGTCTCCTCATCATGGACAGGGCTGCTCTTTCTAAAAAGCAAAACTCACAGTCAATTTAACGACCGTAAGCTATGGTCCGGGTTCCACGCAAAGCATCGGGCTTTTCCGGGTGTGAGAAAGGGGTTCTGAGAAAGTTCAATTGTTCACAGCAAGACTGAAAAACGGAAAGGAGCGAGAAAGAAGAGGTCTCCCCCGCCCAACACACACATACATCTGTCCCCGCCGTGCCTCCCCCTCGCCCCACCACTCTGCAGACCGTACCCCAAGCACATCGGAAATGGACCCGGCGAGCTCGGCGCAACATGCACTCGCGGGAGGGAAGGGAAGGGAAAGGAAAGGAAGGGAAGGGAAAAGGGGATGCCTTCGCACGGTCTGATCATCACCATAAAGAGTTAAAGAGAGAGTGAAATGGCTAACGTACACACACCCCGCTCCATACCGGAGAAGAGTCTCCCAGCTGAGGTTTATGCTCTGTGAGGACCAGGCTGAAACTGACCGCCCCCACGGCCACGCTGGACACCCCTAACCCTATCTCCAGCACGGAGAGCACCAGGAGGCTCCCGATGATCTGGCTGCTGGTGCACATCCTCCCTCGGTCATCCTTCCTTCCCGATCAGCCGGGGAAACCGCGCATCCTCCTCCTCCTCCTCGGGCGCTCCCGCGGCCCTAAGTCGCCCCCAAACTTTTC
>WEKY01006525.1:0-14280 GCA_013390045.1 Picathartes gymnocephalus | reverse complement strand
GTCCCCGAGCGCGGCCCCGAGCGCGGCCCCGGCGCGGCGGAGCTCTCCAAGGTGCCGGGCCGGCGGTGGGTGCGCGGCTCCGCGCTCCTAAGGGCTGCTCCTCCGCCGGGAAAGTCGACCTTGTCCGCTCGCCTCCTGCGCTCTCATTGGAATGACCTCACCGGGATTTTTTCCCCCCCCCCACTTCTTGTTTCTCTCCCCCTTCTCTTCCAGGGCGGGGGGCGGGGGGTAGAGGAGTGTGGCGAGCCCAGCCCGGCTATATTTATGTATGAATCCAGACCCAATGCACGGGCAAGGCGCACGGCAGCCCCGCCCCAGGGCACAAGGCACGGCACGTTCCGCGGTCCTCCCCCGGCACGTCGCTCGCACACCTCCCCGTCCCGCGCCGGCCGGGCTGCCGGCGGGACGCGGGAGCCGCTGCCAGCCGCCGGCGGACGCCGGAGAGGTGACCCTTCTCGGACCGGGGGGTCCACAGGCCTCCCTCCTCCCAGGCGCTGCTGTCAAAATTCAGGAGGAAGCCTGTCTTCCTCTTGTGTTAGTCAAAGGGCTGGAATGTGCTGTGTGTCACCACTGCAAAACTCTGGTCTTCTGCAAAACCCTACTGCCAAAAGAGGCAATTTCTATAGCCATTCCCGTCATTGCCAATGGCCAGAACCGTGTCAGTCCCAAAGAAAATAAGCAATAAAGCAAAATAGAATGAGAGATTCAGGGCTGCTACTTGAGCCTTGCTGGATTGCTTGGTACCAATCTTTATTACTGTGCCTGAGATACAGAGAATGCTTTACCACTCTGACTACAGTTTTAAAATCCAAATGTGTTGCACAACATGGTAACACACAGACACTCAATCTAGCACCTTGATTTTCCTAACAATGGATCACCAGCATTTGGATATTTACATTAACAAGAGGGCAAAAGAACTACATAGACAATTAAATCTCCCAAATCTATACCAGGATTCAAAAATATTGGTATCCTGCAGGATTTAGTCTGCATGCTATTTTTTTATTCTAACAAAAACTTACATGGAATCTTTCCTTTTATCAAATAATCTGCAATTCTTAACTTGTATATAAATCCTACACTCAGACGTCAGAATCCAGAATGGCAGTCTAAACTTGTCCAGTATTTCATGGTGCAATTTGGAAGCAAGAGCATATGATTAGCAAGATCCTGACTTAATATTTTTCTTTATACTTCACAACCTGTCTTGTGTTTTGAGAATAGGTGCTGGATTCACCATTGCAGGCCTGAGTTTAGTTCTCATTTGTAGAAATCTTCAATACTTAATTGCAGTGAGTAGAGTTAGACTGGCATCAAAATCTGTCACCTTATGGTGTTTATGCTTTTTAGGTATGAAGAGTAAAAGTAAGAGGTCCTAAGACAGGATCTTAATGCTTTCTAGTTTAAAACTTTATCTGTTTCCTATTTTCTCACACTTTTCCCACTTCACAGAAGCAGAAGAGTTGACTACATCTAAAGAAAAGCTCTGTTATAGTTAAAGCTGTATTGCCCCTTTTCATCTCTTATGTTTTAAATGGTACCTGACATCTCTTATCATTAAAAATCAAGGCACAGCATAAAAGTTCCTAAGCTACTATATTTATGTAGGAGGATGGAGAAAGCACAGATTTTCAAGTACCCACATGGGTGTAGGAAGGTGTTTCTGCAATGACAGTATCCTTATTATGTCAGATTGTTATAAACGCTGAAGTGTGCTAAGGTGCAATGATTTTACTGCTCAGAGTGTATTTTACCAGGTCTATAAAATCCAGTAATGATAAGAGGGGAATTGCATAATGACAGATATAATTAATATATTTAATGCTTGCAGTCAGATAGAGAGCCTGTCACATCAGACTAGAGCTCATGTGACAGAAATAAGATTTCCATAAACAGCTTGTTTTATGTAACATTTCCACTTCAGTCATAATAAGCTGCCAGAAAGATGGAGGGAAAGAGACCTTGTGAAAAGTGTGCCCTAGATGGAGATCACTTCATGCAACAGTTAATAAAACAGAGATATGAAACTGGAGTCCAACATCAGGAGAGGAAGTGCCCTGGGTGCCTGCTTTCCAATCAGCAGGCTACAGAGAGGTGAAGAGCTAAGCAAGACCTCAGCCAGAGTTAAAGACTGCTCAGGAGGAGCTGTGTGAGTTATCTGTTTTGCACCCTTTCAAATAAAGACAGGAAGGAAATGTAAAATTCTAATCACTGCCTTTTTAAAATGAAAAGATACGGTCTTTGTCCATGTAACCTGTGTATTTGTACGGTGGTGCTGGATCATCATTATGTGCTGATCTAGGCAATTAAATTTACACATGGGACTATTCATGCATACATTTCAGCACATGCTTACATCTTTGCAACATTAAGTTGTTTAACAGCTGGTCATTCAACTGGCTGGGTTTGGAATATTTCCTGTATTTGTGATTCCAATAACAAAAAGATTATGGTGAAAGTAAAAAAAAAAAGGGGGAAAAAAAGGGAAAAAATCATTCAATATGCAGGCAAGTTTTCATTATAACTGCAGAAAGTTAAATACTAAAATCTCATCTCCAAAGTAAAACTAATTAGAGTCATGAGGCCTTTGGATCTTTTAATTTAAACTGTTGGATTCATGAACAAAAGGCATCAATCTTATTCTTCTTGACTTTGAAGGAAAACTTTTTTTTCTCTCCTTTTTGTCATTGGAGACTTTAAAAATGGTTCATGACAAAAAAAATTCTAGTCACACAGCAGGATGAAGGGTAATTGGATGACATAGAACTGGCAATGAAGAAGTAGAAATCAGAGTGCAAAGATTCACTTATACTTAGTCCCTTTCACATGTCTCTGATGACCAAGAGACCCTAAGAAGGTTATAGCCTCTCCATTGGAAATTACCAGCTTTATGTAACACTTCTGAGCATGTAGTCATAGCTGAATACACTCTGTTCAAGTGGTTAAGTTTATTGATTTCCTAATTCCATGTGTCTCTAAAACAATACTGTAAAGGTTTTTATTATGAATAAGAACTGGGCCTATGGCATTAAACAGAACTCAGGCAATTACATCCAATTCAGCCTAGGAAACTGTGAATAAAATTGAAACTGTACACCATCCTGTGGCTGCTTAGAGGATGAGAAACAAGTTGGTGCAGTCCAAGAAGGGAGATATTGCCTAAATATTGGTATTAGTAACATGCAGGTATAAGGTAGCAATTTTGGTCAAATAAGCATAACTTTGAGTGATCTTCGAAGCTGGATTACTCTTTTACCTTATGGATTTTTTTTCTAGTCACCAAGGCATATCAGTTGTGCTATCTTGGAATATTTGACAGAGACTAAATGACTTCTACCAGGACATTCTCTGGGAAATGGAAAAATTCAGCTTCAAGGGCAGCTTGCAAATCCTCCTTTTTTTACAAGTACCTCATGCTTTCAACTTACTTTGCAGATTCCATTTCTTTACACTCTTTTGGCACTTGGGTCCCTTCAATTCAGCTTGACTGAAGCAAAACCAAGGAAAACCAGTACTCTGACAAAAAACTTTTAAGTCTTTGGGATGACACACTCCCTTGGGTTCTACAAAGAGTGGCCTATTGATTTCATTCTAAAACTAGCTGTATCAATTGCATCCTAACTATAGAAATGTGTGCAAAACAGGTTTTAGAGCATTCCTTCTTTTTCTTTTTTCCTTTTCCTTTTCCCTTTCCTTTTCCTTTTCCTTTTCCTTTTCCTTTTCCTTTTTTTTTTTTTTTTTTTTTGTGCAGAATCAATTCTTAGTAAATTTTACTCATTAGTTTGTTTATACTCTAAATAGGATGTGCTGGTGTTCTAAAATGGGAAGCAAACCCCAGGTAAATCTCATACAGGAGAATATAAGGGACTGTCATTGATTTTGTCTGTTAAAAGTTTGATACACAGGCAGACTTTCTGCTGAATGAGTAGTTCAGGCCCAGTAAATCTGGAATCTGTGTCACTGAAGTGACTGTTAAGCTTGTTAGGTCACAACTGTTTTTCTTCAATCAAGCATTAAGGCATTGGCTTATAACACATAAAAAAAAATCTGATGACATAATCTAAAAGTACTTGGCACATAGTTTCATTCTCACTATTACTTTTTACAGTTGCAGGAAGTTGTTCCACAGCTCTAGTACATCTCATAGCTCCACTCCTGAAGTTGTGAAGCCATGGAGAGGTGTTAGAGGGGATCAGCGTGATCAGTTGTAGAGGATCATCATATAGCAACTCTGCAAAGATAAAAGCCATTGCCATGGACTACCTTCTTGTACTGTACTCAATAGTTATTAAATCTACCAAGACAGTGAGCATTTTGTTCAGACCATTTCTGAAACCTGCCTACAACCACGAAGAAATTGCACTTTTCAGTAATGCACTTCCATACGAGGTGTGAGCACACAAAAGTTCCAGATACAGTTCCTAGCTATGCCACGAGTAACTCACTGACATCTTCTGAACACATCTCCCTTTCATCTTGTCCTCTGCAACAAACTGAGTAGTTTTCAAGTGACATTCGTGTCGTCACTGCTGGCAAGAGTCTCCTCTAATTTACTCTGCTGTTTGGGAATACTTAGCCAAAATAAAAAAGGAACATAAATCTTTAATCCAAATAATTTATTCGCTGCAATGTCCAGTAAAAATCTTGACTTAGTTACCATTTTTTTTTTGTTTTATTATCTCAGTTGCTTAGAGCATGATGCTAATAACACCAAGGTTGCAGGTTAGATCCCTGTATGGGCCATTCACTTAAGAGTTGGACTTGTGGGCTCCTTCCAACTCAGACTATCCTGCGATTCTGTGATTAACCTTGGCTGTTCAAAACAAAGCAAAAGTGAGATAACATCATTATTGTCTTGCTATATAAATAGAATGTGTAAACAGTCTCTTCAGGATAGTAAATTAACATGCTTTAAATTGCATGGCTTACATAACCTGTCTGACATTCTGCCATCTTTCACTCTCTGGCCTTCCCTTTTTGGGGTAAGTTTCGTATTCCACTGAAATCAAAATTTAATTAAACTCTTCTGAGCTGAATGCAGTCAAAATATTTTCTTGCAATGAAGACTGTAATAAAGCATTCTCAAACCTGAAATGCTGTGAAATGGGTGTTTAACTAACACCTCAGTGTATCTGCCATTGTATTTTAGAATCCTGCAGCACTTTCAAGTAGTAGGGTTACGAGGTGTTCTAGGAATATCAGCCCTAATACAGTACAGCACTCAAATGAGTTTCGAATTCACCTTGTGAATAACACTTTTCTGAATGAGGGTGAATTTAACACATGTACAGCTAAATATGCACTGAAGGGCTTTGCTGAATCAGAGTCATTACGGCTTCCACCATGTAGATTCCCAAAGCCCACATTTGAGTAATGGGAGCACAGCCTGAATGAGGGCTGGAACAGACCTGCACATGTTAAGTGGCCTGACAGACTACATAACTCATGCATGAAAGGAATTTGTGCTGCTACAGTGACCAGGAATAGTGCCAGCTCAGAAACTAGCACTCGAGAACCTCAGGACCAGTATCTGCTCCCATTTTTGGCATCCAATACACTGTAGAAAAAGGCAGAGTCCAGGCTCCAGCTGTTGCCTGCTCATACTTTTTGGATGAGTCATGAAAGAGATAGCAGCTGGTGGGACCCCTGTTAAGAGCCCTAGTCTGAAACCTCTCAGGATAGTTTTTCTGTTGAATAAGGAATGTGGGTTTTTTTCTTCATCAGCTCTTTTAATTAGATCAGAATTTATCTCCCACTGAGTAATTTTTTTCTAGTGATGAGATACATTGTGTTGAAAAAAGTCCTTGACCATGGGGCATCTGAGCTGTTGCTTGAGAAGATTTGAGATGAGGTTTTCTTTTGTGGCATTTTTCTTTGCAAAACAATGGCTAAATTTTTGTGTCCAAGGTACAGGAAAAAAAAAAAAAATCATTAGCAGTCTAAAACAAAAATGAAAGTATTTAGGGACTAAAGTTTAATTATTCACTTTTTCTTCAATGTTAGGCAAAAACAGGAATTAATGGTTAACAAAAAGATTTTCCTTGAACTGTTCATGCCTCCATCATCCTCTTTTCTCTGCCAAACTGTAATAATAATTTTTATTAGAAACACACTTCATGAAGAAAGTGAAGAAAGAGTCCAAAATAGTAAGCTCAGAGGGCACAGAGTTGAAAGAGTGATTTGTCAACATGCCTGGAATTCATGGTTTTTCTTGGACTATACCCAGCAAATTGTTAGTTACTGTAACACATTATTTTATGGAAGATCTGTAGTCTGACCAAATTCCTTGTCTAGTTGGTAAAAATCTTACAACTGAATGAAATGTAAGTTGATTTGGGTATCGCTGTGTTACGGGTATCCATTGGTAAACATTTACAAATAATTTTTACAGCTGAAAAAACACAGGGTATATTGCTAGACTAAAGTCCTGTTACATCCATCTATAAAGCTCAGATTATTTTTTGCCAGTAATATGTGTAGATTGCTGTCAGTTTAGCAGCAGCAGACCTGCTGTCTGGCTGGGAAAGTTGTCCAGTCACATCAGTGTCAGGAAATTAGGGGTTTATGCAGAAATGGCCAATATTAACAGCGGGAAGAAGTCATAGTTAACCCTGACTCTTTCTTTCACTTGATACAAGTCACATCTGGACTTTATAAGAATATCTGCTACAGATATAATATTATAAATTAGAATTCTGGCCTTACAGCTCTGGAAAGCAAGCTGATCTGAAACAACCATCCCTAGAGACATATCTCTGGGCTGCTGGTTGCCCTTGGTGCATTTGGTTCCCACATGTTTTGGTGAAATCAGTTCACACACACCTGACACCAATACCAGGTGTCATAGACAGAATCTCCCTTCACTTAAGTACCGACATGCTTCATGCCAGGAGAGCTCTGCTTGCTCAGGTAACTACTCTGCACATGGAGAGACAAGGTAGTGTGCTTTGGTTTGCATCTGACTCTTAATGATCTCTGCTATCATAACTGTACTGCTAATCATCTCTCCGACTTCTTCTAATTAAATGTTAAAAACAACAGCACACCAACAAAGCTGTATTCCTTAGCTAAATTGTACAATGATTAATTTAGTAGTGTTTTATTCTGGGTGAGCAAGAAAAGAATGTATCTCAGCAAAAAACTGCTGAGGAACATATTAATTGCAATTGTTTCAAGATAAAGTACTGAGGGCACAGGAAGGATTACAAATAATGATCTTAAAATTGCATCCATCTGGCAGCAATTACTGTAGTTGAGCAATCAAAAAGATCTCATACCTTCCCAACCAGCAGAACAGTGAGTTCTAGCTAATAGTAAAGACTGATTTTGTAATAATTTTTAACGGCAGTATTACAGTAGTATTTTCACTTCTGCTTAGGGCTTGCTAGCTTGAAAAGGTGAACACAGAGCTGTTTTGGTTTCTGATAAGAAACTCATTCCCCAATATGTGTTCCTAATACATTTTTTGACATTGTGTATTATATATGATAATTACACTTAACTACTTTAAAAACTGCTGATTACTGCATAATAATTTTTGAGGGTTGGTTTGTGTGTGTATAGAGAAAATCAAAACATCTTAAAATAAGACAATGGTAACCTAAGAAATGTGTATTTAAAAGGCCTTCACCGATTGTCTCTCATCTCTGCTGGAAGGGAGCAGGTTATTTTCCTGGGACTGACATTTCCTTTTGGCGCTGGGACTGTGTTACTGAGAGAGAGAGAGTCCACCAGCCCTTCAACTGGGCAGGAATAGCACTGTCTTAGGTCATCTCAGCCATCTCTAGGAGATCATTCCCATTTGATTTTTGCATTTCTTCTTCCATTGGGACTGAACAGACTGCCTCTCATGAAAGCGTGATTTCCCTCAGCTTTGTTCCAAACTTTCTCAGTTTAAACCGTACTCATAGAAGTCACTGATCATACTTTACATATTTTGACTGTTTTAGCTACCATAAAAAATAAGTGGAAACTATTTTTATGACCTACAATCATTTGAGGATGTTTCCCTTTTAGTACATTCAATATGAGACTTTTCTCCCAAGCATATCAAGATTAATTTTTTTACATGTTTGAATTGTATGTTTTTCTCAAAAATTAACTCTTGATCTAAATGAAATGCCTCCTAAACAGCATTTTCCTTCTCAAAACTAAATGTTAAATGTACATATAATTAATAAAAATATGTTGAAGTTATTTTTAAGATTAAACTTAAAAAAGAATGTAAACTGTATTATATCTGTAAGATGCCTACATGAAAAATGGTGACAGTTCAGAAATAGATGCTTTTATGAAAAAGTTTACTGAAGAAAGAAAGAGAGGCCACTTCAATGTAATAAACAGAAAACATATTTTTCCTCTCGCCATGCTACCTCATCTCCCTCCAATAGCACTCTAGAAATAACAGCATAGATTTCTACTTACTACATGATATTTGGGAATCAGAAGGAAAAGATGAAATATTATTGAAATAAGCATATTTTAATTGGTTCCTAGGTATTGTGGTCAAATGCAACTCGACATGCAACAAAAAAAATTTCTGTCATTTACAGACTTAAATAGCCTTCATATTAATCATTGAGTACATTAGTCTATTTTAAATCTGGTGGAGCTGAACCAATGAATTATCACCCAAAAATCTACCCTGCAGGAGTGGATATGAATAAAAACATCCTCACTCATACTTAACACCAGAGTAATTAAGGTTTCTAAATTTATCAATTCCTAGCATACCACATACAACTTTTTATTTGTCAGCTATTTCTCAGAGCTATAATGCCTCGGGGCAAATCGCCACCCCTAGAAGGCTGTCCTGTCATTCATACTTTATTTGTGGTTCCATACACTGTAGATACAGATTAGAAACCAAGATAGGGAATTTGAAGGATATAGGCAAAAAATCAGGTTTTTTACAGGAGATATTATTTTTCTATTATATTTGTTTTATTATTGCTTCAAATTATTTAATGTTCCTCTTTCTGGTTCCTGATTTAGAAGGAAAATTTTCACGGAGAAGAATATGATTGCCCTGGTTAAGCATTCAAATAATTTAAATATGTCAACCAATGATGTTACTTGTATGCAATCTAAACAAACACTTTACTGAAATCTTCCTTAGCATGCAAACACATAAATTATTTCTATGTGGCCCTATGTATTTAATATTGATTAAAAAAAAATCAAAAACAAGAAAAACTCCAACAAACAAAAAAACAGGGCATCACAATTTGGATAAAAACCCTCTAAACCAGCAAACATTCACCAGATTAAAATCTACAAGGCTAGTGATATACCAAGTCAAATTCATAGGCATATGTAAAGTTAAATAAGAAAACAGCCTCATCCAGATATAGTTCCTATTCCCTTATGTCACCATAAATCAGGAATATGCAGCTGAAACTAGTGGGCCATCATCAGATGTAAAAATGAGGCGAAGTGCTTCTGTGGCAAGGTAATATCTACACCACATATGCATGTATAACACCTATATTTCCAGAACAGCATAAAGAGATTTAAGTATATATTAGAAGCAGAATATTTGCTTCCCATTAAGTTTGGAGTCCATTAAATAATAATCTGTTGTTCCCTGAAAATAACATTTCCCATTTGTAAGATAGAAATAATCCTTGTGTTTTTCTTTTTGTCTGGTTTGATTTAGAGCATGCCCTTTCTCAGAGGCTGTTCTTGTTGCATGTCAGCACTGTGCCTCGCTCTAGTGCTGTTTGTTGTCATGGAAGAAAGCGGTAAGCATTGTCACTCCAGGTCTGAATCAATAGGATTTGGCTGTCTTGCCAGCCTAAGGCACAATATTGTGTGGTTATGGACACGCATGGTGGTGCTTCAGCCCAGAGCCTGTCTCTAGGAGAGTATCCTCATTAAAAGGAAGGTCCCCAACTGTTTAAGCTTTGAGGTTTCCTTGTGAGATGCTTCACGGTAACCGCCTGGGCTCTTGAGGACAGTCCATGTCCCTGACCTCCCCTCTAGTTTCAAGACAATAAAGCTCTTCAATTAACTGAAGAACCACTAAATCATATTTTCCTTATTTGAAAATAAATGCAAGCTTTTTGGTTTAAATCTCTTTGCTCTCCATTTACAAAAGTGTGTGAGAAGAAACATTAATTTCAGATTGTATTTTATTAATCTTTGCTGCTGGGCAGAGAAAATGCTGCACAGTTCTGTGTATTCATAACATGTCCATAGGCAAACAGTTTTCTTAATTTAAATAAACAAAACAATTAGTATATTAACAAAAAGGACTGGAGTTATTCCTTGTTTTTCAGTTTCCAAAACAAATTACTATTATTCATTGTACTTTAACTCCAGAACAACATTTTTCAAATTAAATTAATTCAAACAGATCACAAGAAAATGCCTCCAGATGAGGGAAATACAGCATAATCTATGACACAGACTACTTTAATAGATGTCACTGTCTTCAAACCTTTGTATTGCCATACAAATATAAATCAAAATTTGAAATAATTTGAAGAGTAATGCATAAAGAAACAAGAGGAGAACAAACAATGGCTATAAATAGTTAGAGTCAAATAATTTTAAGAGAACCATTCTTTTGAGAAAATATAAACTACATAGAAAGTACTTTATTTTGGTAACATTTTTAATTTAAAAATATGGCATATTTGCTCTATTTCCTATTAGTCATTGTGTTTTCCATTTTTTTGTGGGTCAGTGTGACACTATTCTCTATATAATAATAAGTATTAACTTGATGTTGATGTTCTGTGACAAAAGAAAATATTTTAACTTTACTTTGTTCCAAGAGGACACAAATCAATTTAGAAGCTTTTCTCCAAAAAAAATGAATGTCTTTCAAATAAAGAAGGGGTTTCTTACACCCTCCACAAGTTATTTATTTTATGGTTTTGTTCCACAGCTATAGAGATTAAGGTTTAAGCCAACCAGTTTGTCTATTCTTCATACAACTTGAAAACTAGTTTTCCACACAAAAATAAATTGCCTTACTTAAAATCCTAAGTCAAGTACAAGACATTTCCTGCTCCACTGGTCAATCTGCAAAAGAAAAAATAGTTCTTCTTCATACTCAGAACATTGTGTTTTGTTCCGTACTCATTGCTACTCATCCTCTCTCATCTTCCATTTCTCCCTCCGTAGTAGGTAAAAGTCTTTCAGCAGATTATTGTGGTATTTTAGAAATGCTAACACTGTGGTATTGACTGCTGCTCTTTCATTCGTGTTCTTTAAAGTCACATTTGTTTGAAAAAAATACTTTAATTTACCAGCTTCTTCCTGCGTGTGTCTGCAGGAACTGGTGTCAGCTCTCAAAGATTTGATCCTGCTGTCCCTGAAGTCAAAAATGTCTGCCAAGATCTGGTGCACTGGAATAGCTGCTGTGGTAAACCCAGCTGGAAGATTGTAAAAATTCAATGACAGCAACGTTGTATATTAATTTTCTACTGGGTGAGAGTCCTATTTCATTGTGCTTCTTACCTGGCAATGTAGATGAAGGTAAATATTTTCTTCCTGTTTCACCACCACAATCACTACAAGCTACTGTATTGGTAACATAGAGCTAAAACAGATTTGGAAGAACAATCTGGATTTTTATCTGCCTTGTGTATCAGCAAGAAAATTGCCAGCTAAATACTAATTGTGGATTCTTTATGACAGGTAATAATAGGAGATGCAGAGAAGAGCACAGCTTGTATTTCATCCTCCATGCTGAGCTGAAAGAGCTAACAGCTTAAAAAAAAAAGTTTTGATTTGTAAGCAAAGCACATTTTATTTGGGTGTCACCAAGCAAGAATATACAAGGGACTGTACTGCAGAGTGAAACTGACCCTGGGGAAGTCAATAGGAAATTTCCCAACGACTTTAGTGAAACCAGGATTTCATTCAATATCTCTTTTCTCTACATCTCACAGCTTTGCAGGCTTATTAAAAAAATGCAAACAACAACAATAACAACAACAACAAAGAAACCAACCCAAAACAAAACAAAAACCACAGTACCAAACAATACTTTTAAATAGCACTAGAAAGATTTCTTTGCAGAACTATATCTTTGTCAAATATTCTGCCTTGCAGTGTAGACATGCTGGTCTCACCAACTCTGGCAGGAGCAGGGCATCCTCACAATGGGAAGAATTTGGCCTCTGAACTTGGTGCCCATTTAGTGGTTTGGCACACAACCACCAGACCCTTTGGATCTTGTGGTCTTGTTCCATTTTTCTGTGTGTTGACTGTAATTTAACATTATATCCTCAACTAATCTAGCTCTTGATTGATTTCTCAGCAAATCACAACCTCAAACTAAAATGACACTAATTCCTTTCAATGTGTAAGTCCAGCTAGAAGTTTTGTGTGACTGCAGATGGTTTCTAAATCAGCTTTCCCATAATGAGATATAGGATACTGTGTTTTCATTTGTACAGTGTAACTTTCCATATAGCCAGTTTTGTGGAGTAACTGGCTCAGTAAATCTCTCATTTGAAGTTGTTACACAGCCGATGACTGAACTTGGAAACACACAGCAGGGTTTTTAAGATGAATCTCAGACATGTTCCCTAGAATACGAATCCTTCTCAGGTTAGCAGTTTTAAATATAGTCTGGTTGGGAATGACTTTTGCCCTCACTTCATTGTAGTTGTCAATTATTTAGACAGGTATCTGACGTTCCTAAGTCTGGTGTCTCTTGTAAAGTCTCATGCCTGGTAGCAGAGAGTAGGTCTTTGAGCTCATTCTTCTCTGCTTTGCACCTGCCAAGCTCATGCTTGTAGAAAGTAAGGAGTGATTCTAAAATGTACTAAAATTGGAATAAAGTCATCTCACCTCAAGAATATATGTCATGAACAAAAAAATCCAACAGGCGGTGTTGCTGTGGACCAAATTCTGCTTTCTGAGCCATAGTATTGATATCCTTATTTTGTATTTATTATTTTCATTGGCACAGTAAGGTGGATTCAATACTCTAAATCTTAAGCTAGGTTTTCCCTCCCTGTAATAAATGATTTAGAACAATGCTGTTAATGTTTATTCTGTGATCTTCCTGGTTAATCTTTGTCTAAACATTTTCATTTTATGGAAAAGTGCTTATTAAGAAAAACTTCAGTTAAGTTTGTAAACAATTTGAATGACATGCATTTATCAACATGCCACTTCCTTTAAAAAAACATTTTATATTGATTCTGCGAAGAACAGAATTGTTATGTATTTTGAGGACCAAGTTTTAGGTGGAGGATAGCTTGAGCTGAAGCTTCACAGAAAGTTAATGAAGTTCCTATACATAGTTTCAATATCAACTACTTAAAATATGTATTTTGATGGAATTCAGTTTTTAAGTTCTTGGTTTTAATAGGCCTTTATGGGGAAGAATCTTTAATAAAGAAGTTTTGCTTCTTAACACTTGTGAAACCAATTACTCTAAACTTAGCTACTCTGAAGCTGATTTTCTAAGGAGTTTCTTCTTAGGCTTTTCCCCACTAACCTGTGGGAGAGACAACAAAGGTATCTGTCAATGGCACATACTGATCTGAGCCCATACCAAAAGACTGCAGACCTTTGCTCTCCCTGATCCTTTGGAGCCCAGGAGTAAGAAACAGACAGCTGATCCAACTCCCCATGCAGCACTCATTGTGCAGTCTGTTCTGCCCTAGCTACGCCGGCTCAGTGGATCCTCAAGGCTTGAGTGAATATTTGATTGTGGTCCTAAAGAGCTAACACTGTTAATTATTGCAGCTGCTAATCATTTTTGATCTCTTGACTTCTTGGAAAAATGATTCCTGCACTCCACTTTTGCACTGCAACTCATTTTGTCTGATGGAATGTGCTTTGTGTCTGTAGAGCATTAATGGGTACCTGCTCATGGATTGGCAGGGAGCAATTCTGATAGCATAACTGTTACAAAATACCATTCGTTGGCATAATTATATGCATCTACTCACCCTAATGACACTGGCTATACCAGTTTTTCCTGTCAGTAACAGACTTCAGTCTCCACCAGCAGCTTTGCATTGAACTTCATAACCTTCAGATCAGTGGCAGATTGAACATAGTTGTAGGTTGTCTTAATACTGGAGAGGAACAAAGGCCACTTCACTGCTGGTGGCAGCCAGGCTAACCAGGGCTGTCTGGTAGTCAGGCCAGCTCTTGAGCTCTGCAGAGTACCTTGTGTCTCCAGCTGCATTAACACTCTACTCTGCTTATCCTTGTGGACTACAGGACCACTGCTGAAGAGCAGTAGCCTGCATGAGGCTTTGTTCAAGACCAAGTGAGCCAAGACTCGTGTTCTGGCAGGCT
>WEKY01006524.1:18385-30924 GCA_013390045.1 Picathartes gymnocephalus | reverse complement strand
AATTCAACTAATTTTATAGCTACTTGTTTATGCAAATAATTATCAAAGCTGTCCTGTCTTAGTGCCAAGAGCGTCAAAACATTCACAAGAAACAGTGGATTGCGTTAGAAGATATATTTCACTAATTAATTGACATCAATGCTGGGTCAGTAGTTTTTTTACGAACAACATTTATTTGTGAATACTGACTGACAGGCCAATTACAGTTTGGTTAGCTGGAACCTGACAGCCAACTGCACATTTATCAACAAATGTTCAAACAGCAGTAGACAACAAATCCAAGTTCAATCTAGGTCAAATATACTACAAACTGAACTCTGAAAGAAGCCATTAAAAATGTCTCTGTAGGACAGAACAAGCATGTTAAAGTGTATGTTATACAATTATGAACTGTATTTAGCTGCGAAAGTGACAACTGCCTGTCATATTATACTGGTATTTGAATAAAGCATGAATTACAAATTTATTCTGGGTTTTCTCATGTGCCATTTTAGTAAGAGCACCTATTTTCTTTCTAACTTTCTAAGTAAAATTACTAAACTGCATACAGAGATTCCTTTTTCCTTCTTTAAACTTTGTGCTCAAAAAACGTACTTCTGATACTTCCAAAACATTCATAGTAAAACTCTTGGTAACCCCAGGGCCCCTACACTGGCCAAATCTCACTCAAGTAGCAGAAACAGACAGACTAAGACAAAATGCAGTGCTTAACTGTAAAGTAAAGGTAACTTTTTTTGTGTATAAGGCAGAATACACCACTAGCTGAAAGTATTCAAAGAACATTAAAGAGGCAAAATAATGAAAAGAGACATTTAGGTGAAATGAAGAGAAACATTTTTTCATCAAAACACCAAGATTTGAGGATACTGAAAAGCAGACAGTGAACTTTTTCATTTCTGTATTTCTGTCTTCAGCCCAGTCGGTACTACATACCACCTTAACAGCAAAACCTGTACAATTTCATACGCTTATATGAAACCATGACTCTTGGTGTTCATAACCAACAAAACCTGAAGAAATTATAATGTTAATAAAACATAATCCAGCCTAAGAACTCCCTCTCTGAAGGGGAATTCAAAACCTCTATGGAGTCTTTTTTTGGAAATGACATGATAATATTTCTTGTTTCTTGAGGAAAAAAACATTCCCAACATGCTTTCAAGGTCTTATATCTCACAGCTCCTGAAAATGCAAAGAAGCTGGGGCAGCTTGACCTGAACAGTATGTTCCTGGTTGCATGGGCTCCTTTTAGAAGGGACAGCACGAAGGTCACCACTGAAGAAGAGAGGAGCTGCTGGGCAGCTTTTGGCAGCTGCTGAGAAGCTTTTGGCAGCTGCTGTGCTAGTGGAGGGAGAGAGCGATGGAGAGACTACAGGATGGAGCAGAAGCATGGCTGTGGGTGGACAGAAAGTCACGTCTCAGGGGAAACAGGCACAAAGACTTTGCAAAGGACTGGGAAGGACCATGCCTCACTGCACCCAAGCCCCTGCACTGGTTGCCTGCAAAGACTTTAAATATAAAGACTGTAGGGCATTTATGAATAAACATTTTTATTTCTCTTCTTACTGCTTTTACTCTCCTCTTTTTATGTTAGCTCTAGTTAACATCTAGCTCTACTCTCTTCTCTAGTTATGTTAGCTATCCTATTTAACACGTTAATTTAAAAAAATTATGTAAGGCTTGGCATATGTTTTATAAAGACCAACCAGCATTCTCCACCAGCATTAACAGCTGTTACCTCCACTAGCAACTGGAGAACTGCATCAGACATTGCATGGAGATTCCATTTCCAAAACCATCATAGTACTACTCAGAAGAGCTAAACCACTTAGGGACCACAGACACAAAAGGAAAATCTACCAAATTTAGTGATTTACATTTTCAGTATTATCTTCGATCAATAGGAAAAGGAGAGAGCATTTCAGGGCAAAAGTAACTTTGAAGATTGCCATTTCCAGTTGGCATTTGCCATTTTCAATTTGCACGCTCCTAATACTTGTCAGTGTTTTTTGAGCCACATGCAAATTTCAATCTACTGGTGCTAGTTTTAAGCTACTGTTAAATGTTTTAGTAATTAATTCTTCAAATCTCAATTCTGTAAAGGACTTTTACTAAATACAAGATAGGAATCACTCAAAAAATGTTTGTAAGAGCAGAAAGACCTGAATTCTCCTGCAGATGATAGCAGTTCCTGCAGGGAAAGAGCATTATCCAACTGCTCTGCTGGAGACACAAATATGACTTCTTTAGTAGGAGAGAGATTTTAATCTGATGGAGCTTATTTCCCTGTAGATGAGATGCAGACCAGATAGCAGTGGCCAAGCACATTTTCTCTCTCCTTTTTTTTCTTTTTTTTTGGGGGGTGGTTTTTTTTGTTTTGTTTTTTGTTTTGGTGTTGGGTTTTTTTGTGGGTTTTGTTTTGTTTTGGCTTTGTTTTTGTTGGGTTTTTTTGTTTGGGTTTTTTGTTTGGTTGGTTTTTTGGGGGGTTTTTTTGTTGTTGTTGTTGGGTTTTTTTGAGGGTTTTTTTGGTTAGTTCGATTTTGGGGGAAAAGGGGCAGACACTACAAGGAAGTAAAAATGGAAAAGTATGTGATTTCCAGGTATACCAGGTACTGCATCCACTCACAACTGTTTAAATATATTTTCTTCTTCCTATTCATCTCAGTTAAATTTACTAACTTTTAAGGCTTAACTTAATTTAAAAATAAATAGTACCTAGGTAGAGTCAGACAAAGTCCTTTTCTGAACTAAAAGGAATCCCTTCTGAAAGAAAACAACATTTTACCCTGTCAAGCCCTCAAGGCCTCAGGAAGCTCTGTAGAACAATTCTGACAATACAGATAAGTTACATCAATGTGCAAACAAATCCCTTACTAGTGCCTAAATATGAATTTCTGGGTACACCATTGATTTCAACCGGAATCTGGGTGGAGCAAGACTCATTATCATTTCAGGGGACTAAATTCATGAGGTTTTGGGACACATTTGCAAGGGGAAAGTGGAGTGGGAAAGCCAGAAGGTTCCTCACTGTTACACACAGCTACCATGGGTCAGCCAGGACACCAGTACTTCTAAGTGGCTGAAGTTCAACCATACCAAGGACCAACAGAAGACTCATGCCCTGGAGATGTTCCTTGGGCAGAATGGGACTGCCATGTGAATACCTGCAGGGAAACCTGTCAGGTCAAAATTCTCTCCAGAGATTTTGCAAGGGAAATGTTATGCAGCAACTGCTTTGTAGTAATAATTAAAGCTGGGAAAGGCATGTCTCTTCTACTGACCTCTCAGCTTGGTACTGTCCTCAGCCAAAAATGTCAGACTGACTGTTAAACAGGAAAACCTGAGAAGGTGGTGGTCTCTGCTCATTAAAGCATAATAATCCACTACAGACAGGCTCTCCTCTCATCATTTGAAACCGCTAACAAAGTGTCATGGTTTAACCCCAGACAGCAAGTAAACCCCCACACAGCCACCGCACTATTAATGTGTCAAATGGTTAGACTAAATAGGGATAGACTTCTCTAAAAAGCCCAGGGAAAACCACTTAAACTATTGATTTTATCAGCCACATAGTATCTGTAGAACTGACTACATGAAACCTCAATGTCAGCCACATAGTATCTGTAGAACTGACTACATGATACCTCAATGAAATGAGATTTTTATCTCAAGTTCCATTTCATGTATTTAGCGCTGCAACTGGAGAATATTGCCTGAACGTGTGGTTTGTTTGCTTGGGTTTGTTTTTTTTTCCACAAGGGCCTATGTATTCAGCTGTATCCTGTGTCACAAGACTGAGGCATAGGGCTCACAGAAGGAAAAAGCTCATTCCCTACTCCTGCCCCAGACTCTCCTACATTTCATGTTAGATGTGTTCTTTACATCTCTTTCTGGGGGAACTTCTGGTCCCCCACGTTCTGGGCAGACTATTGAGCTGATTTGCAGCTTCTGAACAAACTCAACAGTTAATCAGCTTCAGCAGCACATGTAGCCCTGTGGCATCTAAACCATTCTAAATCTCTCTAGAACCAATGTCTGTGAAACAACAGAAGGCCATGCTTACCACAAGCAGAATTTAACAAACATAGGTACAAAACGGTAGTATTTGACTTAGCCCCATAAATATGACACTTAAATGCGTACTTTTATCCCTGCATTCCCTGCCTAGTGTCCCTTCTACTGCACTCAATGCATATCAAACTGGTATCTCAAGTCTGCTGAAAAAATTGTGTACACTCCTACCACTAGCAGTAAAATACATGTTCCACTAGCTGAAGTATAAGGTAACATGCCTGCAAATATCTCAGTGGCCCAAGATGAAATTTAGCCTGGAAGGTGTAAGCTGAACAGAAACATAGACAAAGGGACACAGGCAAGCTGTTTATAACCCAGTTAGAAACTGGTCAGGTGTTAAGCAGTTTATTGTCCAAGCAAAGCCAAAGTTCAAACATGGAACCATGGTCCTTGAAAAAAGTTACATTTTTTGCCCTAGCTTCCTTGAACTTTGAGAGAGCACCAATTACAAAATTCAGCTTTGGAAAGACTAGGCAGAAGTAAAACAGAAAAGGAAAATATCTCATTGGTGCAGACAATTCCTGATTTCTTCAGACCATTCCGACTTTTATTCACAGACAACTTGTAGAATCATAGAATCACAGCATGTTTCAAGCTGGAATGGACCTACACAAATTATTAACTTCGACTCCCTCCTCCTTGCAGGAGTATTCCACACATTCACAGCTGTGCGAGAACCCTGAAAGTAAAGGAAAGATAACTTTGCATTTTATGGACAGAATGGATGTCAGAATATCAGCTTCTCTTCTCATTGTTTTCTGTGGGTGAGGGGTAGGAGAGAGCAGCTAAACCAAAGCAAACAGTTGGTTTGCTTCCTGTTCAGCACCATCTAACAGGTCTGCAGCAGTAGGGACCAAATAATGAAGCACATTACCATGGTGAACATATTGTTACAGTACTGCTAGGAAAGACAATATAGTTCTGGAAGAACACAACAGAAATAGGCCAAAATGCCAAATCCAGCTGCAAAATTTAGTATTTGCACACTTCTATGCTAAAGTGTGTACGGAACAGCTTTTTGGTAGTCTGCTCCTCTATGAAAATGCATAGACAAACTGTTCCCTCTCTATAAGTGCACATGCAGGTCTAAAATTAATTTTGTGTTTGACATCAATAAATGGCACTTTATGGGGAGATCTCACATCACTTTATGAATGTAAAAATAACTTTTAAAAATATTGCTAGCAAAAAGAATAGAGGCACAGGAAGTTTATGTGACTCACCCACATTCATACCAAAATAGTGAAATAATTCACCCATAGGAGCAGGTAGCCTCAATACAGTTTTCAAGAATTTTCAGATACAAAACCTCCAGAACTTTTATACTTCAATTGGATTTTTGTTACTAATTCCCCCTATAAAAGGTGGCTGAAACATACATCTCTCTGTACGAAAACAGATTTTGTTAGTGCCATCTCCTGGTGATAAAATAAAACTGAAAAATCATAAACAAGAGTTGAAGATTTTCAGAGTAAAGTGAAAATATAATAGTTTGACCTGGTTCAGTTTTCTTGTTTTTAATGGCTTGACCTGAGGCATCAACTTTTCCTCTCTGCAAACTTGGAGGATACAGAACTCATTAGCCAATTTTAGGATGACATAAGTAAGCATCAGTGACAATGGAGGAAAACCACAAGCTTGTCATCATAATGAAAACAGGTGTCATACAGCTATTGATAAATACACCCCATCCCCTTCATTGCATTTGCCCCAGTCGGAAAGAATAATGTTTGGTCTAGGAAAATCAAAGAAATATGAGCCTTACTTAAACCAACACCTTCACTATACTGCATTTTGGATGGCTGCCATTAATTTTAAATCTCACTGTCCAAGTCCACAAAGTGGAGGGTAAAGGGTATAAGACTCGGTATGAGAGAAGTTAAAATACACTCAACACAGAATGGGTAACTATTGTCAATATGCCTAATACTCTTGAGTGGTTTTACAGTTCTTGTGTAAAGTAGCTCCTTTTTGGCATTAAGCCTAAGACTCTTCAGAGCATATTTCTAAGTTGCCTGGAGCCTTTACAACACATAGTCCAACGTGCATTTTGGCATCACCAGCTTTTTTTATTTTCTTCAACATTTTGTTCTTAAACATAATTCTGAATGTTTAAGATTGTAAAAGTACAGAGTCAATGTAAATTATTCCCTTCCATCTGTCATTTCTGTTTAAGAGTTGCCTGAACATTATGTTCAGAAGCTGAACCATGCCTGAAACATGAAAGATAGGGGAAAAAAGATATAAGCCTGAAATAAGCACTCCAAAGGAGTGTCTTGCAGCAGGAATCTATGCACTAGCTTTTACATAAAAGTTAACTAAACTTCTTGCACATTCTAGGAGAAGCATACCAACAGCAACAGTGTACCTGCTCAAGCCTGACCAGGACTGGTGGTCATCCAACCCCTAAAACTAATTGCAGATTTAAAATCAAGGAGTCTCATATTCACAGCTGTCCCATTTTGGGAAGTCCTAGACAAGAGAAAAGAATCCACCAAGGCTCATCCTTATTGTCTTCAGAATGGATTTCCCCAAACAGCTGCCAGAGCTGCAAGCAATTATTCCTTGCGTTGATGGATTCTATATTGTTTTTTCAAGCTTGTCAAGGCCAACAAAAGACATACAAAGCTGAAAAATGTGTCACGCTGGATAAAACCAAGATCATTATCACCTGCTTTTTTATACTTAAATATCATCAATAACCAGGCTTTAGAACTGCCTGGTTATTGATTATAGAAAACAACTGAAAAAGAAAGTGAGCCTTGAGTAAAGCTTTCTGCATAAAGAACTGCACAGAATACTGATGAATGTCTTTTCTTCAGACTGCGCCAACTGCGACACATAAAAAGCAAAAGTACTAGACAGCAAAGTAAGTATGTTAAAGAGATTTCAAGTGTGGCTCAGGCTGCTTACTGATTAACACTTCAGCATATAACATTGCTCACAGACCTGTATGGTTATTGTTCAAAAGTGAAACAAGGCTCTTTTGGCAACTGGAGACAAATTATCCTCCCTGACCAAGTTCACAGTTCTCACACAGCTTAGTAGCACTGGAGCTGTTTCTTCTTCCAGAGTCTCTGGAGGGAAAATCAAAGCAAATCAAATCAAATCAAATCCCAAGATGCAATGTCTGTCACCAATTTCCAGGATAAGGAAAAGCCCTAATATCTCTAAGAGAAAACAAGCTCGTCTCACACATGAACAAATGAGCTAATTGGCTCATTTTACCAGAAAAAAAAAAAAATTACAGTCATATTTGCAAGAAAACAGAAAATAAAATACAAAATTGTCTTTCATGTCAAGGAACAAACAACACTGCAGGAACCTCAGAAACGGAAGATGACAGCTGTCTTTTCAATGCCTGTGAAAGGACAACAAAAGGGGTCCACGACTATCAGTACAAATTTCTGTATTTCTTATTGAAGTGCCCCATCTGGGGGGCAGATGTCCAGATTTCCTTCCTCAAGTTCCATTTCAAGTATGTTTATGTCAAGTCTTCACAACTATAACACAGTCTTCATCACACACCCAAATGCTGACTGCACGGGTTTTAGTAGAGCAGTCAAGGTGGAACAAAAGGCCAGACTGGTTTCAAGGCTTGAACTCCCCCACATGAAGTGTGACCTTCTGCCAGGGAGAGTGGGGACAATAAGGAGATGGCTAAGGCGCTCACAACTGTGAGCCACTCAAAGTTACTGAAAATCCTGCCAGACACACCAGCTCGAACCACAATCACAGTTAAGACCAAAATGCAGACTGACAGGCTGCCTCTCCCCTCCCCCTGTTCACACTGGACCTCCCCACCAGGTTGTGAGGACAGTGGCTGGGGGTGCTGCAGCTGCACTGCTGTCACCAGCAGCACGTCAGCAGGGCATTTTGGTCACAGTAAAAATTCTGCATCAGCCAAATCCAGGCTGCTTTAAGAGTACAGCATATTGTACTACTGCTCCTAAAGCCTGAATTAATTGCAGTAACATGTTAAGTACGAGCTCTGTGATTCAGACTGGAGATCCAACTTCCCCAGCAGGATCCTCCCTCCCATAGTGTTCATCAATAATATTGAGGGGAAAATAGAAAGTGACCTCCCTAATTAGTCCCACAGCTACCTCCTGCAACTACCTACACCAGCAGCGGTATGTTTATCTTTAATACTTCTCAATGAACTTCAAAAACATCTTTTCATTGACTGAATATGAGAAACAAGTAGAAGTGTTGAACATACTGGTGCTCTCATAAATTATGTGTTGTTTTCAGAAAGATTTGGGATTTTTATTACAACGTGAGACATCAGAACACTCAAGACATGCCTGAACACAGTCCAGCTCACACTCACAAGTCCACTGTCTGCACAAAGGAATGAAGGAGACAAGCAATAAGAATAGCTACTAGACTTCCTAGAAAACAAAATTACTATTCAAATGTGCATAAAGTGTAGATATGCTGGTACTAAATCCTCTAGTACGTAACTTTTGGACATCACTACACTAGATCACAGTTTTAATTCAAACTGTTTGAAATTTACACACCTTAAAATAAATTACTTTCTTAACAGAACATTCAATAAAAAGTTGGCTTTTAAAAATTGCATCATTTTTCATAACAAAACTTCTGCCAAAAGAGCTGCATTGATGAGAGATGTTGAAGACCAGTGCTGCTATCTGAGGTCCGCAGTATTTTACCAAATCCACAGTGTTCATACATAATCTTCCCTAATGCCAGCCCTTCAGCTGAATTTCCTACTTGCCATCCCACAAAAAAAAGTGGACTTTATTACATGTGTGCAAACTAATCAGGCCAAGAAGGAAAGGCAGAATTGACAGCATCTAGGAACAGAGCAATCAGGCACAGCAGATAAAAATCCCAGTTCAAAATCAACAAACCAGGGACACTGAACTGGCTGATGTTCCCTTCACCTTCCCATGCTGCTCCGCAACACATACTGTAGGTGGATTAGCTGTTATGTAGGGCTACTTTAAACATCCCAGTATGGATTCTCAGTTTTTAGACATATAATTTTGAAGACAGGAAGAATCAGGCTCTACCTGTGGTGAAAGAGATAGAAAAGTTCCTCCAAAACTACCATGTGGAAAGTCCACCTCTTTTCACTGTTGTTACTGTGGATTACACCCACCATCTCCACCACTGCAACCGGTGATCTCAGAGGTCACGCAATGAATATGTATATGCACTACCACTGCTCTGACTCAGCAGAGCACCCAACGTGCAGTTAACTTTCAACTAGCTCTGGAATGATACTGGCTCAAGCTTGCAAGTCTCGCAGAAGAGGGATGGACTTCCTAAGCTTTCAAAGAGAAGTAGTGAAGAAAAACAGAAAATGGAGAGAAGCAACACACTTCTAAATAAAATGGGAACACACTTCCCATGAAATGGAAAATCTCTCTCCTTTTCTCCACTTTCACTTGGATATCAACCCAAGCCTTTTTTTATTTAATTTATTTCCTTATAAACCATTTAATTTTTTTCTGTGCATAAAATTCTCATGTCTATGTACATTAAATTTTGAAAGTATGAGAAAAAAACTCCTCCAAAGGAGTATCCTCATCTCCAGCATTAGCAGAGTCAAGAAGTATTGCAAACTTAAATGTTCCGTTTTGACTTCTAAGACCCAAGAGAAGACAGTCAACTACTTTTTCATCTGATGCACAAGCACTTACTCACAGAGAACCAGACTCCAAACTCTGTGAGAGTTATGCATCATTAACTTCTACAGCATAAACAGTGGTTTCAAGAAATGAATTGCAAATCTATGGTCAAGACAAAGCACTCTACAGCATGTCCAGCCCAGACACCTTAAAAAAGCATGACTGTTCCTGCTTTCATCACTAAGCAGCAGTTAGTCACCAGTGGAAAGGTGTGTTCATGCATCCAAGGAGTATTCCTGATAGCATTGACAAAATTCTGATGCCATAGAACATAAATCTCTGGATTTGTTGAGTCAAAAGGTTAGGTTATTCTGTTTATGAACAATCTTAGGACAAGTCACTGATTCAGAGTAACTGCTGTGTAATACAAAGTCCCTGAGCATAATCAAATTATTAATTTCTTTCATGGAAAATATCAAGACATCTTGTTGCAGCGTCTTTTCCTTTGTAGGAAAAGAGTGGTAAAGAAGTGACTGGCTTCCATCTACTTAAACCAATACCATCTGGATATGTGCTATTGGAAAAAAATTGCTGTTTTTCTACTGATGACAGTAGAAAAATGAGCATTATCTTCTCCTCTGCATGGGGAGAAAGTATTTGAAAATTCTTGCTGTTTTGGCTTTAAAAACTGTGAGGCTGGCAGTTCTGGGGACTGTGGGACTTCTAATAAAGGGTTCTCATTTGTAACCACACATTTCATGGAATTTAGGGCACGGGAGTGAATAGGACTGTCAATGATGCTGCTCTGAGGAGCTATCCCTCCTCCAAGTGCAGGCTGGCAGACAAGTTTCCAGTACTTGGGATTGGGGTGCTGGTATTTGAAGATGGGCAGGGTGTTCCTGCATGAATTCTGGTAGGTGACATCTGCTGTCCATGGATGGTCCTAGGTCCACGAGGAATACCTGCTGTCCAATGGCTTATACTGTATGACCTCCCATTCCTTTTTAATAAGTTAATGTAATCAAAGTGTGTTTTTACAGACCCACAGCTATGACTGATGTCAATCCAAAGTCAGAGAGAAATCCACTGTGTATTATTTATAAATAAAAACAAATTATATTGTAGTAAGTAACAGATTAAAGAGGACTGCACATGACTTAATTTTGTGACTTTAATGATTACAAGAAACAAAATACAAGCTCTATATGGTCTCTCAGGAAGACAAAATAAAGCCAAGCAATGACTTAAGCTCTAACACAAAGAAAACCTTTTTTCCTTTCCCCACTGTTCCAAAAGCTGAGGTTTGCAATAAGGTCAACCGCCTTCACATTATCTCAATCAACCATGACATTAAGTGCATGCTGACCAGGTACAACAAGGCAGGCAGGATTGAAAGGACCCTCTGATAGGAGCTCTCATTAGGATGAACTCAGATACTGTACTTTTTCCTGCCATCTCCTCAGTCTATGCTGAAAAGCAAATGCAGGAGGGAAGCACCATATAGATACTGATAAAACAGGAAAAATAGCAGCTCACATTCTAAAGGATATGCATAAAACAACACGAAGAGAAAACAGTAAAACCACAAAAGAGACTCTGTGGTGCCTCAAACTCTGTGGCACTTCACAACAGAGAAGTTCTGGAAGAAAGCACAGCACAGAAGCATTCATAAACACAACTGCAATTACTTCAAGACCGGATGCTAATTATAAGCCTATAGATATGCCGTAATTGAAATGTAATCACATAGCAAATATTCAAGGACATTTTTCCAATTATACCAATAATTTTTGAACTCTGACTTTTCATCACTTATGTTTTCCTATTATTTAAATCTTAGAAGACAAGACTGCTAAGGGGTTTGAGAGATCATCTCAGCCACAACCAACTCGAAGGCAGAATCAACTAGATCTAAACATTTCCTGACATAAAAAAAAAGATTTTTAGGCAAAAGCTGCACTTGTCAGTGTAACTCACTGGGCTAAGATATCATACAGATGGGGAATAACTTCAGCCCTAATTCTGAACAGCTCAGGCCAATTTTCATCACTAGGTTCATCTGTTTAACGTTAAGCACAGGTTTAAGCAGTTTGTTCAATCACGGACTCAGTGCCTAATTAACTTGTTCAGACAAACAAGTTGACAGAAACAAAACTGGAGTATGGCTTCAATCCTAGTTTTCATTGATATCTACATAAAGGTTTTAATTAAGTGTTATGGTCTTCTTGCAGCAAAATGCTGAACTGTAACTTTATCTTCAGCACAAAATTTTCAACACTGAAGCCAGTAAGATTCTAACCAGTATATTCATGACTGAATTTAATATAAAACTTTCATACTTAAACTTTTGCTTACTCTGATGCTGCAATGTCTCCATCTTCCCCATCTGTGAGCAGTCAAAAAACACAAAGCATCCCTGTTTATTTCACAAAACTGCATTCACAGCACACTTCTAGACTGAAAGTCACCTAAATGTCCACAGAGACATCTATGCATACACTTTCCAGGTAAAACTCACTAAAAATGAAAGGCCTAAGCATGTTATTTTCAAAGGCAAGAACAAAACCCCTAACTAGGAGAGATATGCCTTAACCACGCTTAAATGGTCATAAAAGTCTTATTCTACATACTATTATTTTATTGCTACATTTTTATGTTGTGGGAATAAAAATTGTGAAGTACAACAATAAAAATCAGTACTATTTCTTTTCATGCCTGGGTGAAGCATAAATCACTCTCTCCAATTCAACCAAGGACAAGGAGAGCTGAATGTTCTTAAATTCTCAGAGTTTATTTTAAAAGCAGAAAGTCCCTTGCCTTAACACAGGTGCCTAAGCCTTTAGAAAAGAACATTCAAAAAAA
>WEKY01006524.1:0-13699 GCA_013390045.1 Picathartes gymnocephalus | reverse complement strand
GGGGCGGCCTGCATAGGCGCTGGAGGGGATGGGGGAACGATGGGGTGCCCCGGGGCCGGAGGTGTTTGGGGGAGGGGGGAATTTTGTGCCTGTGGGTAACGGGCGCCGGGGAGCTGCGGGGCTGCACCAATTATGACGGAGCAGTGTTTAGAAGCTTTAGGGGCTGCAGGCTCCCAGGAGGAAAGTCTGGGGGCTGTACATGGGCTTTATGGGGAATGCATGCTGGATTGCACGGAGGCTGTAAGGGATCCTGGATGGGAATCTGCCTGTGAGGTGTACGAGAAAACGGAATGGTAGGGCAGGGTAGGAGGTAAACAAGAGGAACAGGACTTTGGAAGTGGGAAAGAGGATGAAGGTGCTTAATGCATGGCGGCATTTTTCCACCAGGCATAAAAAGCTGTGATATGCATGCAAGAGCCTTTCTCAATTAGAAGGAGATCTGACTCGGAAATACCACAAGACTAGCAATGTGGTAAACTTGGAAGTATCCACTCAGAGCAGAAGCACAGGGTTGCTGTGGCCCCAGGCTGATGATCAGCTCTTGCAGAAGCAGTTGCAGCCAAGAGGTAAATATCATGAAGAGCACCCATTACTCTGGAAAACACTCCTACATGTGCAGGATATAGCCCAGCAACTGAAACTCTTCAGTTTGGCTCTTTCAGTTAGGATCAGTTTTATTCCCTTTTGGTGTAACTGGGGAATTGAGAGTGTAAACGAGCTGAAGCTGGAGGTGAATGAAGCAGCTGAAAAGCCAGGCTCAGAAAGCAGCAAATTGCCCTATCACTCTACCAGCATGAGTATGCAGACATCATGGCAGGGTACCCTATCAGTCAGGGAATCTCCAAGCAAGGGAGCCCACGAGCGTGGTTGGGCAACTGAAGAGTGCAGCGGGTGTGGGCCTTTCACGCCAAGCATGGCTAGCCCAGCATTTAAAACAATTTTTAATCCCAGTTCTCCAAGAATGAGAATGGCACTGTGACAGTTTGGATTGCTTCTTCCTAGGAGAAGGGAAGCCTGTATCCCTATTGTGCTGCAAGAGCTGTTAGGAGGAGAGTTTAGATACCGGGGTGTGTTTTGGTGTGTCCATATCACTGGGCTCCTCAAGGTCAGCCTTGATCCTTAGCTGAATAAACTCTTCCGAGCTAAAGGTCCTTAGTCATTCATTCATATTGCAGCCAATTAATGTGACTGTGAAGTTCATAAGAAGTCAGTATTGCCTATTTTACATACCCAGAAAACGTAGCAGAGTTATTGAGGCTTCAGGCTTTCTTTTAAAATTTCATTGCTTTTCAAAGTTTTGGGGTTTTTTCCTAAGTGTGTGGATGCTTAGGGATTGAGACACTTGTAAATAAATTTACTATTCATAGCACATTTAAAACAGAGATAGTTGTAAGCTGTGTCTCACTTTAAAAATCATATTAAAGGAACTGACAACTGAAAGGGTTTTTTCCACATGAAAGCACAGAATTTACTTTGAGCTCAATGAGTTTTTTGTTTACTGTCTCTTTATTGGTGCTATATGCCAGAATTTTCTATGCAATTATCATTTAATTGGAAATCATCACCAAAATGTTCAAGGATTATCCCCACACTTACATGATAGCCCTGGTAATGATAGCGGAAGACACACTGAAAATTAGTAATACAGACAACAGAAAAAGGCATATACTGTCAAAGTGCTCTTTCTAACTCAAATCTACCAAATAAACAGTGAGTTTGCTTTAAATAAATTGCTTTAAATAAACCCTGACAATATCAGAAACCAAATCTAACCACCATTAAAAAGATCTATTTGCGTTATCGAGTTATTTCTATGTATGGGAAGTAAATTGTCTCAGTTTTTCAACTGAAGTGATGGATCCTCTCAATGTACCACCTTGAGAAACACGTGGTCTAAAACACAGGATAAAGGCAGCCTTTACACACAGGATAAGAGTTTTTGTTGTCATGGATGAAGCCTGCTGAGAAACCCTGAGCATGAAGTAAGGAGGACAATCAAAACCTCATCTTAACAAAGTTAACAGTAGAAACTGCAACTCGTATCTAAAGAAAATTCTTAACTTTTGATGTGCTGAAATAGCAGCAAAGTTTATATAAAATAAGCTGGGTAAGACTAATAAGTGCACTAAAAGTAAGTGCGTCCAAAGTTTTCTTAGTGGGTAGCTCTACTGCATGTTCATACCTGTCATACACTGTTGCATATTCATACCCATCAGTATGAACCCATAGTCATTCCTCACATAAAGGACACATCCCGATTATCTTAGTCCTTAAGAAAACAACTACTTTTTATTTTCTCTATTGCAAATTTTATCCCCTCTATCAAAAAGCATGTATCTAATGGAGCTAATGGATTCTGAAATTCAATAAATATGTCTGAATCCACCTGTGAACTTATTCTGCCACCCATCCAAGATCTGAGGGTATATTTGTCACTTCAGTCCCAATTAAATTGTCTTAATTCAGCAAAATCTTTTATTTACTGCTCAAATAAATGTATAGTTACATGCTATATGAGGGTACAGTGAACCTTTGAATTAAGCCTTTAGTTTACAAACTGTCAAACACAGAAGCATTTTTCAAAATACTCCATTTTAAGAAAAGAAGTGCTTTTTTTTCTTCTTTTTCTCTGCCCCAAGGTCTGTTGGAATAACACAGTATCCATCAGTCCTTGCAAAGTCTTCTCCTAGCCTGATTCTTGTATTATGCCATTGTGTTTGTTGTCCTAGAGTGTTACTCCCAGTTATGCAGGAAAAGAGACAGATGCTCATATAAATCCTTATCTCCTTTGTCCCAGGGAAAGACCATCTTTATAAGTGAGCCCTGGCAGGGGATGGTCAGTGGCTAAAGATTTTGAAAAGAGCTCATTTAATGGCAGGAAAGAAATTGAATGAAGATGAGATTGTTTCTTTTGTCTACTGGTATTTTTGAGGCCTTTTTGAGAAAGGGAATGACTCTCTTGGTGTTGAAGCATAATTTGTGGAAACTCAGATCATTTTTTTCAGGGTTCAGAGGAAAACCATTGTAGCAGAGGGAACAGAGAGCAAGGAATGTGACAAACCAAAGATACAGTTGGTTTTAGTTTTTCTTATCTCTTTCTTCTGTATACTGTAGCAGCAGAACTGAGATTTTAGGAAAAAAAACCCTAGGTACTTGGATTGTAAGACAAATTAATTTTGTTGGATTTCTGTAGCAAAACTGAAAAAATATTTGACTGAAACACCTCTGAAATTGTGGCAGTCAGTTTAATGGGAGGACAAAATCCCACTGAAAATAAAGAGAATCTCTAGAGTACCTAGAATAGAATGACACTTGGTTAGAACACTAACTGAATTAGGAGGGCTTGTGTCTTGATCCTTTGGACATACTGATTTGAAAAAACCCAAGTTTGAACATTAACTTCTCAGATGCAAACAAATATGTGGAAGTTTATTCAAGGTTTTTGTTTTGTTTTTGTTGTTGTTTTTGTTTTGTTGGTGATTTTTTGGTTGTTGGTTGGTTGGTTGGTTGGTTTGGGGTTTTGTGTGTGTGTGTGTGGCAACAGATTTTTAAAAAGCTTTTGCTAATACTTTTGGTCTAATTCTTTAATTTTTCTTCAGGTCTTCTATTTCATATCTATTCTGTTTTCACAGTTGCTGTGTAAATGAGAACAATATTTTTGCTAGTTAAGGTGATATGACAAAAAAAAAAGATACTGTCATTGAATTACATCTTGAATACTTTTACTGACACCAGTGTATTAAAAGATCATCACATTGGGTTTTCCTGGTTTAGCTGTAAAAGCAAGTCTTGCACCTCTCCCATCTTAGCTTAGACTGACTCTTGGCAGGGAGCTCTGCAAGGGGGCCCCGTTTCCCATCATGCATGGGTCCAGCATCTCAGGGCTGATGCCTCATTTTGTCTAGTAGAAAAAATAGAGTATTATGGGCATAAGTTCTGGGGTCTGATCCTTTTTCTTCATCTTTCAAATCATAGGTCATAGATTGCATTTACCTGCTCCTCACAGGAGATCAAGGAGGGCTGTCTGATACCATCATGACACAGCAGGGCCACAGAGCTTTTTTCTGTATAGTTAGATTTCCTTTTCCTATATCCAGGTTTCATAAATATTGCTTTTGTAGTGGGTTTTACTTCCTATGCAAGACATGAGGCACTATATTTCTGCCCCACACTGCAAGAATCCAATACTGTGAAGAGCATGTTGCTAAGATCTCCAAAGCTCCTAACAGCATCTAGATACCCTTATAACAAATCAGTTCTTCTCCTTGCAGCTCCAGCAACTCACCCTGCACTGTATTGAAGAGATGTATAAAGGCTATTCCATTCCCACTCTTAAATGTGAGCTGTCAGGTGGAGAGAAAGCTGTCTGTGGAATAAATATGAAAAACATATAAGCATTCTACTTACCTTCTCAAAGAAATTCAGTTTGATTCCCCAGCATTCTTATAGAGACAAAGCTGGCTCTGGTAAACAGGATTCATTTAGTTAAATTGTAGTCTAGTTTTATGTGGTACGAACACATGTGCAGAACCTTTGCAGAAGAATGCAGTCACTATCTATAACCGCTTGTGATGATACCATGTACCTTTAGAGTTAAAAAATAAAATTATTAGATGAAATTTAATTGCAAGGGAGTTCTACATTCCTGCAATGCACCTGAAGAAGCTGGAACTGAGACTGATGAGGAGAATAGGATTTCCAACTCTCATAAAAAATTAATCAGTGCAAAGACAATATCAGCAGTGGAGTTTAGCTAGGATATATTAATACTTAACTGGCACTTTTTCTAGATATTTCATACACTGGGGTTCAGGTCACAAAGTGGAAATACCATGTACATCAACAAACAGGTGAAGAGAACAGAGGGACGACATTTGCTTGGGAACCTCTGTCTTCATGCCTGAACTGAATTTGAAGTCAAATTGAGTTTGATGTGGAACAAAGTATACTAAACCAAACATGTCTCATTTCCATTGAGAAACTATAAGGGATTTCAGGCTAGCATGACATCCATTCCCCAATACCTCCTGATGAATAACACTGCTAGAAATAGCATTATAGGTAGGATGCTAATTGAGGGCAAAGCAAGAAAAAAAGAAGGAAATTTCCCACAGTCCACTTTGAAACCTTAGAAGAAAATGCTGTGATAAAGTAGAACTACTGTTTGTCCTACAGTAAGATCTTCTGATATTAATAATGATTTCTTTTGTAGGCCCCAGCAATTTTAGATTGAACAGCAGATAAGTACAATGTTGAAACTCACTTTCCTTGTTTGGGAGAGTAAGCATTTTATTAATCACTTCAGTGGTATGCACATACCACTGCAATTTTTTCTACTACTCTTGTTTCTGTGCCTAGTCACCTCAACACTGATTTTTAATGTTAAGTTTTACTTCATACCCTGTAATAAATACTGACGTGTGTAGTTAGCTTTCTTCATTAGAGTATCTTAAAACTTCTACTAAAGAAAATAATTTAGTTCAGAAAATACTGGTGGAAAACACACTAAAAAGTAGGTCCTTGATCAATCAGATATTGAACAATTCACCCGAAATGTGACTGTCTCCAGCAGTCAATGTGCCTCTTCCCAAATGTGACATGCAATGTCACGTATGGATGAAGCTATGATGTGGCATGTATAGCATTGCCACAGGAAGCCCATTACCTGTAAAGAAGCAACAGTCGTCTCCATGAGGCCCAAGTAAAAGGTATCTTGAGTTTGTACTCTCTACCATCCTTAAGAAAATCACCCACAGTCCCTTCTT
The DNA here is from genome assembly GCA_013390045.1 of Picathartes gymnocephalus. Classification (NCBI taxonomy): domain Eukaryota; kingdom Metazoa; phylum Chordata; class Aves; order Passeriformes; family Picathartidae; genus Picathartes; species Picathartes gymnocephalus. The sequence continues at coordinate 7,934 of WEKY01006524.1, read as the reverse complement.
TTCATTGTTTTAGTATATTTCCATTATGGGAAGATGTGCAATTTAAAAACAACATGTGAATAATTTGATGTTACTCTTTTTTTTGTTCAATTTTATACGGAATTCATTCTGATAGAAATCTAAATTTTTTCCTAGGACCATGTATTTCACTGTTACAATATGTCTCTTATGTTTTCTGCTTCTGTACCATTGAAGGTGCTCCCTGAAACAATATTTCTCTTCTTAGAGTTAGAAAGGACTCCTATAGCCTCTCCTGAAATTAAATCAAAGTGCAGATATGTGGCTGGTCACACAGTATTCTCAAAAGTTTGTTTAGACACATGTAAGAAATAAGAAAGTTTTCTATAAGCTAGCCAAGTGTCAAAATACTGACTTACTGAGTTTGTTCTCACAACAGTATTCACTCATATTCCCAGCACAGATCATATAACTGTATCAACGTATCTTCACATTTAATTAGCTCCATAAGAGCTACAGGGGTATCATGGATTGGAAATTCATCTCCTGAGTCTTGCCTTGAATTTAAGTAAAGCAGTGCTAAGAACTTCTCTCTTTTCATCCATTTGTAAATTGGATATGAAAACAGCCATAATGATTTATATAATACTACAATCTTTACTTAATTCCATTGGAGTTTGTTATTCTAAGCTATAAGAGTCTACACTGCACAAAAAATCCCTTATAAATGTTGCCAATTCCCTATTATACTTGTTTTCTCTAGTTTAAAGAACCCAAAACAGAAAAGAATAACACCAGGTAACATGTTGCACTCTTTCTGGGCATATAATGTGTCTCAGAAATGATCAGAAATCCACAAGTGCATCTAAGTTTATTAATAAGCTGAATTTTTACTTATTATTTTTTATACTACACAAAATTCTACTATATGGTATGCCTATGCCCTTCACTAACTTCTGTGAGCCTGACAATACATATCCATAAGAATAAGTGATTTAGGTACATTTCTATCTGTTTCATTCACATTGCTAAAAACATATTCTGATCCTCCCAAAATGTTACTTTTTTATATTCTTAATTTATTCTGTAGGAGCTCCCTTTTACAATCTGTTAATTCAAAGCCACTTACTAATTTTCTGTGCTCTGTAACTGAAGGGGTTTGGAGTTCCCCAAAAATCTCTGGCATTCATGGATTTAAATGGAGTTGACTTGAAAAAATCACACTGTCAGTAAAATTCTGCTATATAAGGATTAGACAAACAAATCCAGTGAGCTTTAGCTGTAGGAGGAAAATCTTCCAAGGTTTCCGGAGAAGTGCTGTGATACTTAATGAGATCTCCTTCCTTTCCTTTTCTAGCTTCCTGATCACACCTGTAATGAAGACTGAGTCCTGACTTTCAGAAATGCTTACAAATTATTTCTTGCACAGTTGAATTCAGACTCCTTGTTGTTGCTGAGCTAGATTCAAAGTGTCATATGTGTTAATATGGTTCTTTTTTTTTCTGACAACTCTGACAATATAAATGTTGCATGGCATGGGGATCCATAAATTGTGGAAAAACCTGACCACAGAGAAGGAGGAAAATTAAGTATAAACAATCTTTATAAAACATTGTGTCATTGTTTTTTTTCTTATTGCCATCCAGGAACTTTGGCATCATCTATTTTTTGCAAGAGATGCTGTATCTCTAGAGACAACGTATGTACACACATATGCACATATATAAACTCAAGAATCCAAGCAAAAGTAATCATATCAATATCTAATGAAAGCCTGTACCCATTAAAATAAAACAATACTGCCTGCTAGTAATGCTGTCAATACATAGGAACATTTTTGTTGCATTCCTCATATCCTTTTATTTTTTTTCTGGAATTTTCACACCACTGCATGTTGCCATTACAGGGAAACATTTCAAAGATTTGAATTGGTTTGATTTCATTAGAAAAAGATAAAAATACTTAAACAAATTTTAATGTTTAGCTGGACTGCAGGCATAGCTTTCATTATCTCACAAGGAAGGGACACCAGGAAAGAAGGAAAACACAAAAAGAAATGCTGTCTGGCTAGAAAGCATGGGTAGGCAGAAGGGCTCTCCTCAAGTTAATGATTTTTCAGAGCATACGCCTTTGTGTACTGGCACAAACGAAAACCTAACCTCTAATGTAGATGCTAATTAACTTTCACTGTTGCACCATTAATACATTCCCAGGTGCTTCTTAGCTTTGATGTTACAGTGTCCGGGAGAGAGAAAACTGCCAGCTGCCACTTCAGTCAGCTTCTCTTTTGGGTGCTTCATTCCATGAAATATATTTGCCCAACCAGGACTGTCCTACAGGCCCTGATATATTGTGAAAGAGAGAAAGTAAGAAAAAGGCACTCAAACATGAGAATGAGGCATTGGGTCTTATTTACTGAGAGCTTGGCATCATATTTTTCTACTCAGATATTGCTGGAACTCCTCAAAATCTGTACTTTCAAAGACCACAAGAACCTTGGCTCTTAAGAGAAAATAATTCTTCTCCCCTTTCTGGTCTGGATGATGTTTTTGGATGTTGGCCAACCATTAACGTTCCATGGTGAATCTTTTTTAAATTTCACGCTAAACTAATAAATTAGGAATATAAATAGCAGGGGGGACAAACCAGCCACCTCTGTCTTCAATTGTGTGTTATAGTCACAAGTCCTATGATCATTTCTGTTACATGGCATAATAAGATAATTAGGTGATTTTTTAGGTTCTTATGATTATTCAGCTCAAGACAGAGCAGCTTTATAACATAGGTTCACTCCTGGAACAATCTGTTTCTTACTATACTCCTTTACTCTTTTGGCAACAAAGGATACTGATAGCTCAAGTAACAGCCATAAAGTCAGTGGATACATTCAAGCATGGCTGACTCCTGAGTCACCTTTTGTTATTATAAAGTGTCTATATTCAAGTATACTTTTTCAATATTCTGCATTTCACTATGCATACAGGATTTTTTACATATTCTAAAACAAATTTAAAAACCCCTCTGTGGTATTTATTATCATGAAAATAAACAATGATACCATGGTTATGGTTAGAAGGGACCTTTAAAGATAATGATAACCCATGGCAGGGACATCCTTCACTAGATCAGAGTGGGAAACCTGACCTTGGATACTTCCAGTGATGGGGCATCCACAACTTATCTGAGCAACCTGTTCCAGCGCCTCAACACCTTCACTGTAAAAGATTTCATCCTTATATCCAAGCAAATCTACCCTCTTTCCATTTAAAACCATTGCCTCCTCTCCCCATCATGGGGAAGTTGACTGCAATAAGGTCTCCCCTCAGTCTCCTCCAGGCTGAACAGAACAAGTGATCTCAGCTGCTCGTCATGCAGCTTCCCCTCAAGGCCCTTCACCATCCTCGTGGCCCTCCTTGGACACTCTCCAGTAGCTTTGTATCTCCCTTATACTGGGGCTCCCAAAACTGCCCCCAGCACTCGAGGTGAGGCCACCTCAGTGCAGAGCAGAGCAGGAAAATCCCCTCCCTTGCCTGGCTGGTGATGCTGTGCCTGATGCCCCCCAGGCCACACTTGGCCCTCCTGGCTGGCAGGGCATTGCTGACTCATGTGCAACTTGCCAAGGACCAGGGTCCCCAGGTCCCTTTCTGTGGCACTGCTTCCAAGCATCTCATTCCCCAGTCTGTCTGCGTATCCAGGGTTGCCCCATCCCAGGTGCAGGAGTTCTAATAGGAAAATACAGGATGCGCAGTGACTCCAAGATGCAGAACCTCACTGCAGCCAAAGCTGGAACTTCCATAAATTCATGATTCAAGGTGTAAATCAAACACTGAGGTCCTAATCCATCTGTGAGCCTGCATGTTCTCCTTTAATATAAACTTTAAAAATATTAATGTGGAATGTAGACAGAAGCATAATCTGGGCTTTTATCCTAAAGCTTATTTCAGTGGTTTGGAAACCATGTTCCTAAAACAGTGTCAGGGGCAAGGAACCACTATTTCTTCTTCCACCACTTGCACTCCAACACTGCAGATAATCACTTGAACAGGAATCCAAAAAATAAACCTGTTATTTAATATAATCATATTGCTGTTAAATAAGGGTTAGCATCTGAAAAAACTTCTCCCTAAATGGAATCTGAGGTTAAGTCCAAGTGTTGAAACTTATTTTAAAAGGTACTATTAGCATTTTTATAATTTGAAAAACTCTATTTCACCACTGTTCAACACTAACAAACAATAAAAATCTTTCACTGAAAATCATAGAAACAACGTCACAGACATCTGTGAAACTGCAATTATACTTAAGGTAGAAGAAAATCAGAAGTTCAAGACTGCAAGTTTTATTCTAACTTAGAGTTCTGTGTCCATCTTTAAAAAGAGGGGTGAGCCGGAGTCCTAATTTTTTCTTTTTCCTGGCTCAGAGTAGTCAAAACATGATGCTTACTAATGTCTTGCTCTCAAAGTTACACTGAACCTGTCTGAAAGGATACATGACTTTTTATTTGTCACTGTGCAAACAGGTGAAAGATTGTAAATAAATACTGGTGATAAACAAAACCACTTCAGCCTGCCTTCAGTGTTAGTGTGATAATATTGCAAACCTGCAGTTTTCTCAGAAGTGGGTTTGCAGTGACCTCTGTAGGACAGACCACAGACAGGGTTTATTCATGCTCCAGACTCACTTTTTGGGAAGCCATAATTGTACTGGACACTGCTGCAGCGTCAACATAATCACGGTGCAGATTTTCTCCCTATTCAAACTAAGATAAGAATCTGGGCCTTCAGCCCAGGATGTCTGACAGTTCTGCTGTGGCAGTGTGGTCCCACTGGTCCCTTTAGCCTTTGACACGTTAGTACCATTTCTGAATCAGGTTCTGAAGAGTAATTTCTGTGAAACCATGTGTTTTGCTAGATTTCAGGTTCTACAGTATACAAAGATCCCCTGGGAACCAGACTCTGGCTCACCTATCACAGGGAGATACAGCTACCAACTGCAGAATGTTCAATTCAGTGTGACTATTGGGATTATTTCTTGAGTAACTGTGCTGCAAGACAGGGACAGTGTGCAGCATTTTGATCTCTGGCCTCCTGCACATTTTTAAGAGAGCAACATTTTCTATCTTTTCCTTCAAGAAAAAGTCAATCTTCCTGAATCCTGAATCACTTCCAATCCCAGTCCAAGTTTCTGAATCAAAGAGATGAAATTTATTCCAATGTGTGTTGTTAAGCAAAATCTCTTTGACTAGTTCAAGATTCATGCTGCTCACTTATCCAGGAAAACTGCAATCACCAATGTACAGGAAATCCAGGGGATCAGGCCCAGCCAGCAAGAGTTTGTGAAATGCGCATCTTGCTTGACCAATTTAATCCCTTCTATGGCCACGTGACAACCTTAGAGGGTGAGGAAAAGGCTGTGGATGTTTCTACTTGAACTTTAGTAAAGCCTTTGACACTGTTTCCCATAGCATTCCCCTGGAGAAACTCTCTGCTCATGGCACACTGTTCATGGGGTAAAATCCTGGCTGTATGGCTGGGCCCAGAGATTGGTGGTGCATGGAGTTACATCCAGCTGGTGGCCGGTCACCAGTGGTGTTCCCCAGAGCTCAGTACTGGGGCCAGTTCTGTTTAATGTTCCTCATGGATTATCTGGATGAGGGGATTGAGTGTCCCCTCAGTCCGTTTGCAGATGTCACCAAGCTGGGTGTGAGTGTTGATCTGCTGGAGGGCAGGAAGGCTCTGCAGAGGGATCTGGACAGGCTGGATCCATGGGCCAAGGCCAGTGGTGTGAGGTTCAACAAGGCCCAGTGCTGGGTCCTGCCCTGGGGTCACAACAACCCCGGGCAGTGCCACAGGCTGGGGCAGAGTGGCTGCAAAGCTGCCACAGGAAAAGGAGCTGGGGGTGCTGGTGGCAGCAGCTGAACGTGAGCCAGGGTGTGCCCAGGTGGCCAAGAAGGCCAATGGATCCTGGCCTGTACCAGCAATAGTGTGGCCAGCAGGGCCAGGGCAGGGATTGTCCCCCTGAACTCAGCACTGGTGAGGCCACACCTCAAATCCCGTGTTCAGTTTTGAGTCCCTCACTGCAAGAAGGATGTTGAGCTGCTGGAACCTGTCCAGAGAAGGTAACAGAGCTGTGAGGGTTCTGGAGCACAAGTCCTGTGAGGAACATTTAAAGGAGCTGGGGTTGTTTGGGCTGGAGAAAGAAGTCTCGGGGGAGACTTCCTTTGAACAACTACCGGAAAGGTTGTGGTAAAATGGTGATCTGTCTCTTCTTCCAGGCAGTTAGCAGTAGGACAAGGGGAATTGTGCCAAGGAAGGTTCAGGTTGGATAATGGAAAAAAATGTCTGCACTGACAGCATGGTTAAGCATTGAATGGGCTGCCCAGTGGATGGTAGAGTCACCATCTTTGGAAGCATTCAGAAAAAAAAAAAAGAGATGTGGCACTTTGAACTGTGGTTTAGTGAGCATGGTACTATTTGATCAGTGCTTGGACTTGATGGTCTTGCGTATCTTTTCCAACCTAAATAATACTGTTACTCTGTTTCCTGGGAAACAGTATTGCAGCAAAGAAACCCAGCCAAATGCTTGCCTATACTGGCCAAGGCAGAGACAGCAGATCCAGGGAAGTTATCCTTTCCCTGTTAATGATTCAGCCCTTGTGAGGTGGCTGTGAATTGCTGTGTCCAATTTTAGATCCCAAATAATATAGGGAAGAGATGGATGTAATGGGTTAGGTTCAGCAGAGCCCCCCAGTCTTCTGTCAACCTGGGAAAAGGGATGGGAGATCTGTTGCTTCTTCACCTTCATAGAATGGTAGAATACTTTGTGTTGGAAGGGACCTTTGCAGGTCATCTAGTTCAGCTCCCCTGCACTAAGCAGGGACATTTTCACCTAGATCAGATTGCTTAGAGCCCCATCCAACCTGACCTTGAATGTTTCCAGGGATGAGGCATTCACAAAGTCCCTGGGCAACCTGTTCCAGTGTTTTACCACTTCATTGTAAAAACTTTTTCCTTTATGTCTAGTCTGAATCTACCCTTTTATTTTAGAAGTGCTACCTTTTGCTCTATTGCTTCAGTCCCCCCAAAAAAAGTCTGTGTTAATCTTCCTTATAAGCCCCCTCAAGTATTGAAAGGCTGCAAATAAGGTCACCCCAAAGCCTTCTTTTGTCCAGGCTGAGCCTCAACCCTTAGCCTTTCCTTGTAGAAGAGATGCTTCAGCCTCTCTGTGGCTTCAGATCATCTTTGTGGCCTTCTCTGGACCACCCCAACAGGTCCAGGTCCTTCCTGTGCTGGGACCCCAGAGCTGATGCAGCCCTGCAGGTGGGGTCTCAGCAGGACAGAGCAGAGGGACAGAATCCCCTCCCTGGCCCTGCTGCCCACACTGCTCTGGATGCAGCCCAGGACACGTTTGGCTTTCTGGACTGGGAGTGCCCATGGCTGGGTCATGTCCAGCCTCTCACCCACCAGCACCCCCAAGTCCTTCTGGGCAGGGCTGCTCTGATCTGTCCATCCCCAGCCTGTGTTGGTACCAGGGATTGCCCTGACCCAGGTGCAGCACCTTGCATTTGGATTTTTTGAAACTCATGACATTCCCATGGACCCACTTCTCAAGCTTGTCCAGGTCCCTTTGATGGCATCCTGTCCTTCATATGTGTCAACTGCACCACTCAGCTTGGTGCCATCTGCAATCTTGCTGACAGTGCTTGATCCTTTTGTCTGTATCATAGATGAAGGCACTAAGCAGAATTAGACCCAAGATGGACTCCTGAGGGACACCATTCATCACTGATTTCCAGCCAGACCTTGATCTGTTGACCACTACTCTCTGGATGCAGCCATGCAGTCTTGTCCACTGAACAGTCCCCCCATCAAATCCCTCTCTCTCCAATTCAGAGAGAAGGGTGTTGTGGGGAACTGTTACAAGACTTTACAGAAGTCCAGATAAATGTCATCTTTTGTTGGGATACATAGGACAGA
>WEKY01006521.1:9798-26573 GCA_013390045.1 Picathartes gymnocephalus | reverse complement strand
CAAGTAGTGTATTGAAGAAGGAACTTTCTGGGTCACATCCTCACCAGTCTGTAAGGCAATAAGTCATACAATTCACAAGAAACATATATGGCAGTGCTCCCAAGTATTTTGTTAACATATCTTTATTTATTTAAGATTATTTTAACACTACAAATATAAAAGTTTCCAGCCCAAAGAATTTACTTCAGATTTTAGAAATCTGAAGAGGTGTTTATGAAAAAGAAGACACATTATACTTTTTAAAATGTTCTCTTAATGTTCCTAAACATCTAAAGCTTTTTACTGTTCCTGAGCCTGAACTTTACAATATAATAACATGATATACATATAGGAAAGATTTATTTCAGTTGATATATCAGTATATACAGCTAGCAGAAGTTAATATAATAAAGAAGTCCCCAACAGACTAATTCTTCTTACAAAAACAGAAAGTGTTCTAACTTTCATTTTGATTTAAAAATGACAGGCCTTAGTAACTGGATATTTTTTTCCTTGAAAATAAGAAAAGTTCCACTAGCTTGAAATAAACAGCTAACATTTATTTATAAATAAAAATGTTTGTTTGTTTGGTTGTTTTTTTGTTGTTGTTGGGGGTTTTTTTGTTTTGTTTTGTTTTGTTTTTTGGTTTTGATTTTTTTTTTATGAAGTGGCTAGGTTTGGAGCAGATTAAAGCCAGCTATACACCACTAAAATCTACAAATAAAAATTAGTCATAGCTTCCACAGATAACTAAAATTGTGAGATATTGTGGCCCTCCCCGGATATGGGAGATTTGAGGAAAGTGTCAGGAAATTTTCATTTGCTTTACAGTTCAAAAATCACAGAAAAGAAACCTTTCTGGACCCAAAGCCATTCCGATTCATGGAGAACAGGTGGTAAACCATTTTGGTTTAAGAACTTAAATTCTTAGTCTTCTTTTGGACTGTGGCTGGATTTATGGAGAAACATAAACTCTGAGAGTGCAGTCTTGCTATGATTTTCAAGAGCAGAAAGACCAACATACACCTAAGAAACATACTGTTGAAGAACTTTAGTTTATAACCACTGATAATTGCAATTTGGAACACTAAAACTGTCAAATTAAAATAAACAACAACAAAACCAGAAACAAACAAGCAAATGAATAAACCAAAAACAAACCCAAACAAAATCTGCAATAAACGGATCACTTATTTAACAAAAAAGCAGATAATGTAGCTCAAAATATGTGTGACAGAAAATTATTCCTTAAAAAGTAAACAAAATAGTTGATACACTGAATTTCGATTCAAGTTTGTCTTTATCATCAGAAACTTCCAATTATTGTGTAAGAGAAAAACTGAAAAAAAACCACCTCGCACCTTTGCTTGTGTATTTTAAGCAAGTAGTGTATCTTTGGCAAACGAGTGGATTCAGACAAACTGATTTTCCTATCATGAATAAACTGACCTTTAATTCCCACTTATGATTTGCATTTTGCTATTTGTATGCTCTTTATATAGATTTGCATCACCTCTTCATTAATTCTGTTCTCTACACATTGTAAAAAATTCTGATTTTTCATATTGATATGCTCAAAAATTTTACTGCTGTCTCAACTTGAACGTTCTGTTTTCTTGATGAGCTCTTCAAATGCCAAAAATTCTCTTGCTCTGTGTTAATGGTGCCTATCTGGTTACACCTGTTTGAAACTAGCTGTTTTCAAGGTGCAGAACCTTATTGCTTTCAAGTGTTCTGATTGTGCAGTTGTGAATTCATTGATGTTGGTAGGATGAAGCTGACATATGCAAGAATCACACTTGATTTTACTTTGTAGGGATGACTTTTAACTGTCAAAATTATAGAAGAGCCATCTCTTTACTGGAACACTACTTATCTGTAACAAGAATCACAAGAACATAAACACTCTCTGAATTATTTTAGAGAATCATTTTTCTGATTCTTCTTTCTTGAGCTACCCAAGAAAGTAGATCCTGTCCTTGAATTTTCATATGAACCTCTTTTTTTTCTAATTGCATTCTCCCAATCTGCTGGTGTCACAGAAATCTGGATGTCCTTTAACTGATTGTTCTGGTCTTTGCTTGTTACTACTTACTCCTGCTTGAAAGATAATTATTGATACTGATGACCCAGTTAGCAGTTGCTGCTGTGCTCCAGCAAAATGGCATTATATTGACAACTGTATGTGAATATGAAGAAATTTCTCTGAATAACACTAAGGTTGACAGTAGTCAGTGGTATTAAAAAAAACCCAAAAATCAGCAACATTAATGAATTGGTTAATCCAAACAAACTAGCATCTTCCACTCCCATCTCCACTCCCATAATTACATTTGTGACTGGAAATCATAGTGCTCAAAGTACTTCCTCAGGATGACTGCAGTCTCTGACTAGATCCATTACACAGGCCTTCATTCCTTGAACAAACAGAGTAAATGACAACAAGAGAAAGTTGTCATCCTTCAAAATGATCAACAATAGATGTACACACATATTTATACCTGTATTTCTCTTCTGCTGGCAGCAGAAGAATAGAAATACTAAATAATTCTGCCTTCTCTACAGGACTGTGTATGCTTAAGATTTGAGATCTTTTTACTCTTTTCTCTGACAACTACTGATGAAGCAATACTTCTTTTTCTTTTACTCCAGTCTTTCATTCATCCCTGTTTTCTTTGATTACACAGATAGAGCCCAGATATTTCCACTTTCTGCCCCAAATTTAACTCTATACAGACATTCACATGAAATTTTGGTTTGACAATTGCAAGCAACTAAATTGTTTCTCTTGCCTATAATGAAGGACAAAATCGAGTTACCTATTAAGGTACATAATTTTGAGATGACTGTGTCTCAACTACATCTTTGGAAATAACAGAATTGCACAAAATAAAATATCTTCTTCAAGAAGAGCTGAACAAAATATACCCCTGTGTCACTTGCACTAATTCCTACAGTGAAGAAAGAATTAATGGCAAAGTTTAGACTTTGTCAGGTCCTGCAAAACTTGTGTAGAAGCATAAAAGTGGGATGTGCTATGATTACTGTAGCATCTGGACAACTTTCCTTGAGTGATGCCTTCTGCTTGCAGAAAGCATTGATGCTTTCTGGTAGAAAAAAAATGTGATATGAAGGGCAGAAAAGTAGCTGACAATAAACGTTGCTCTGACAAAGAAAAAACTGACATTTCTCTGATTTACCTAGAGCAGACTTTAAATATGCTTATGCATTTGCTGAATAATTGCAATAAATGGCAAATGAGCTGTACATCAAGAAAAGCCATTTGAGACAGGGAGATAATTTAGCAACTGCGCAGTATTGGTAAAGATAAGAGGATAGTAGTTCTTCATGAAGCAGTTCTTTAGGATACAAAATACTTTGTTCCACATTTTCCTGTCTTTTTGGAAGGGCAGACATTTTAGGAATGCTGTCCTGTTGCTAGAAAGCCACTATTAGCAGCAGCTTTCTTTACAGGATAAATCCGTATGTAAGTGGCTAGCACAAGCAAATGTCCCCCCAACCTCCCGCCTCATCACATTAAATATTCTCCTCTCCTGTACCTACTTGCAAACTGATTACTCATAGACACCTTGAGGTATCTAATAGGTAATCAAACAGGAACTTTGACTTTGTTATTGGACTTTCTTCAGTAAACTTTTAATCACAGAACTGTAGAATGGTTAAGGCTAGGAGGTACCTCTAGAGGTGACTTTGAACACTCTTCCCTGCTCAAGCAGAGTCATATATTGCTGAAGTAAGTCACCTAAATTATACTCTCCTAGAAAACCCTAGGTCTAGGGAGACCTTGCACTGAAATATCTGGGTGCCCTAAGTTTCTAAGAAGAAATGAAAATGAGTTCTGTTTATGAACACTTTGACATAACATGAAAATGCCTGACTCTTGCTGATGTAATTCAGCCAGATTCATCAATAAACTCCATTAATGTTTCTTTCTGTGCTTATAATTTACTTACAGTAGGTATATGCTAAATAACAAGAAAATGCAAGATGCCATGAAATGCTGTGGTTTAGACATGTCAGTACTAGCACTACTTTGGACATTTACATGAAACTTTAACTGTAACAGTAATTTTTGCACAGCTAAGATTTTGCTCAATATTAATCATGGCATTAAAAGAATTAATTGGAATTTTATTGTACTTTGTACCATATCATTACATCATAAGAGAGAAAATCCAGCTAATGGATGTCCACTGATCACCTCGGCAGGAGGAAAAATGAAACTGTGTAAAGAGAGCTGACTGGAGAAATTCCTGCTATACATTTCATTTCTGAAGCATTTTGCACTAGTAACTCTGAATAATCATAAATATTACCATTAGCTCTCAGCCAGATAGCCCAAAAGGCAGATTAAATCACAGATTACTCTGGAATATGGATCTCTTACCACTTAATAAACTGTAGAGCTGTGAGGGCTGAAGACTTTCCTTTAATTAAGGGTGCCTCCTACATCCTTCCTCCACCCACAACACCTCATCTCTAATATAGTTTGGGACACAAAAGCAAAAATAACTTCTGTTCTAGATTCTGAAAACACAGGAGATTTTAGGCTGTGGTCTTCAAAGAGGTTTGTTTGAACACATAGTTATAATCTTCCCTCTAATTAAAATCTTCAAATTTTGTTCATAGTTAACCATTGTGCCTACTTTAGAGATAGTTAAGGTATCTAAGAAAGTTAAGGTAAATAGTGCTATTGAGATATTTTAGCTTACTCCAGGTCAAGTGCTTCTAAAAAATCTGATCAGTCTAGACAGAGGTCTGTGCTTGGTTCCAAAATTTATAGGGTAAGAACATCTAAAAATCCTTGAGATCAGACTGATGTTAGTACTGCAATAATTTTAATTGCTTCCTTATGTGGCATCATATGCTACTTTATTTTGTAATCATATAATGGCATGTTTGAAAAAAGGGCACTGTTGCTTGTTAATTTTATAAACGAAACACTTATGAATTTTTTTTTTTGTATAAATGAGTAGACATAGGAATTCATTATATGGTGGTAGTCAAAAGTTGGGACTTGATGATCTTCATGATGACTTGATGACTTCACTTTTCCAAACTTAATGATTCTATGACTTAATTAATTTCATTATTTTTAAGTCATAAATAAGCAATTTAAGTCTTAGCTTTATAAATTAGATAATTATATCATAAAGTATAAAAAAGTATACACTAAGATACAGTATTACCACATTTTATGTGTGTAATATGATCCAAAAAAAACCATAAGATAATTTACAATGGTGACAAAGCAATTTTCATGCAGAATTAGGCTAAGAGCTCTGTTTTTCCAAATTTTTTAGTGAAGTATGAAAACAAAGAGTCCTGGACTACCTTGCTGGTTGGAGATTAGGAGTTTCTAAAGAGATTCTAATGAGCTATCTATAGCACAAATGAATTTACTTGTGTTAATCATGCTTGGATCTCTGAAACAGAGACAAAATTTGCATTATTCATTTTTCTCTTGACTATGGTAATTACAAATAACTTATATATATATCCAGAAAACACATTTGCAGAAACATAGTTTTGAAATGGACTGTGTTAAGGTGGTAGTTACACCCATTTTGTTTTGATATTAACCTCTGGGAAAGAACAGCTATTTATCCATTTGCCATTGCTGTAATTTTTTTTTCCAATCAATAAGCAGCACACAATGTACCAAGTTATCTTGGCAAGTGCATTTCCTCATTTAAATAGATAGCATTTATTAACTTAGAATGATAAACTAGTGAATGCTTCATGCCTATGTGCTCTGTCAATAGCAAATAATGAAATCTTTAACCAGGACAAAACTCCAAATTCTTGAGAAGACACTGCAGTTCTATTACTATCCTTGAACATTCAGTGCAAAAGGAGATTAAAAAAAATAAAATTTGCAAATGCAAAACCAGTCCCCTATTTAAAGTTTTCCTCTTCAAAAATTTAACCTTTTTTTCACCTTTAAATGCACTGGGAATTTTCTGAATGTAGTCCCAGTTATGCTGACTAGCCAGACCCCATGAATTTCTCAGAGCACTCAGATTTCCACTGTAGTTTTGTAGGGAGAATTGAATCACACTGCTGTATCATAACTATAAGAAAGCAATTTCTGTAGAGGAAAGGGGAGTGGATACTATGTAAGTAATGAGGAGATGGAAATTGCTACGGTTTTAGCAGTTAGCTCAGGGAATATAATCTCCTAGTGTTTCTTTAGATGTTTTTCACTTGGTGACAGATATCTTTGGAATAAATTCAATTCTTATACTCATAAAAATATACTTTTCATAAGGCCTTTTTAAAAGTTTCAGCAGACTAATTCAGCCTTTAGAGGGAAATATAAGTACACTTTTTATGTCTCTGTTTCTGCAATTGCTTATCCAAGTACATTACTTTAAATAGAAGACTCACCTCATTTAGTATAGTATGAATATAAGAGTATGCTCACAGTTAAGCTGTGCATAGGCAGTGGCATCAGTCTTTGTCTATATAACCTCTTTGGTAGGTATTGTATGGATTTACAGTATCATACATGATACCGAAAATTCAGGCAGAGGTACAAAACTGCATGATCAGCTACATATTTAAACTATGTATTTCCACTGTCTATGCACAAGTGAGTAAAAAAAAAAAAAAATTCTATTTTGACTTCTCTGAACTCTTTTCACTTCTGTTTTCTTCAGTTTTGAATACTAGAATGAAATGGTTACTAAGTACACAAGTTGCAATGTATAGCCTTTCAAAACCTCACTGGGGAAGTACATTCTGACACCCACAAGATACAAGGTACTTTCTTCTTGTGCCTCATTTACTAAAGGACTAGAAACAGCTTTATGTCCTCTTGCTTTGCATAGAACTACAATTAGCATCCCTTCTCACAGTGTTGGGTAACTTTCCATGTCTGTAGGGATGGACAAAATAACACAGTGTGAAAGAAAGTAAATGCCAGCTGTGGGAAGCCCTTTCTCCACACTGGCAGAAGCTTTCTATCTTTCAGACACTTTGAAAGCAAATTTCTTCAGATGCTGCTTCTTCTAGTTGGGAGAATACCAAATAATGAAAAGCACACACCATTAACATAGGCCAACCTGAATCACTAGGTAAAGTAAGCACAGACAAAATTTTAAGACAAACAAATGCAGGATTGAAGCAGAAATGTAGGCCATTCTCACACAATAGGCAACTTTGTTTTGTGAAACGTGTCTCATACATATTTAGCAGGGTCATACACAAAGTTCAACAAGGGTGAGTGATGGATTCTGCACCTTGGGGCAACCTTGGTTGAGTGAATCGGTGGGGAATGAGAAGCTGGAGAGCGCACTGCAAAAAGTGACCTGTGGGTCCTGGTCAGTGGAAAGCTGCACATGGGTCAGCAGTGCCCTGGCAGCCAGGAGGGCCAGCCCTGTCCTGGGGGGCATCAGGCACAGCATCGCCAGCTGGGCAAGGGAGGGGATTGTCCCGCTCTGCTCTGAGCTGGGGCGGCCTCACCTCCAGTGCTGGGGGCAGTTTTGGGTGCCACAATAGAAAATAGACATTAGACTATTAGAGAGCATCTAAAGGAGGCCCACAAGCGTGGTGAAGGGTCTGGAGGGGAAGCTGTATGAGGAATGGGTAAGGTCACTTGAGGTCTGTTCAGCCTGTAGGAGACTGAGGGGAGACCTCACTGAGGTCTTCAACAACCTCGTTGGGAAGTGGAGAGGCAGACACTGATCTCTTCACTCTTGTGACCAATGAGAGGACTCAAGGAAATGGCCTGAAGGTGAGTCAGTGGACATTTAGGTCAGATAACAGAAAAAGGGTTTTTCACCCAGAGCATGGTTGGTCACTGGAACCAACTCGCCAGGGAAGGGATCCCAGCACCAATCTGACAGACTTCAAGCAGCATTTGGACAATGCTCTCAGGCACATGTGACTCCTGGGGATGGTGCTGTGCAGGGCCAAGAGGTGGACTCAGTGATCCTGATGGATCCCTTCCAACTCAGCGTACTTTTATGACACTACAATTCTATGACTTACTTGGTGGCTTACTACATCATATGATTCTAATAAGTGAAAACAATCTTTGAAACTTCCTTTTATGATCAGAATTCTTCCTTTTGCTTTATTCTTCTTTATAGACATATCTCAGTTGCTGCAGTTTGCTATATCCAGGGGTATCACATCACTTAGGCCTACCAGAGTAGGAGGAGGAGGCATGTCTTACCACTTTATGACCATACCAATCTCTACAACTACCTCAAAGGAGGTTGTAGCCAGGCGGGGGTCAGTCTCCTCTCCCAGAAACAGGACAAGAGAACAGTCTTAAGCTGGGCCAGGGGAGATTCAGGTTGGACATTACAAACAAGTTCTTCACAGAAAGGGTGATTGGGCATTGGAATGGGCTGCCCTGGGAGGTGTTGGAGTCACACTCCATGGAGGTGTTTAAGTAAAGACCAGATGTGGCACTTGGTGTCATGGTTTAGTTGACAAGGTGGTGTTAGGTCATAGGTTGGATGATTTCAAAGGTCTTTCCCAACCTAGTTGATCCTGGGATTCTGTCTCCTCCTGCTGAAGGCATGTCTTCTTTTTTCTGCTTAGTAACAGCAAGATAAAGAAGTCAAAATATTTGTTAGGCTTTGATAAACAGCATCCTGGTAGCACTGAACAAAGGACCAACAGTTGTATTAGTACACCTTGGTAACCGACACAGGGTTGATGAGCCAGTAGAAATATCTACAAACCTTTTTCTTTTAATTTTTCTTTTCTTCGTTAATGTTTTTCTAAATACAATCATGCTGTTCTTTCTGTTTGTTACTTGAGGACTTATCAAGTGAACTAACAATTCTTGCTGAACAAAAATCATTCAAGTTGCAGCTTGATTTTTAACTAGAACACTGATTTTCTTTCACTGATTTCTTCTTAGTGAAATCATACACCAAATTTCATAAATCTAGCATTTCCTTGTTTCCAGAAAACAAGTGCAAGCCCACTCCCTCTTTTAAAAAACAGCATGTGACACAGAAAATGTCCCAACTGAAAGTACTTCATCCCACCCCAAGTCTGTCCTGTTCTTTCCTATACCCTCTATAGAAAAGGGGCTCTGTATTTGTGTGTAATCTGGATAATGAAAGACAATTCATGTGATGGAATGAGATAATGATTTACCTCTTGGTAGCAAACTTTATTGTTTCAGATCATATTGATAGTACTCAGTATATTGTTGAACGTGATAAAAGCATAATTGCAGGAAGAAGCCTCCATCATCACTGTCATCACTGTGTTTTGCCACCTTGGGAATCAGCATGCAAAGAAAAAAGATTACAGTATTCTTTCAAGCTACACCTTTTAAACAGTCTCTGCTCAAGTGAGTCCACAAAACCAGCTGCTGCTTACTACTGAGTCTGCACGAGTAAACTTATGAATGCCCCGAGATTTGGCATGTTATTTACAGGGAATGAAACAAATTCTGGGATTTCTTCCTCCTTAATTATGTGAAAAGACGGGACAATCATATCAGTGTCATTTGAATTAATATCTTTCTGATCCCAATATCATTGCTGTTTTTGACAGGACAGCTAACACCTTCACTACTGCTCCTAAAGGCCTCAACATATTTGTGATCTATTTGTTAGTCAGAAACAGATTAAGACAATGACCCTTGTCTTTCCTTTGATGTTCCATATCCTCAAAATCTTTAAGAAAAGCAGCTTCCAAATTTTAGCTATCAGTCACCTCCTTCTGAGATCAGTTTTAGACCTTGCAGAACCAAAATGGATTTGATCTAGGCAGGGAGAAGTGGAGCAATACATAGCCAACCAAGCATTTAGGTACTGAAGGCTGTATCAAGAAGAAATATTCAGTGGGATACTCTGTGTTCAGAACTCCTCCCTGTCTCAGTGCCTCCAGCTTCTGAAGGATAGTCTCTAGAAAATTGTATGTACTGGATGCAATAAAATATATAACTGTTATACTGCATTTTGCTACAGCCTCCTTCTCAATGTGTTAAGCACAAGAATGTGCTGACCTGTGTGGGATCTCAAAAAATACAGATTAGGAAGCCTCATGACAGAGGTATTTAAGGGAGAGAGAATAAGGTAGCTCTGAAAAAGAGGAAGTTAATGAAAGAGAAAACAAATGAAAAGTTAACGCAGGGTCTTGGAATGCTGGGGCAGTTGACATTTGAGAAAGGATGTATTTGAAGAGAAGAAAATACAGTCACTTGCCAGAGAGAAGGGAGGCATTAGAAGATAAAAGAAGTAGACAATTCTGAAAATACACTGTATGTGATTGGTTTTAAGAGAATATAAATCTTCACTGGGAGCAAAGAAACATGTATGTTGCAAATTCAGATTTCACAGACACAAATGCAGAGAAGTAAAAGGAAGTCTGAAGAAGTCTTCTATTTTTTTTTTTAAGCATACCTGCAACCCAAATATACAGAACCTACTTGAGATTAAAAATATGAAACATGTTGCTATCATTCCACAAACACTGGAGTTGGATTTTATTGCCCGTGTTGTGTCCTCTCTGCCTTCTCAGAGGAGGAACCAAATGAGAAAACACCAGCAAAATCTTAGCTTATGAGTTTGATTACCACCAGTTCATGTTTGTGCTAGCTTGTGTCTATCTTTTAAAAAAAAATATATGGAGGTCATTGAAATATATTTGCATAAAAAAAGGTGTCTGCTGAAGATCATAATGAATGGGTTGTCATTTTTATAACAGAACCTTGAAAATCTTTTTTTCTGTTGTTAAGAAAAAACCCTTGTGACTAATATGTGATCTCCCTCATGGGGTTAGTCTAATGCGTAAAAGTGCTTTTCAACATTTAAAGAAAAAGGACTTGGCATCTGAGCTTGTTAATAATCTGGATTCGATACAACAGATTTAATCTTTCCATTCCTTTTTCATGAATAACTTATTTGGCTAAAATATAGATTTTTCTCATGGTCCTAATTTCTGTTTTAATTGCTGAGAATGAAAATGATTAGAGAATGTTGTGTGGTGAGCAGATTTGTTTGGATAATGTGGTTTTAACACCTCTTGTTCTGCCCAAAATACACAGTCTTCCATAAAAGGATGTGGTAGTGCATAGCTTCTATACTACATTCTGTAACAGTAAATGTTCACTGGGCTTGCATTCAGTGATTAAGAAATGGGATGGCAGGAAACATAAACTGAAACAATGAAAAAGTAGTACAAACAGAATGATTAAAAGGAAAATATTTTTACTTTTCCAGTGAAAATTCAGTAATCTGTTTATACAGGTCAGTCAAAATCATACTGTAAAAGAGTTTCCTCCTGATATCAGAATTAATTGAATTTGAAATATTTTATATTTAAAATTGAAAATAAGGTGAATACAATGCTTATGAAAAGTGGTCAATTAGTAGGTCTCAGACTTCAGGATAATACGAAATACTTCAGGACATTTTATCTAGATTGACCTGCCATTAAACTTGAAGCCTCCTCTGGAGCAATTCCATTAAGAAATGAGAGAATAATCTGATTTTCCATAAAGTCCTTTACTTAAACATAATTATCATATAGCACCATTTTTTGTAATGGAGACACTTACCCACTAGTCATACACTTTTCTATATTTTTTAATTAGGAAACACGTTATCTGAAGTTACTGGGAGTTATGTTGAGGGAAAAAATTACTCTGTTTGAATCTGTATTCAAATCAGAATTGAGCAGATTCAATGGAAGAGGTTTAAACTTGGCCATCCAAGTTTACTTAAAGTCAAGACAGAGCATGACAGGGTCCTCTCTAGCAAAAAAAATAGCCTTCTTTTGGTAGTGTAGATATTTATCTATGCTGTTTCTGAAATATTTATGGGCTCACAGCAATAACATTCAAATATTAACTGTAGGGTACTGTAAGAGAGAGATGCTGAAAAGAATTTTATATTTTTATTTTCCCTTTTCTATCAACATTCTATCTTGCAATATTTGCAACGCAGCATTCTGCTGGGACAATCCATTTCTTGCCTCCCAGTGCTTGTTTATGCCCCTTGATTTACCAGTAGAAAGGAGACAACATGAGAGGAATGGAGAAACACTCTCCCTGTCAGATGACTGAGCAGCTTCTCCCAAAACACCCCTATATTCAAGAAGCAAAAGGTGCAAGGTTGGGAAATAAACTAAGACTTTTTATTTCCCTCCCTCTACCCCCTTTCCAGTGCCCTGACAGCACAACACTGCCATATGTGTTCTGAACCTCCTTGATGTTTTGCAGGAGGAAACATTCAGATTAATGAGACTTCACTTTGACCAGTTGAGTTTCTGAGATCCTCAGTTTTCTAGGAAGCATTTCTGGACAACTTTTCTATAAAAGAAGCTATGTAAACTAACCAGTAGTGAGTATCTCCTTAGAAACGAGTTCAAGTCAAAAGATTAACAAATCTTCCATTTCTGTGAATCAGTTATGGTCTTAGTATCTTCTCTCGTTCCTGAATTTAAAAGTATGTGAATTCTGCTACTTATCAGTATTTACATGAAGAAGTCTATCAAGATTTAGATCAAGTAGTGTTATACAGACAATGATCTCTGACCTATGGGTGCAAAACGGTGCCTTTAATCTCCCTAGTGGATGTTGAGGAACCATTAAATAATCACAAGCACTAACTAATGTATAAGGTCTAATTTTTGGCTTATTGTTGCAAAAGATGCAAACTAACAAGCTGTCATTTGGCTATTAGTTTCCCTTTACCGGATTCCATTTTCCTCTGGAGAAATTCTCTCCTGAGAATATTTCTGACATTCTAGACTTAGCTCTCCGCTGCTGTACCTAAAATGTAGTGGTACATTCTACATTTTGAATCCAGAAGAAATAAAAGAACAAAAACTCCGTCTACTGCACCGTATTCAAACTGACGACAAATCTTGAAATAGACCTTATGCACCTGTGTGCATAAATACATTATACATATATGTATATGCATGATTTTCAAGAACAATACCACGACACTGTGTTCTGTGTTCTAAGTATTTTCTTCCTCAATAGTTAGCAGAGTTCTCACACCATCTGAGATAGTCCAAATAGTACAGAAATGAAAGACAAAGCTGCCTCTTCTATCTACAAATCTTATTTACAGCTTTCCATTCACAAGCTGCTGTTAATTTTCAGTTTGTGGCACACACTCTAGTGCATTTTGACAAAGCTAATCGTGCTTCATCATCTCCAAGCCCCTGGAGATTTCCATGTGCTGTGTGATTAATTACTGCCCTCCCTCCACTTAAAAAAAAAACCCCAAAAAATCAAAACAAATTGCCCCCAAAACCCAACCAAAAAGCTCCCGAAGAACTAGTACAGTAAGTTCTTCCCTGACAAGCAGAAACAACTAAGTCTAAATTGCATTGAGTTAATGTGCCTTAATGTGCACCTTATTCCACCCATTTTGGGTGTATGCTAGACCTATAGTTTAGGTCTGTGGTTCAGTCACACCAATTAATAGGCTGGGACAAGTGTGGGAACCAGCCTGCTCATTTCCCTCATCTTTCTAACATCTATTTCCTCAAAGGAAAAATTAGAACAGAGCTTAAGACCTGTAAGATAAGACCTGAACACTTTGAAATGGACTTCAAATGTGCTGGCACATACAGAAGTTGTTTGGGTACCAGGTGGATCACACAAGTGTAGAAAGCCTCATGTCCTTCAGACAGGAAGGGAAAAAAGTAGCAGATGTGACAAAACTTATCATGAAGAGTTGTACTGAAAATTACTTTTCTCTCCATACTTTTGTCTTAACTACTGAAGTTTCATAAGATAAAAGATGTATATGAATCAAAAATGTTTACAAAATAAAGACAACTACTGACAGTGTCTAGTGAGGTACAAAATTAGCACTTAAAAGATGCGTACAGAAACTGGATTAGCAGAATAAATTTTTGCCTATAGGTAACATGTGTTTACATATCTACTAGTGTTTTATTAACTTTAACAATAGGAGCTCAAAGAGTCTGTGATCTAAAAATGAGAATTTTCAAATATCAGTACAGCAGCTAAGGAACATTTCTCATAATAATTTTGTAAGCCAATGCCTAAAATATGTATTAATGCAGTTCTGTGACAAATCATCTGTTAGATTTCAGCCGACAGCTTGCCATACATTAATCATAAATAACTGTAAAGTTATTTACATCTATCATAATGTATGAACAAAAAAAAAAAGGGAAAGACTATAGAGCAACCTTTCTGATACCTCTCCTGCTGCCCCTCACCTTCCTGATTTTGCTGTGTACTGACCCAATGGCCACTGGTTCCAGTTGTTAATAGAATATCCTACTGTGTTAAAGAGCTTTGTGGGATGCTATTTATCAGGAATGCAAGCAACAATACAAGGCAGAACAGATAAAACAAAAATAACACTCCCCACTATGAACAGAGTGCTATTTAATATATGAAATTCACAAGCCTGAGACATGGAGACCTACGATTGGCCTTTTGAAGAGCTATGGTAGAAGTTACTCAAGAGTATGGTCACAGGTAAGTATTCAGACAAACAGCAGGCAAGCTGACTCATTTTGCTTCCTCCTTTGCTACATTTTTTTGAGATTTAAACCTGCACTTATAGCCTGCACTTCACATAAGATTTTCACTGCTGGTGCGCAGCCTCCATGAGAAGATTGAAAACAGAGCAGGAAGAACAAGATTTAAACAGTTAATCTGGAACAACAAGAGAAAGATGCATATTTTTTTGAAAACCTCAGAGGGAATACATGATCCAAATTTTAAAATCTTCTTTTCACCTCAAAACCCCCCGCAAAAAACCAAAGAAAACCTCACCAACATTTCTACCTTCCAAACCTAGTTTAAGTACTATCTTAGAGATTGTTCAGTGTTTTACAGGAAACATTTCAAAGTTTATAAAGTGTGTAAATGTATTTCCAGTTCAGTGCTGTACTAACCATAGAGTAATGTATTGCTGCAGTCTTGTCAGAAATAGAACCTCAGTGTAAAATGCTGTGTTTGAATTTTTTTAAATTTGGGGGAAAAAGATCTACCTTAATGAGTAGTTTGTAGCACATGAATTAAGCTTCTCGTTGTGTTATCTACTCTTAGAAGGAAAGGAATTTTAAAGAAGTATTAACAAACCACATATATAGGTTAATGTATGTGTATGTGTACACTACCATCTTAAATACAAAATTTATGCTACTGATAAAAAAGTTGATATGTGATACAGTGGCAGAAATAGACAGTGTTTTAATGCTTCTTCATGAATATAGGTTAATTTCTTATCTATTTTTCTTTAGCATCACTACAAAACATAATCTTATAAATAATGAGATCTGGTTTTAATATTTCTATAAAAAGAAATGCATTTATTCCTACCTAATATGATGCATTTATTTCTAATGTATACTGTGAGACTGACTAAAGGACGAGCTACACAACCTGCTTATGACTAAAAAAAAAGCAAAGCTAAATGTAGTCCTCAAACCTGATATCCGTGTTGTGATACCATGTGAAAAATATAAGATACATGGGTTTATTGCTCAACTCTTCAATGTCACACAAAGATCACAGCATGAAGAGTACTAAAACAGCTAAGTTACTCATAAGAACTGCTGGGACATAACATTAAAACCTAAATTATCTATTTAGTGTTGCCATTTCAAAGCAAATACAGCCTTGAAGTCATTTCACTCAAGGGGGCAAAGGTGATGATTTAAGTCTTGTTTTCTTTAGTAACATTTATTGCAGTGAAGACCAAGTCGCATTTTGCCCAGCTTTTGATTTGTGTTGTTCTTTGAAGACACTGTTTCTTGTTGAATAGCTAGTCTTTTATGGAATAGTTAGTTTTTTGACAAGATAAAAAGTAATCATCTGTGCCACATTTCATAAATTTACCTTTCCATACAAAGTAATTATTGTACAAAGTTACCTGGTATCTTGAAAAATACTATTTGGAAAGCATTAGTGTTCTTTTAAGTGTGAGATTATTTGGGTGACCATTTTTCATGGTGTAACTGGCAGAATCAAAAGAAGACAGCAATTTATAGGACTTGTGAAGAACAAAGTTTATTTTCACTTTTGTCAGCCTTCATGCTGGCAGCACTAGCTTCCAGAGGACGATAAAACACGATTATATGATAGAAAACACCCAAATCATTCTCCTCTGCAGAAAAGGAGCAACGACCTACAATGAACTTTGCGGTTGCCAACAAGAGTGACTTCAGAATCAGGCGCTACACAGCTTGATGGGGTTGCAGGCAGTCGGTGTGGAACTCAGGACACGAAGCACCGCTCCGGCTTCATTCCGCCAGGAAAGCCAACTTTTTCAGCATCAACATTAATGGGCTCCCACCGCCATAATGCCGGAATAGCACTGCGTTTATACTGACGCTCTACCCGCATTTTACACAGCATGACCTGTGTCACACGGGGCGTACCTTCCAGGCTTCCGAAGACGCCTAAAAGCTCACAAGGAGGTTTTCCAAAGCACTTTTCACCTGAATCCTACTGTTTCTATCTGGGTCCTACGCGTTGTTCTTCCTCTGGAGAGAACTGGAAAGGACAAGGTAAGAAGAGTCGGGATGGACCCTCTTCTAGCCCAACGTTACGCGACCGGCTCGGCCAAGCAACATGTGGTGTCACTCAGCATGGAACTCGACCACTCTTCAGGAAGAAAATCTGAGATTTGCCAGACACAAAGATGACTGATAATAAAATACCGCTCTGCCACACTGTCACTCTGGGACACCCCTCGCGGACCGGCAGGTCTGGTACAACCCCCGCCAGCTGAACCACCTGGCCGCGAAGCCGCACAAGAAGTTGTGCATCTGAAGCGCGCTGAAGGCCCGACTAA
>WEKY01006520.1:8048-23657 GCA_013390045.1 Picathartes gymnocephalus | reverse complement strand
GTTGAACAAACACTATGTGTACTCAAATCCAAAAGCAGATAATGAGCTGGTATAGATACTGCATCAAATAATCAGTATGTGCAATTTTGAATAGCAGCTGTTTGATAGACTATGAAAAACACATGACATTCATCTATCCCTTATAGGAATTATTCCCTCTTTTACTTTACAGTTTCCAGTTTTCACCATTACCACTTTCAATCTGTTGCAGTTACTGCAAAATCTGCTGCTTTGGCAGCTACTCCAGTCAGCAAAATTGTTCAATGTTCAGTGCTCTTAGGAAAAAAAACAGGGGGGGGAGGGGGGGTGGGTTATGTGCACAAATCAAGAACTTTATCTAAAATAGGAAATAACTGTGAATATACATATGAGTATATAACTGTGAATAAGTCCAGGAGAGTCACCTGAGTTTAAGCACCAAACTGGCATTCTGAGTTGCTTCTTCACATGTGACAATGTTGAATGTCCTTAAACAACTCACTTCCTTTCTCTGCTGCTGTCTCTCTCAGTGATCCTGACCACCTTTGTAAAGTGTTTTTTATATTTATACTAAATCAAGACTACATGCTATTATGACTATTATGACTATATAAATAAAACTGACCGACCTTGTCACTCATCTGTGCATCTCCACATTAAAACTACTAGAATCTGTTTAATCAAGAGAAGATCTGTAGACAGTGTTGTTCTGTATTTTGTGTGAAGATCTTAAGTCCTTACAATTCTTAATATCTGATTAGGTAGTCAAAATAAATGAAAAAAGTCTCAATCTAGTGAATTTACAAAGGACAGTCCAATAAATCACAGGTTTTTTTGTAAGAGAATACTATGTATTCAAGTGAAAAAAAGAGAACAAACCAGGACATTTTAGTTCTTACAAAATATAGAGAAGCTGGCTTTTTTTCTGGAAGTTAAAGCAACAAAGATTTGGGATTACCATTATTCACGAATTAAACATCTGACAAATCAAGTTTTCATAGCTTTTTTAAAAGCCAAAGTGGATCTTTAAAGTAGCATCCAGATTATTTCCCTCTTTCAGGACATGCAGGTTTATAAGTCAGGTTGAAAATATTTACAGACCTTTGAATTATTCTATTCTGCCTCATGCCTTTGAAGATTGCAAAAAGGTGTTTTAAGGAAAAGAAAAACATAATGATGCTATCAACAGACACACAAAGAAAGCACAAGAGGTAACAGCCTATATTAAAGAAAAGTTGTGGACAGATATTGTAGAAGTTGGGACATAAAGATACATGACTATTTCAATTTTTTCCAGTTACTTTAAAATACTTTTAAATAACAGTGCTCAAGTCTCCGAGAATCATTCTTGTTATTATCTATTTGTATTAATCATAGGAGATGCAGGCTGAGCTGACTAGGTTTGAGTACTTTCTGGTTCAAGGGAAACGACTACAATTCCAATTGCTCCATTTCAGGTAAGCCTTAATACAATTTCTTGACCTGCTATTCTTCTCTGGTCCTGTCTGTGGCATACGGCAAAATCCTGTTATTCTGTACTTAGGAAATCTGCAAAACATATTTTTTCTCTTCTCCCTGATTACTGTAATATAGGACATACTGAATTGACCTGTGACCCAATCTAACCAGTCTAACTCCTGTCCTAATGAGTGGCAGGACCTACACAAACGACAGGTGCTATCCCTTTCCTACCTCATTTACTGGCATGGCTTTTAGCCTGGGTGAACTGTTCAAAGTTAATACCTCCTATCTGCAATGAATTTCATTGCCACAAATTATACTTGGTGAAAAGAAAATATTTTACCTCAATGAGTTTTAGACAAAAAAGTTTCACTTGAAACCTGCACTTTGAAAAGGTCTCTGACCTCTACTTAGTTGTCTAAGTTGCATTTTAGAGTAATAGCCTTTGAAACAATGAAGAGATGCTTTTCCCTCTGCTTATATCTTAGCCTGGCAAACAGAATGTATCAAATATTTTGATCACACACAGACACTCCACCCCCACAACCCCACCTTCCCTCTCCCCCACCTCCCTCACTATATGTTTTTGCTCAGTTAAGCCCAAGTCTGGCTACATTTAATATTCAGTGACAATGTGAGAAATTTGTGCCCTATTCATTGCTTTCCTTTACTGATTTGGTAGCCTCGTTTTGGTTTGGTTTTTCTTCACAGGTTAAATCCTATAGGATTTGTATATGGAAGACTGCTTATGTTCTGAGAAGGTTCATCTAGTTTTACAAATTCTGACAGGCAATGTTGGGGGTTTTTTGTTTGTTTGTTCATTTTTTATGAAGGACGGTTTCTCTTGAATTATTTTTCGCCTTTGTATTTTTAAGATTTTAAAGTTGTTAAAGTTGTGACTTGACTTTGCATAGGAAAATCTGGAAATTATTCTTTCTCTTTGGAAATTAAGATCTTTTTTCCTATTCATTCAAATTCATGCAATAAGGCTCTCCCTGCAGAATTCCCTACAAGGAATCTATGCTTCATTTTGTTTTATCATGTGCAAATACACTAACTACTCTATTAATAGGTATTTATAGGGGAGAGGGGAAGAAATCTTTCCTGAAGCAACTTTATAATGAATAGTGATAATAAAAGAGATTTCAATTAAAGATTAGTAGGAAAGAAAAAAAAAAAAACCTCTATACATACAACGTGCTCTGCATATTCCTTAGAAAGCATAGTATGAAGTAGTGCTGATAAAAGATACTCCAATTTCAGCGGTGGTTACAGATCCAGTCTGAGCAAAAAACAATACAAAGCATTCTTTGGTGTGCATGTTCTCTGGGCTTGTGTGATCTGGTATAATTTTAAAATACTTTTTTTATATGATCTCTCTCTTTACAATTCAACAGGTTTTCCTCAGAAATCTATAAAACCCTAATTTAAGCTAAGAATAATGAACCACTTTCCAGCTAGTTGCAGATTGTCACACTTATCCATATATACTTTGTACTTGGATTTTAAGATACTAAGAAATCAACAGAATCAAAATCTAAGGAAAAACCTCGAATTTTAACCATTTTGTATTTCAGTAGTTCTTTTTTCTTCCTTTTGACTCTATGAAAGTTTTGGAAGTGACTGCACAACTAGTACAGACATCTGCTGCAGTACTTTGCTTGGTGTCTCAGGAAGAAAGTTGCATGACACTGGCACATTAAGTCAGAGAGAGCCACTTAAATTCTTTGCTTCAGCTGTACAAGCAGAACATAGGGGAGAAGTATTTTCAGCTTCATTAAAAATAAGACAATTTATTGGAAAAATATGACTGTTCTTATATTGAGGATTTTTTTTAAAGAATGGAACTAGTAGCACAAATTATTTTCTTTGTGAATACTAAAATTTTCAGCAGAATATTGAACATCTGGGGTTGAATTTTTAAAATTTATAAATCCACTAAGATAACCCACATAGTTTTCTTAATGCTTTTCTCCATAGCGCCTTGATAAACGTCATTTTTGGCAGCCTTAATGCATTTTATTTGTAGGTGTTAGTAATTAATTAGACTGTAAGCAGAACAATGTGTTGTTTCATAAAATAATAACTCTTCAACTGTAGGTATTCTGGGGCAAGAGGTAGAGGATAAGAATTATTAAAAGAGTGTAGCTTTGCATTAATTTTCTTGCATGTCTTTTGCTTTTATAAACACTCGCAAACAGAAGTAAATGCTTATTAAAAAAAAGGCAGCAGAATGGGACTAGAAACAGAGGTGAGAAAAGTTTAGATTGAATGCTTAATGCATTTAAATTAAAAAACAATATTATTTAAGGGCCATGATAATCCACTCCAGAAAAAAAAACCAAACCAAAAAACAAAAGAGGGAGCCCTTCATTTCGAGGCTGTCCTTTCAAATTTTATCTAGGTCATTGTGCATCAGGGACCAAGTATTAGATCTGGCACAATGCTAGGAAAGACAATGAAGTCAGCCCACAGACAAATTTCGTCCTAACTGTTGCTAACAACTACTGATTAGCTCACAACTCTACTCAGACTGATTTAGACATTTTAAACTACCAAAGTGTATGTATATATCCACAGAGTAAAGCTATGTTTTATACCAAATGGCATCCTTGTGAGAAGATAGAAAGGAATAGAATATTTGTTATTTTCTCAATAATAGTAATTGTTTCCAGTAGAGTTGTGGTCTGTGGTTCCTTTTAATGTTAATATTGAGACTGCTTATTTTCTTACTTCCATTTTTCTGCAATTCAGTCTGTAGCCTGCATTTGGCTCTATTGCTCAGAAAATTTGTGTTCATACTTCTGACCCCTCATCTACACCCCTCTCTCCTCCACAGACCCTCATCTTCCTCTACTGTCTCTTTTTTCTTTCCTCAAACATTCTTCACCCTGATGTCTCACTTTCCACTGATGTTTTCCTCTAAAAAATACAGTTATGCTTCAAGCCTCTACTCTCATGTAGATGAAACAAACTCACCAGACAACCATAGATTTGCCTTGCTTTTGTTCTATTTTCTGATTGTTATGCTTTCAAAACCCCAGAATTTCCTTTTTTTTTTTTTTTTTACCACTACAGCTTATTCAAAAAGTATGGTGGTTGGGTGTTTTTCATTTATTTTTTAAACCAACTTCAGGGAAGTATGAGAAATTCATTAAACGTTTGAATACTTCTCAATTGACTGTTTTCCCAGAAAAAAAAAAAAAAAAAAAAAAGGGGTTTAAAATGTTCTTACATTTAAATAAAAATACTTTAAATTATGTTAAACTTAAATTACTTCACTACCTGAAAAATCTTTTATTGATGTGAAATGGATAAATTAGAGGAATATTTAAGCTCTAAATGTCATTATAAAGACTTCATAATTCTGGTTTAGAATCTTGCTCAGTGACATTAAGCAACCAACTGATTTAAATGTGTGAAGAAGACTGTACATCACAGAGCTGGTATGTAAGAGAGAAACCAGACCAAAAGCAAACCCATCTCAGTAGAAACTTCTGTACAGCATAAGGATTTCCAGGACATTCATTTTAATTTAATTAACTTCAGCAACATTAAGGTTTTGCAGGGAAAATATTCTCCTCTTTGCTTGCTTCAGTCTTTTGTCAGCTACACACTTGATTGTAACCACCAGCAGAAAGTGTGCTTGGGAGTGGCAGTGGCCTCCTTCTCGAGAAATATGAAACAGGCTGGAAAAACACTAATAAAACTTGGGAGCAAAATAGTCTATGATGTCAACACAGCCTCCAAATCCATGAACTGCCTTTATTAAAAAAATAAATATACACTTATGTCACGCTCTTGTCATTAACATTTAATGTGCAAAGAGTGGGTGAACATTCTATATTTAATTAAAACACAAAATTATTACTTCCATCTGCACATTCAGACCTGAGAAGTGGCTTAAGGTACACAAAAAATTTACATCTGGTATTCAAATATAGGTGTGGGGGAACTTTTTAACTATATCAGGTGTCACACCTTTCCTCTAGTGCAGAACAAATATGATACGTTATTTATTAATATCTGAAAACATTTTCAATATTTGAAGTTTCTCAGGCACTTGAATAGAGTTTAAATCATGTGAGTGCATCACAGCTTTCCAGGGTTAGGAGAGCTCTTCAGTTATTTACATTTCTTACTTTTATTTTATTTTTTGGTTCCTTTGGAAACACACACAGAATGTTCTTTTTCTCAGTGCTGCTTTTTTGGTAATTCTTTTTTTCTACATTTGGTGCCAAGGACCACAGACCATGTTAAATCCATACAGCAGCCTGCAATCTCCTTAACCATATGTTATTTTTACAGCAGGTCACCTGTGGAAATGCTTTTTTCAACCAAATCCTCCTTCTCTTGGCTTGTCACTCTGCTCGTTCACACTGGGGCTAATCCTGTGGCTGTCACTCTGCAGCCACTGAAGCCACCATCTGCTCTTTGCCCTTCTCCAGCCTTTGATCTAACAGTAAATAAATCCTTCAGGATAGGGAAGGATTTCCTGGGTGCTGGCCATAAGGCAACATATTTGGTCATTGCATGGAGTCCTGGGTGACACCAGGATCGCTGGTAGGTAATGTACCTTGACATTATCTTCATTTGGAGTTACCAAGATTTCTCAACGCGGAAATCAATCATTCTCATCTGCCCCAGAAGAGGCAAAGGTACTTGTACATGGCTTTGAAATAAGGTTATCAAGTGAATACCATGTGCCTCAAAGGAGCAAAGGCTAACCCCTCGCAGGGACAGGGAAAAGACCATACTGACATTCCCACAGTCCCACCTGAAATGCGTTTGCTGACAAGGAGTTCTGGTGGCTCAGAAAGATGATGATTAAGAATTATTTTCTTGGCTACCTGTGAACAGACCTGAAACCAAAATGATAAGGCTGGGGATCGTGATTTTTCTGAGAGAGGAAGGAATCTGCAACCACCAGAAAAATACAGGCCAGTAAACTTTAGCACATCTAGGTTTTTTGCTGGGGAGGAAACTGCCGGGCA
This sequence comes from Picathartes gymnocephalus, assembly GCA_013390045.1. Taxonomy (NCBI): domain Eukaryota; kingdom Metazoa; phylum Chordata; class Aves; order Passeriformes; family Picathartidae; genus Picathartes; species Picathartes gymnocephalus. The sequence goes on along the minus strand of WEKY01006520.1, from coordinate 17,223 downwards.
AAGATGGGACACAATATATCACTTATTTCTCTGTGTGCATGGGGTTGAAGCACTGAATGGTACAATTCTTGCTAAAGCCTGCAAAACAGCATCTGACATTGCTTGAGATAGGACAGAGGCTAACACAGTACGCTGAGTAAGCGTAACTGGTGGGCCTTAAAATATCTGTAGACTATAACAGAATTGCTGAACTAACAAGCTGCTGAGCCAGCATAATGAATAGAACATAGCAAAAATAATGTAATAACTTTGTGGTTAGGACAGTTGTAAACGAAAGAAAAGAGGAGCTGTCTCTCAGCGCGTTTCAAAGAACTGGCTCCCCAGTCTCTTGTATTTGGAGTAGAATGGCTTCAGCAAAATAGCAGAAGGGTAGTCTGGACAGCTGAGAATGTATGTGGCCCATGGGTCACAGCATTATAAGGAGATAAAAGAAACTCAGAAATACATCAATGTGGGTTCAGCAGAAGAGAATCAGCATTGCAGATGCCAGGGGCTGAGAAAGGTGAGTACTTTCTCCAAATTAGTTATCTTTTGGGATTGATACAAAGATAGATAGATAGATAGATAGATAGATAGATAGACACATATCCATCCATCCATCCATCCATCCATCCATCCATCCATCCTTCCACCCATGTAACTTATGATTATCTCTCATCATTCTGTTGCTGTAATTGCCTGTAGTCATTGTCTGGGTTTGGTTGCTGTACTGCTAACTTGTAGTTATATTTGCTGTGCTTTCACTTAGTGGAATTATTATAAGCTACCAGTCAGTGCACAGTATTAAAATCATCACCTTCTGAATATTGTGCATCCCTGCGGTTCTACTTCTACCTACTAAGTAATTTGTACTAGTTTTCTAATATTACAGTTACATCTTCAGAAAATTAAAAAAAGAATAGGATGCTGATGTGTAGTCATCCATATTACTAACCTGTTAGCCTGTTTCTTTCATACATTTAGTCCAGGAGAACCAGCAAAACTACTAAATTACCATGGTAGCTAGCATGTCTGGGAATGCTTTAAAGGGTAACATGTTGGAAGCTGTTCAAAATAGGCTGGTTGGATGTCACCAACACGTTTTGGCTGGAGGGGGGTTTGTTTGTATGGACACAAACTGCATAGGAACAAAGCACAAAAGGTATTTCATCTTATATAACATTTACCCACAGACTGATGAGTCTTTCCTGCTTGTGTCCATGAGACTTTTGAACAGAGTTCTACAGCTTGCAGTGGGACTTCCTCTTTTTTATCTGAGCAATTTTACAAAATGAAACTTTCTGAAAAGTTCCATTGAACAAAGCAGTGCTTATAGAATTTGAATTTATGTATAAATATTTTTTAAGATCCTACAAAACTTAGCAGAACATGATAGCCTCTTACAAGGGTATGGATGATCTTACAAAATAAATAAATTTTAAATCCCATTCAGATTGTACTAAGAGCCATAAACAAAATATTTTGCGGGGTTTTTTTTTTGCTTCATAATTAAATTATAGAACAATTTAATATAAGATTTTATATTGTTGTTTACAGAGAACACATCCTCAGTTTTTTCACACCCTTTCTCTTTAGAAGATTTTTTCATATATTTCTCATTCTGTATTTTAATAAAAAGCAGAAAAAAGTATGCAAAATATAACACATTGAGCTCTCCTTTCAAGCATAAACAGATTGTTTATTCTAGAATTAGTGGAAAAACGCCCTATGTCACCATAGTTGATTCTGAGTTTATATGAATTTGAGTCATTAAGCTTAAGTCTAGACTCAAAATTACTCCTTTTCCTGGCATCTGGTTTTAATTGGATCATAATTTTATGTCTTCACAGGACGACTCTCATATGTTACTAGTATTTTGGCAAAAAAACATATCTAGAGAGAAAAAGACATGATTTTCCCCTCTCACTTTCTATATCCTTTTCTCAAAAACTTAAAGAACTATTTAGCACTTTAAGGTCTATTCGTCTCCTCTTCTGTATCTCAGACTAACTTCCAAAATGAGGAGAGGAAGTTTCCCTTACCTCTTTTCAAAATGAGGAGAGGAAGTTCCCCTTATCTCTTTTCAAAGTTAATTGTTACCTTGTGGGATAAGTAACCAAAATGGGAAACATGAAAAAAAATTCTGCAAGGGCTTCTGTGGATGCTCACTTCAACCACCAAAGGTTGGAAATGCATTGGACGTCAAATATGTAAATCTTTGAAAATCTGTGCCTAAATTCAAACATACAGTGAAAATACAGGGAGCTGCAGCGTTTCGCCCTCCGAAGAAGCAGCGTTCCAGGTCAGCAGCCATGTTGACAGCAGCTGCTCCTGCCGTGCCTGAGCCCTCCTCGCTCTCCTTAAGGAGGGCAGCGCTCACGTCCGTGCTCAGTCTGCGCTCAGATATCTGTATTCATCTAGGCTGCTATTCCTCCTTCTGTCATCTCCATCACAACACTCGACCTACAGCCAAGTCACTCTGATTTAATGGTGCCTGTTATACGGAATATGCTAAACAAGGAAAAATGCAGTACTGCTACTGAAAGCATTCATAATTCCTACTGGAGAAACAGCCTTACATCATGATCTATCTAAATAACAGTGAAAACATTATAGCTATACCTAAATTATAAACAATAATAATAAGAAATAAATAATAGTGTAATATAGTATTTTTCGTCACTTGTTTTTTATTTTTTTTCTCCCTGAAATGAAGAGGTAGGATCAGGTCATATTTTCAACAAGAAATCTGCAAACATAAGCACTTGATACTTCATTATTACTTAATGAAAACTGAGATTCCAAATAATAATAACAACAACAACAAAGAAACTCCTAGAGTTGCGAAAAAAAAAAAGAAATTAATAAAAACAGACATCATGGAAAGTATACTGTCAAGATGTTGCTCCTTATTTAGTCAAAATTAAGGTGGACTTTTCCCAGTACTCACACAAACAAAATGCAGTCTGTGCTCCAAGAGAGTAAATATTGTCATTCTTCATTTTTCATGAAAAATGAATTGCCTAAATAAATAGGGAATCAAATACTGTTAAAATGTGGCTGCAGAATTTACTCTGTATCTGTTCTTTTATTCCTTTCCATTTACTTAACAATTTATTCTGAAACTAGCCTTGCTTTCCATTGTCTTTCTAAAGGCTCAGTGAAAACCTGTGTCACTGCCAACTGCTGCTGCACCTGATGTTTTATTTTTGCAGCTCTCTCCAAAAACCTTGAGACATGAGCTTGTTCATGAGGTAAGCTTTTGCTACTTACTTAATGCAAAATAGCCAGTGGTGCCATTTAGTCAGCATAAGATTGATTTTTTAACCACTGCACATGGTTAAAATTTGCATTGATGTTAACTGGGGTTCAATGTATATATTAACAGGAGGCTGGAGGCCTCATTGAATTCCTTTCTGCTATATTCAAAATCACCATAGGTGTTATTTATACCACTTCTGTTCTTAGGGCACTTGCCAAGAAAGAAAAGTCAGTCCAACACAGTTGTCATCTAAAAATAAACACCAATGAGATCTTCTTCCTGTGGGCTGTAAGGTCATTCTGTAACTCAGCATGGTTCATTGATCTCTTCTACCCCCTGTGCCTTTCCAGATTTATTGGAAATCTGTTCAAAGGAGAATATATCTTACCGCTTGCTACCCTAGGAACTGCTGCTAAACGCTGAGTAAAAGATTCTTTTCTATTCTCTTTATTCCTTGTCCTTAGAGACAGAACCAAGGAAAATCTTCCCAAGTCCCACAGACATCAGCTGAAAACAGATGAGCTGGGAATACAAGTTGAATACCTTCTGCTGCTCTTCCTTTGGACAAGTTCACTAAGTTCAGGAAACATCTTGGGAACAATTAATATCAGTGTGCATCTGTATTGCTTCTGTCATTAGTGTGAAGAGCCTCAAAGTAATCTAAGTCAATGATCTGATTGCTAATAAAGAGCAGCACTGGGTACAGGTCAGACGTGTGCTTTGTATTTCCCTTCCTTTTAATATTTCCCAGTACTAAACAGTACTGTGAAGAGAGAAATCTGCTTGCTACTAGCAAGAGATATATCTATATACCTATTTACTTCCCATCACTTAATCACATCATGGCATAGGGCAATTCACGATTTCATGTAAACATATGTAACTCATTAGAAAAAATGGAGTTTCATCCACATTCACTCAGGTTATGTCCCCTCTTCTCTGTAAATCCTGAAATAAATGGGAAAATGCGAACACATGTGCTGGGAGTTTTACTAGGAGCTCAGCAGCTGGAATATAATCACTGAGCTTTGATTAATTTGTTGTTCTTTTCCTTTTTTCTTTCTTTAAAATAAAGGTTTTTAGCAAGACTAATGTATATGCACTCAAGCCAGCAGTATGTGCTGAATAAATAAATTTTATGAGCAGTAGGATCCTGGGATCTGTGGAGCTCCACTGAAACAAAGGGCTCACCTTTGGGGTACCCCTAGAAAATAGTGTGCAAAAAGGGAGGGAGGCTTAGTGCATCAAGAAAAAGAAAGACGGAGTACTTGAATTCCTTTGATTCCTGCCACAGAGGCACATCTGACAAAACAAATTTGTGTCAGGCTTTTTGCAAAGGGTTATCTTCTGCTTTCCCCTACTGCTGGGCCAGACAGCTGCATGCTCCTTCCCCATCTGTGCCTCGTTCATCTCTTCCCTCTCTTGTATATTCTCCTTCATCTTGAACATTCACCCGTTTTTGGCCTGATATTTTTGCTGCCAAACATATAGTGGTGGAATAGAAAGGCTATGCTCCGGGTCCTAATGATTTAATACTCTTACTCACACAGTAAATTTGAGAGGATACTCTTTAAACTATGATCTGATGCCTATAACATTAAATTTTTTTTTTCTCTACCTCATCTTTCTTCTTCATCCCAAAGGTGAAATGCTATTTAAGAAGCAAAAGAGTTTAGAAAAGGAATATTTCTCTTTGAATAGACATTCAAACACCTCTGTATCTATCAACCCCTCTCCTTCTCTACACATCTCTGCCGTCATGACTCCTTTAGCCTCCACCCAGCAGATTCCTTTGTTGTCATCCCTCAAACAAATATGCAGTGCATATTGTGAACCATAACTAAATGAACACAGTGGCATTTGCAAAGTGTTTTTAAGTCCAGGAGTGAAAGCTGTTGTTTCAGCCCAACAGAATGGTATGCAAGAAACTCAGCTGTCATACTTGAACACTGCTACTAGGCAGATGTCCTCTGTGAATTAATCTTAAAAAATTTTAAAGTCTTTTGCCTGTTATCACTGCTACATAAGCAAATGAGCAGTAGTAACAGCTACAAAATCAATAATAAATGTGAGAGAGAGTGATTCACCACAGAGCCCAGCCTGACCACAGCCATGACACCCAACCACTCCCTCTCTTTGAAACTGGCATTACCCAAATCTTCCCTCTGGCTCAGAACTGGCACCACCCCACTGCTCCCTCTGCCATGCTTACTCGAGGGGAAGGTAGCAGCTGGTACCCTTTAATAGTCCTTCTATGTCCAGTGCAAAAGTCCAATGGAGAATGGGGAGCAACAGTGGACTCTTGTGGCCTGAGCAAAGTCACACCATCACTGAGTGCCGCTGTGCCAGACAAGCTGGAACTTCACTATGAACTGGAGTCCAAGGCAGCAAAATGTTATTGTTAATGCGTTTTTCTCCATTCCTTTAGTAGCAAAATGCAGGCCACAGTTCATGTTCACCTAGAGGGGCATCCAGTACACCTGGAACCCACTGCCCCAAGGGTGGAATTACAGCCCCAGTATTTGCCACAGACTGATCCAGATTGCACTGGAAAAGGGAGAGGCTGCATAACACTTGCAATATATTGATGATGTTATTGTGTGGGGCAACACAGCAGAGGAATTTTTAGAAAGGGGGAAAGATAATCCAGATCCTCCTGTAGGCCAGTTTTGCCATTAAGCAAAGTAAGATCAAGGGACCTGCCTAGGAAATTCAGTTTTTAGGAATAAAATGGCAAGATGGACATGGTCAGGTTCCAATGGACGTGGCCAACAAAATAGCAGCTATGTCCCCACCAACTAGCAAGAAGAAAACACAGGCTTTTGTAGGTGCTGTGGGTTTTTAGGGATGCATATTCCAGATTATAGTCAGATTGTACACTGTCTCAATCAAATGCCATGGAAGAAGAATGATTTCGAGTGGGATCTCGAACAAAAACAAGCTCTTGAAAAAATTAAACAGGAGATTGTTCATTCAGTAGCCCTTGGGCTAGTAAAGACAGGATAAGACATGAAAAATATGTTCTACACTGCATCCAGTGAATAATGGTCCTCCCTGGAGTCTCTGGCAAAAAGTTTATGGGGAGACTGAAGGACCACTCCTGGGGTTATCTGAGTTGAGATTTTAAGGATGGTACAGCTGACTTACAGTGCTCAGACTCCACCTAAAACTCACCTGAATGATGTGGTTTAGGAATGGTACACCCCAATTCACTGCCCCACTAAGACTCTCCAAACCACACACCACTCTCTCTTGCTTCCCTGCTTTCCTCTTCCCGTCATTGCTGTGGTGAGATAGAGAGGGGAATTGGAGCCATAAAGGGCAAAGATCATAGGTTGAGATAAGAACAATTTACTGGAAATAGCAAAGAAATAAGAAAACACAGTAAAAATACTAATGACAAAGGGTACAAGAAAATAAATTATTCACACCAAAAAAACATCCCAATAAAAGATGGTCCCAGACAGTTCCCTCCACCATGTTTATTCAACCAGAAGAGAGCAACTTTTATCGACCCCTGGCAGAGACGTGAGCTGTTACAGAATAATCTCTGTGTCCTAGGCATGCTCTATCCCACCTACTGCATAAAATTAACCTTGTCCTGGCCAGAACCAGGACACTGAGGAACTACAGCCACTTCTGAAGTTATTAATCAATTCACAAATATAGGAAGAAAGTAACCCAAAAGGGTTGTTTTTTCCCAAAGGTGCATTATTTTGTCTCTCCTTATATATACAAATAAAAATTAGACCCACATTTCTCAGGAACATATTCTTTCATTTAAAAATCATGTGTGAAAGAAAAAGGCCACCTACAAAAGACGCTGAGGATCTGTAACAATTTTGCAGTTAATGCTTTTATCCAGACAAGACTGAACTTTGTGCCCTCCCCAAGCTCTTCCCCTATGCTCAGTGAAACATAGGCTAAGAAAACATGTCACTATTGTAAATTGATCTTGAACTTTCCTGCCTCACATTCAGGTCTTCTAAAAAATCCTTAAAGCTGTAACTAGAGCAGTGATATACTCAGGTAAGAAACAACATTGAGTTAGGTAGCCAAAATCTGGCCATTTTTTCTTTAGTGTGAAACTGACATCATTTCACTGACGATAAAGGTGTAAATCCTGATTTATTTGGCCAAGAGCATTTCTAATTTATGGCCTTGGTAGATTGGATCAGGTTCTCTGGGCTTAAGTAAATAAGTAACATATAATATCCTCCAAACCAATGCAATTGGGGCAGGTCTAAGTGCTACACTTCATTTCTGAGTACAGAAAATACAAGTTTATTGTGCATGAGGGATCTTTTATTTTATCAAGATTGCTGAAAATATAAAAGGAACTAAATATACCCACACAAAACTTACCTCCAGAAGTACATTTAAATAAGACTTACAGAAGACAGTTAGAGGGGAAGAGCAAGAACAGAAAGTGTCTGCTCTGATTTACAGTAAATCTCTCCCTGGGTGATTTTGATGACTCAAGACCTGAGAAGCTTAGAAAAATATATATGACAGAGTCAGATGCTGTTAACTCTATGAATACAAACAATAAATATTGCATCCCTCACTACAGAAGAAATTACAGCCTCTTGTGCTCTGAAAGAATAACAACAGCACCATAAGATTATTATATTTCATAAGCACTTGCAATTAACAATCAAAAGGAGAAAAGAAAATGCCTCAAGTCTCTTTTTAAAATAGATTTTATATTTATGAATAACAAAATTAACAGGCATGCCTCAGTTCAAATGGTACTGTAAATATTATTTATTTAGCAGGAAAATAACTGAAATATTTTAACACAGCAAAAGTTTTCACAGTACAATTTGTTACTCTAAAATAAGCAGTAAATCTTTAGCTGCTGTAATTGCCTCAGTGTACTTGAATATCTCTATACATACTTAAAAAAAAAAAAGGAAAATAAAGAGTCTTATTTCGTTATTCTGCCCTCACTTCATATTTAAGCCCGTCCATCTCTAGACCTAAATATAGATCTTAAAGCCCATTTATGAGATAAATATAAACATTGGACCAAATTCTGCCAAAGCTTAACTGCCATTGAATCTGCCTGATATAAATCCCTTTGATAAATTTTGACCAAACCTTTCTCGTAAACATTCTGTTTTTAAGCTGTTTGGACTCAGCTAATTATCTTTGGAGTTTTCTTTACTTATTCTGGGTAAGCTAAAGCTTTCAGTAAAATCAAAAAATTCTTTTTCATAGATGAAGTTAGTGTCTTTTAAATATCACAAAGACAAAATTTTAGATTAAATATTTAGATTAAAAAATAGTTTAATATGTGTGGCAGTGTTCTTCACCTAATATCTAATATTCAGAAGACCTTTGTTTTGCTGTCTTATCTTGCCTTGGTACTGGTCATCTAGCGATGATTTTGGGAATGTTACTTTGGGCTATCTGCTCAGCAGTAAATTAGAAACTGCCCAGGATCATTTTCTGCCAAGGAAGCCAACTAGAATAAAGCATATCTTTACTATTTTATTATTTTAGCTTTCAAAACATGCAAGATTTCCTGACTAATGGATCAAAGCCTGTGCTGACTCCTGAACTGTAAGTGAGATAGGTTTGAAACCAGCCTATCCTGTGTCATAGAAGATTGAGTTTTACTATTATGTTGGAGCCCTGTTTAGTTCATCTGTTTAGGTGTAGCTCTTACCTTTTTCTTCTACAGTTTCCCCATCTGCAAGCAGAGTAACATGATGCCTGCTTCTCCTAACCCACATTTTGCAATCTCTAAAGGAAAGCATTAGCCATGTCCCTTAATAAAGTAAATGAACTGTTAGAAGATACAATACAGACTTACTCCATTTGTAATTACTGTAAATCTCCCAATCTGAAATCCACAGCAACCCCTTTATGTCATTACTTACTCTAAAATGAAAATATGCTGAGGGAACAATAGCATTGACTTTCTAT